>BLKM01000158.1:367727-671917 GCA_013340265.1 Coptotermes formosanus | reverse complement strand
GTGTGTGTGTGTGTGTGTGTGTGTGTGTGTGTGTGTGTGTGTGGAAATGGCGCGTTCCACTTGCTGCACTGTGTGCCAGTTTTCTGAAACACCCTCCTTCAAATCCCGCAGCGTGATGAGCCCTCAGGGGGCACTGGGACGGTCAGTCTCAGTGTGCAGTGCATCGTGTGGAAAGTCCGGACGTTCTCGCGGATTCGCCCAGATAAACAAGCGCCGCGTGCCGTCATGGCCGTGAAGGTGTCTAGATTAGTTTCCGCGCTGTCTGAGGCAGCAGGGAGGCAGGGTGCTGGCTGCACCGCTCTGAAACGCGTTCTACGTAATGCGTGGGGCAGTTGCAGTGATGTGTACTGCGAGCATCAGCTCGGCCCCATTTGGGGTTTCCCGCTGTTGTGCGGGCCCGCCTGCCGTCTTACGCAGGGGGGTAACCGATTTTGATGTAGAGACTTCGAGAGACTGTCAGTGTTAACTGGTCACGGATTGTGGCCATTAGTGTAGATGTGTCTCTCACGGGTTTTGCTTTAGGTTTGCTATTTAACGGCGCTGTCAGTTGCTAAACTTACATGGCGTCGGTGGTAGATGGATGAATGAGTATGGAGCAATGGTGGAATGGTACTGACAGGGGAATGGTACTGACAGGAAGCCATGCCAAGTCTTCTAAAATGAACTCAAGATGGGGATGTCATGTTCGTACGTGTTTTATTGCGGAACCAGCGAACGGGTTGTTGGGAGATTTTAAATTCTGTGGTGAGTTCAAAGCTAGTGTTCTGTGGTATGGCGCCACGGAGTGTGGTGAATTGGTACCGACGTTTCGAAGTAACTGTTGCTTCCATCTTCAGATTACGAAAGTGAGCACGTGCAGCAAATGGTACGTAGTGCCGAGGCTGGGTTGCGAGTGAGCAGCAGGCCTGATGAGGGTGTGACGTGGATACTGAGGAAAAGACATGTGAAGTAGAACAAGACGTTAAAGGAGGTTTTATCTGTCCCCGTTTACCACGAACATAGAGGCTGTAACTGTGTCTCCGTGGCATCACAATGAAAAATGAAAAGTTAATCTGCTTTATACAGTGTGTCCAGCATAAAGCGGGCCCCTATCTTAGACGCTACAATCCCACTCACAGAGTGTACATTAACAGTCTGTTATACAGGGTGGTTTTATCGCTGCACTCATCGCCATAGAGCGGGCGATATCGTTGCTTGCTCTTCAGTGCTGATTCCGGCTCAGTCGCGGTGAATGGGAGACAGAGAAGAACCGGGGGGATACATAGACACGGCATTTATTATTATTATTATTATTATTATTATTACGAGTGGAAATAGAAAAGTATACTTCTCGGAAGGTTCCCAGGCAGTGTCCGCTCGTCCTTCTGATAGAAGTAGGCTGGAAACAAGGTAAAGCGTTGGGAACTGAAGACAGTAACGTGTAGTGAGTGTGCAGCGGGAAGGAACTTCAACGCTTGGGCTGAATTTTGCTCTGGGAGCGCAGCGTTGTGACGAAATTTTGATAAAGTTGGGAGGACTGCGTTTTGGCGAAAATTTGAAAGTTAATGCTGCGGAGGGCTGCACGAGAATCCTGCAGTGCGGCGTGGGTTTGGGTACCAACTGAACATTTGCTGTAAGATAACAATTCAGTCTGTACCTCACAGAAAACACATTTGGCTACCATCAGATGCACCGACTGTGTGTAGGGAAATTATTGTGAGATTCGTACTAGACGCAAACAGTAGGCTGTGTGACGAAAGTGCAGAGTTTGTGAATGTTACAGCGGCGGTACGTGTGGTCACCACTGAGATTTAAAGGTCATTTAAGTGAGGGACAGCATTGCCTTTGTACGGATGGTCGAGTATCAAATTCCTTCCTTCTGCCCGGGTGTGAAGTGACAGCGCGTCCGATAAGAGAAGGATGTGCTGTGCATGGCACGTGCAGTTGTGCTGACGTCGGTAAACATACACCACTGTCTGCGTGACCAAGAAAACAACTAACAGCGGAATGTGGGTCTTCGCCCATGATTTCACTGTGCCGCCAGCCGACTGCCCTGTGTACAGCTTATACAGGGTCTTTATGCTATCTCATAACTATCATTTGTCACTTCGTGCCGATACCGCGCTCCGCGTGTAGGCGGTCAGAGGAGTGGGGTTCATTAACACAATAATCGAGCCGACAGGAAGTGACAACAGGTAGTTGTCATGACACTATATTCATATCTTTGGTTATATTGGCAGGCTCCTACTGCATACTCTAAGCTATTGATTGTCGCGTGTCAAAACCTCGTTTGTAAATGTTTAGTTCGGCAGTCGGGAACTTAGTGTCCCATATATCTAATCTGAAGATTTGTACTCGCCAAATATCCGGTAGATCATATCAAGGTGGATGAGATGGGTGGGGCATGTGGCACGTATGGGGGAGGGGAGAGAGGCATACGGGGTTTTGGTGCGGCAACCGGAGGGAGAGAGGCTGGAGGACATAAGGTCTGAGGACACGCCAGCCCTGAAGACTTGTATGGGGCCTGCAAGACGTAGGCATAGGTGGGAGGAGGATAATATTAAAATGGATCTTGATAGAATGGGAGGGCGTAGACTTGATCTATCTGGCTGAGGATAGGGACAGGTGGCAGGCTGTTGTGAACACGGTGTTGAACTGTGGGGCTCCACAAAATGCTGGGGTTTCTTGTCTGAGGGACGTTAGATTTTGAAGCACATTATTCCGTGGAGCTAGCTGCTTTAATTAGCAAGAGCCCTGTGAACGTCAATGTGCTGATACTCGCACCATATCTAATTGTGTTCGGTGTCTGCAGGTGTCACTGGTTTTGAACAAATGAATCTTCGTATTCCATAAGAGGCTCAGCATTTATCGACCAGTTGAGCTACAATCAGCGGTTGGTTTCCTCTTGCAGCTGCTGACACGATTCGCAGCCTGCGTGCCGAAGCGCCACACACACGCGCGCACGCACGCACGCACGCACGCAGTAGGCCACGGACAGGTGCGCACGACCTTTGCTCAAGGTGTTCCACCATGTGCTACGCACAGGGAACCCCCCCAACGTGGAACCTGAGCAAGGACAGTTGAAACTCGTGCTCATGCATTTGCCATAGAGAGTCGGTCGCATTCCGCAGCGTTCATCGGCGTTTCATAGCGACGAACCGCTGTACAAATTGATGACGAAACGTCGCACGTGCAGCTGTTCTTTCACGTACTTGTAGTGTAAATGGGCCCGTTATAATTCCTTTCATAGCTGTCCCCCTTCCTTCGTGCCGCTAACCCGCGTTACGTCAAATGAGTGGCTTGCCGTACCTCTGTGCGTTCCTGATGGCGCCGCTGTTGCACGCAGGGCTGCCACATACGTCAGATTGACCTGAATTACAGGTAGACACTTAGTTCGTACAGCGCAGTGACACCCCGGCTGTCTTGTAAAAAGATTGCGAATGTGAGACCACGGCTGCCCTCCCGTCTCTAACGTAGTATCCGTGACGAAACCTTTTGTCAGAGTTTCATGAAATTCGCTGTTTGAGGTTTTTACAAGCAGGTGTCGAGCATATGTGCGTTTCGTGAAAACCGGCCTGGTGCCAGTGAATGCCCACCCGTACTTACAGCCGCACTTGCGTATTCCGTGACAAGTGCAGTAACTGCGAACTGGGCTGCAGCAGAAAATTGAGACCACGATCAAGAACACGGCCCCTAACCTCCTACCGTCATTAAACGCCCCGAGCGGTGGTAATCAAGTCACTGAGTTGTACAGGCAGTGACAGTGAGTTCAGTCATCCGTGACAGCGACAACATGGCGTATGTACCATCCGTGACAAGTGTACGTAAGGTGTGTACAGTTCGTTTACAATTTACATAGGCAAAAATGAATACGAGTTACTTATTTGGTATGTTAATATTAATAACGCGATGATGATGATGATTATGATGATTATGATGATTATGATGATAAACACGTGTACCTGCACCGCATGTGAACAGGTTGTCACTGGTGTGACTGCCACTACGCCCCACCTGTTCCGTTATTTCTTACGGCAGTATCATTTTTATTCACTCCCTGCCTACGTCTACTGAAGTCGTGCCCTGTCAGTGCCTTCCCACCTGCGCTGCACGCTGAGGCATCCGCCCGTCACCGACGCCACATTATCTTAGCAATGGATCGCGTCGTTAAATAGCGCACTTGAAAATGGAATATCCCAAAGGAAAGACATAGACTGGGGGTGCTGTGAACAGGTGCTGGGGTCTGTTTGGACTCAAGTGAAAAGGGACAGGAGACTAGAGGAAACTACATAATGAGGAGCGTTTGAATTCGTACCCTTCACTAAATATTATTACAAGGGTGGTGATAAAGTCAAGGCCATTTTAAAACCCTTAGCTAAGTAAGTAAATTGAAGAAGTGACCACATATGTCACGGTGCACGAGAAGCTGCTGGTTCCTTACGTGTTATGCAAACCGTATTGTCATTACCAGATTGAGAGCACCCCCCCTCCCCGAAATCGTTTGTATCGTGAGACACATTAATCCAATCCACGTCCTCACACTCTATTTCTTTAATACCGCTTTAATATTATCCTCCCATGTACGTGCAGGTCTTCCACGTGGTGTCTTCGGGTTTTCCTACCAAAACCCTCCATGCGTTTGTCGTACCCACCGCACCGTCACCGGCCCCAGCTGCAGTACGTTTCGGTGTACTGGCCTCCTCAGTCACGTGCTGTGTTTAATGCGGCAGGCACTGTGTAGCAGCAGACAGGCGTGAGTGACAGTGAGGAATGCAGCATTGCGAATAATGCGATCGCGATACGTGCTGTGGACTGAAACACGCTTACCTGTTCGCTGTGATCTCTCGAGTAGGGACGTGAAAGCGACGTGCTGATAAACAAGGTTTGTGGTAACACGGTGCAGGTCAGCACGGGGAGCGTGTGCACCGGCACATATACACTTGGCCACGTAAAGGTCAGGCGTGACAGGAATTACATATATACAGTACGTACCGCGCAGTAAACTCTCCGTCTCGGTTATAAAAACCAGTCAGTTAATGCTGTATAGGGAAATAATCGCTGTTTGTTCTGAGATCTACACAAAACACATAAATACACTGTGTGGGCAGAACGTAGAATTATATTTAAAGATCCAGTCCGTACCGCGCAGTAAACACACTCCGTCTCGGTTATAAAAACCAGTCAGTTAATGCTGTATAGGGAAATAATCGCTGTTTGTTCTGAGATCCACACAAGACACATAAACGCACTGTGTGGGCAGAACGTAGAATTTGTGAATGTCAAACCGGGCGGTACGTACAGTGACCGCTGGGCTTTAAACGGTTAACCATCGTGTGTTATGTTACCCGCATAGTTGCTGTGTCAGTTGGGTTGCGGTGTAAGCAGGCGCCGATGGAGTCCGGACGTCAGACGCACATCAAGTTTAGCTCGTACCTGCCAGAGAACACAGTCTGTAACCGTTAGAGAGACCAGTCTGGTAATGTTGTAGAGGGCATTTGTACCATACGGAACACGTGAATACGCAGTGTGGATAGAATGAGGGTTTTATGTTAAACTTGGCCGTACGTATAGTGACCACACGGCTTTAAATGGTGAGTTACAACATTTCAAACCGGAAGTCTTGCCCTGTACAGAGTGCATTTCATCGCCGGACCGAGCACTGCAGAGCGGGCGGCAGCAGCAGTCCGGGGGCCGGGGCAAGCCATGCTTTGCTGTCTGCATGCTGGCGTGACACCTGTGCGACAGGGAACTGCGGTTAACGGCCGGTGTTGACGCGCTGTTCATAACACTGTAGTAAGTGGGTAGCCTGTGCAGCCGCATGCGTGGGGCGTGTGTGATGCAGTCGTGTAGACAGGCGCCACTCATTCTTCTCTTCAGTTCTGCGCGATTCAGTAGCCCTTGTTTTACGCCTTTTTCCTTCAACGTCCCTTGCCAATTTACACCACTTCTTGATTTACGCTCTGTAATTTTCGGTTTAACGTCTTTGGCTGGACGCCCTCTATTAACCTAACCCCTGCCTACTCCATTATATCTTACGGTAATATCATTTTTTATTTACGCTCCCCGTTTCAGGAACACGACCAGGGCGTCGAGTGCACTTCCTGTATAAACAACTTATCTTTGTAATGGACACACACTGTTTTCTGTGAGGTTGGAAGACAATTTGAAAATGCTGCTTTGATGAATTTTAAACAATCGATAATAGTACACTGAACAGTTGCGTGTGGTAACTTGAACCGACACAGGCACGCAGTTTATGAACATACGGGTGTGTTATAAACATGTCGGAGGCGTTATATCGTTTGTAATGTATTTCCATAAACGTGTGTCCATTTGTTGCTTTCACTCGCCGGATCTAACTGCGCATGTGGTCGTCATGCCGCAGAGGGTTCGTGTCGGTTCGCGTTTAGTAGTTCCTTCCGTTTTCAGGGACCCCCCCCCCCTAGCAATACCAATTTACTGTCTTATCTGAAGCGCCCTTGTTTTATCTGACAACTGCCGTTTGTGACTTCCTGCCGCTACTCCAGCCTACGTGTGGCTGGTGGGCTGAGTGCGCTGCGCTAATACGATAAGTGAGGCGGCAGGAAGTGACAGCCGATAGTTGCCACATGAAGTAATGACCCTGCATTATCGGTCAGTGGACCCACTGCCATGGCCTGCATTGTCCCGTATTGGCGTACTTTAAACTTAAATATAGTTCAGGGGCGCACCGAAGGGGGAGCAACCGGGCTGCAGCCCCCCAAATCCCCAAAACCGAAATTTAAAAAAACACAGATTTTATAGATACTATGATATCGAAAGTTTTACCTGATTTCCCCTTCAGCCGAAATCAGCCACTGAAATCGGCGAAATCAGCCACTGAAATCGGCTGATGACCAGTACATTAGAATTTTGAAAAATAAATTAATAAAATAAAAAAAACAGAAGACAGGACACTGTGACTGAGTCACGGAACATGCAGTTATATCCGTATGTATATAAATGCAGCTGCAGGCAGCGTTATGTTGTGCGTACAGCATGGTTTTTATGACACGATTTTTAAAATCGAACATAACTTATATATATCTGTATAAGGTGGGAGCCTGCGCCCCCCCCCCCCCCCCCACAAATGGAAAAATTCTGGGTGCGCGCCCGATATAGTTAGACGTAGCGTAACGTGTTAAGTGACGCGAGCAAATATACACAGAAATACGCGTATATGATATTAACGTGCAGAAAAACCTGTTTATAACGGAATACTGACGCATTTGAGCGCCTCGTGACACAACGCGTGTGCCTTGTTATATTCACAATCTACTGCACAGTGCTCCGTCCTGCCCCAGACTGTTACACCGCGCGCCGTACAGCTTCATGTTATGTGTGTGTGTGTATATGTGTGTGTGTGTGTGTGTGTGTGTGTGTGTGTGTGTGTGTGTGTGTGTGTGTGTGTGTGTGTGTGTACTTTGCGTATGTACGTCGTATTGCTCTTTGTGTTCATCGCTTCTGTTATCTGTCGTTATCGCATTGTCTTTCCTTGTTTTTCCCTCTCGTGCTTTGTAGGTTCGTTCGCAAAGTTACTGAAAGCGCCTATTAGCTGCGTCATGTCCGTCCGTCTGTCCGCATCTATCAGCTCGGTTCTCACCGGACAGACATCCGCGAAATTTGGTATTGGGGACTTTTATGAAAATGTGTCCATAAAATCCAAATTTGGTTAAAATGGGGCAAAAATATCGAACACTACATGAAGACGCGGGTTGCCGGCACATAAACTCGCCATAAAATCGCGCTCTTCGTGTGAAATTGTAACGTAGCAGGCTGTTAGGATAGCCGGGGGGTATAAACATTACGCGAACGCGCCACGACGTTACATTGTGCGCGCATTGTCTGTGTCGTGTGCATCAGTAAGGCCGCCCTAAATGTACGAGGCTGTGTTGCGACCGTGCCCGGTAGCGTCACTCCATGGAGCGCAGTCCTTCTTGGGAAGCTGACAGTTTCTAAGCTGGTCAAGAAATTCCCCGAACTGTACGGAAACCGGAAGTTCATCATCGTGTTTCCCGTGTCCTGAGCCATATGAATCCAGTTCATGCCCTCCCATCCTGTTTCATTAAAGTCCGCTTCAGTATTATCCTCCCATCTACGGCTACGTCAACCACATAGCCTCTTTCCTTCAGGTTTCCCCACCAAAATCCTGTATGCATTTATATTTTTCTCCACGAGTGCAACCTTCCCCTCCGATATCTCCCGAATGATATTTGGTGAGCAGCACAAAGCATGAAACGTGAAGCTCCAGTGGACGCAGTTTACTCGCTTCCTCTCAGGCCCAAATATGTGCTTAAACAGAGAAACGCGTAGTCAGTTCTCATAATGACATCTGTAGCTCATCATAACTCGGTCACTGCTAACTGCCATTAGCAGCTATGTAGCGTTCTTCAGCCTTTCGTAACAAATGCCGAATTTTGTGGCCTCGCGGTATAGTGCAGTCGTTTCGTGATCGCGCGGAAGGCGAAGGAAGTAGTGCCAGCTTACGCCAAAAGATGTTAGTTTCCGATGTATCTGTAGACCACCTGCCGGCCATTTTCCAAAGCTTTGACGACTCGAAAAAATCAATAAATAGAAAACGCAAATGATGGTCCGTACGGGCTGGAGGCAATCAAGTAGTGTCAGAATTTGTCACGAGATGGTGTATGTGTGTGTCTGTGATGGTTCTGCCACCTGCGGGTGCGCTCCCAAAGCTGCCACTGGCGGCAAGAATGGCGGACTGTAGTATTGTATAGAAGCTTGCAGCATGAGACGAACACGTGCGTGCTTGGGATCTGTGCTGTGCTGGGTTATAACGCAGCGTCGAGTGGTAACGCTTTACCGACGTTTCGGGGACAACGTATCGGTCCCATCTTCAAGGGTCAAGGAGTCCCAGGAGAGTTTTGGCCCTTGAAGATGGAACCGAGACGTTGTGCCGAAACGTCGGTAAAGCATTACCACTTGACGCTGGCTTGTAACTCAGAAGAGCGCAGATCTCATCAGCATCGCGGCGGAAGCCTGAAATCACGAATACGTGCACACTTTTTATTAAATGTTCGTAAGCGATGTTTACTCACAAACCCGACGTGTTTCGGTGCACACAGGTTCCACCACTGGGGGTGGTACTGGAGATAAAACACTGGTGATTAAACATTAGTGTGTCCGACGCATGCCTTAGGTAAGCAGTTTCACTTGAAAACTGAAACACGCGTATTAAAAGGCTTAAGAGTCTTAAAATCTTGATAAAAGTCACAAAACACAAATTTGGTTAATTAGTGTTTTATCTTCAGTGCTGCCCCTGATGATGGCATCTCTGTGCACCGAAACACGTCGGGTTCTTGAGTAAACGTATTTCACGAACGTTTTATAAAAAGTGCGCACGTGTCGGTCTCCTGGTGTACAATTCCAGTAACCACGTCCGCGCTGCGAGTAACATGAAGGTTGCTAGTACTGTCGTTTTGTCGTGAGATGGCTCTCTTAGTGCAGTCGGTGTGACATTGGCAGGCGGCTGCAACGGTATTACAACACCCCGAAGTTGAAAAGAGTGACAAAAGACGGAATTACGGTTGTGGTCGCCATTGGTAACCAATAACGACGCCATCCGCTCAGGCAGCAATACAGCGGGATGAAATGGCAAATACGCTGACCACGTGGTGTTCGCCCCGATAGATCCGCTTCCAGGTGCAGTGCAAATCCACAGAGCAGAGAATCTGACAGTTCCTAATCCGGTGAAGATACACCACATCTACTGCAGCCCGAAGGTTCATTGCCGTGCCCACAACAGCACGCTGCTTGTCTCTGTTCTGAGCCGCAGGAATCCAGTCCTTGCCCGTCCATCACAGCTCTTTCAGGTCATTTTTAATATTATCCTCCCGCCTACCCCTAGGTCTTCCAAATTGTCTCCTCAGGTTTCCGTGCCAAAACTCTGTATGCATTTATTGTCTACCCCATGCGTGCTACACGCCCCGCACATTTTCGTTTCATCGATCTAATAATATTTGGTGATGAGTATAAATCATGAAGGTATTAGCTGTGTAGTTTTCTCTAGTCTCCTGTCACTTCGTCCTTCGTAGGCGCAAATGTCGTCACCTCCCTCTTTCGGACATCCTCGGGTGCAGTCAGGACCGTGAAATATATGTGTGGGGTACGGAGGGGGCGACAGTTTTGGGGGTTGGGGTTCACCACGCGTGAGAAAGAATGCAAAACGTCGCGGTGTGGATAGCGAGCGGCCAATTGCTACGGGCATCAGGCGGCTTCCCGATCGACAGAACCCGTGTGTCCGAGGACCGGCCTGTGATCGGTAAGATGTGGGACGTGCCGTGAGTGGGCTCCCGCGTGACAAGTGCGGGCGTCGTGTTTCGTTGCGCGGAATATCGACTGGTGCTCGTAACGGCTGCACCGTGTGTAATTTGTTGTGGAGACTTGGCAGGGCCATTATTTTATCCGCCAAATAGCATTTGTCACTTGCCACCGCTACGCCGCGCGTGTGGCCTGTCTTAATATTATAAACGGGTCGGAAGGAAGTGGCAGCGGATAGTTGTCAGATAAGATAATGCCCCTACGTGGTAAATGTGCTCGAGTGTCAATGCTACGTTCCGCACGCGTGTAACGTCAGTACTTCTAACAGAAACGCAGGAAACAAAAGAAGGCTGACACAATACGTGTGTACGTGTACGCGCTGTTTGGCAGGAGTGCATAAATACCGGGCGGTATGTAGCCTGGGCCATATGACTGGGCTAAGCGTCGGATGTTCGAGACACCGTGCTTCGAATCCCGACAGGAGCAAGACGTCTTTTTTTCCCCCATTCAAAGCGTCCACGTCGGCGTTGTGTGCCACCCAGCCTCATATTCAGTCAGTACCGGAGCTTTCACCCTGGGGGTGAAGCGGCCGGGGCGTGAAGCTGACAACCCCACCTAGTGCCAAGGTTAATGAGTGTAGGGAAGGGATCGACAAGTTCTCCAAAAGTCTAGGAGCCATCTCAAATTTCTAGGCGCCGGGAGTGTGACGTGAAGCAAGGTCCACGTGCGGACCCACAAATATTAAACGCCACAGCACAAAATGCAGTCGCGACGGCGACCTGGCGTCCATGGGTGGAGGTACACGGCTACTGCCCCCACTTCCTTCACGGCGTGTGGAGACTCAACTTTACCTCGGCCCAACCCGAAGACCCTTCCCGAGGGCTAAAAATATCGGTTGCTGCGTTGCCAGGCGTGGGCTGGCGATTGTAACAGATGGCTGGTAGCGGCAGCGTCACTGGGCCAGTGGCCCTGAAATAAGGGGGACCATAACGCGTGCCACGTCACGTGGTTGGAAGCAGGCACTGCCTGCCACGTGTCAAACAGCAGTGGTTAATTATGATCGCGGTTGATGCCAGAGCGCGCCGTCAGATGTACGAACGACGTTCGGTAAAGTTCCACGCGTCGTAAGAATTAAATGAGAAGGCATCACAATGTTAAATGTGGCTCGTTTGTTCCCCTGCACTGTCATTATTTTGAATCTAATGGGCGAGGACGTTTATGTGTCTGTCCTGGCACATTTGACAGTAGTGTGGAACTGCAGACAGTGCCTGTCCTGGAATGGCTGCAAACGTAACAGCCCAGATTTGTACCGCGACGGAATTTTTAAACTCGAGTCTAAGTGGGAAACTGTTTCCAGCGCCTTCTTTAAACGCGGTGAGAAGACACTAACATTGTCTGCAGTACGTTGGGCAAAGCCAGGGGATGAAACGGTGGAGAAACCTTAACAGGATGGAAAAAACAAAAACAGTGAGGACGATTGCGGAATGGAATCCCGTAGGAACGAGATATAAAGACGTACCAAAGACAGACGGACAGACGAAGCGCTAAGTGGCTTTCATAATTTAAAAGTGAGCAACTGGACATATCTGGTTAGAGACAGAAAAGCCTGGTGTGAACTGATGCAGAAGGCAAAACCCCACAAAGGGTTGTAGTGTCAGCAGCAGCAGAAGAAGAATAAGAATAAGAAGGCGTTAAGACACGTGGACCCCGACTCACGGCAGATTTAAATGGCAGCGAGGGCTGCCGTCTGTGCAGTGGCCAACCGTGTGGCTGCCTGCAGCAGCTGGCGCAGGATTGAGATAAGTGAAGGCGGCGATGAACATTCGGGTTGCATAATATGCGGGGAATTCCGTGACCAGCTGAGGAACTGTTACCGTCTCAAGAAGAATTTTGCCGTGTGCGAACTGTTTCTGTGCGCTCCATTGTCCTTTGCTGCATGTGCCTCTGTTAGCATGTCTGCAGCCAGAAGGCCTGTTGTGGGAACCGGAAGGTTCAGAAGCCACAGAAATCGACGTCATATCCGGCGTTGTGTCGTCCTACCAGTAACAGCCAGACTGCACTGATGAGTCACCTTGCTGCTTGTTATACAGGCTGGTGCAAAAGACACTAGGTCCTGAACATGTTGTCTGTAGTGTCGAGTGACTTTTGTGGCAGCCTGTATGTCGAGAATAGCCGCCGGCAGGCATGTGGCAGCAGTGCGGCAGACTGTGTTCAGTTGAGTGCGCTGCTGAACTTCATTCAATGCTGCGAAATCAACTGTGTAGAGTCATTACTGCAAAGCTAACAGTTGTTTAGCTGGACAAGAAATTCCCCGGATTTTATGAAACCGGAAGGTTCATTACCGTGTTCACAACAGCCTGCTACCTGTCCCTGTCATGAGCCACATTAATTCAGTCCAAACCCCACCCATACTATTTCTGTAAGAGCCATTTTAATATTATCTTCTCATCTAATTCTGGAGGTTCTAAGTTGCTGCTTCCTTGCGGTTCCCCGCCAAAACCCTGTATTTTATTTCTGTTCGCCCCCATTCGTGCCACATGCACCGCCCATCACATGCTCTTCTATTCGATCACCCAAATCATATTTGGCCGGGAGCAGAAGCAGTGAAGCGCCGTCCGTATGACATTTTCTCCAGTCTCATGCTATTTTTGCGCCCACACACCCGGAAGTACCGCATCTTGAGCCCGGTTGTCTTGTTATTGTCCCATCTGCATCTTTGTCTATCAGGTAGTCCCTTCCCATCATATTACCCAGTTAAACTGCTGTATGCATTTTCATCTCTCACCCCCACCTGTGCCGGTCCCACCCATCCCATTACCCACACAGTACCCTTCGCGCAGTAACACGTGCACCCCCTACCCTCACCGTGCGTCCGTCTGTGTTCTCACGACGCTGCAGCCTGGCATTGCGACTACCTGCACAACAAATGGCGACGTGTTGAATTGCTGTGATCAGCCAACAGCTGTGCGTGGATGTGTAATGACGCGTTGTAAAGATATCGGTATGTGCGTTAGCATTTGGGTCGTGACGTCACGCTTGTCGCAGGGCGGTTGTTTCCCGACGTTTCGAAGGCTTGCAGTGCCTTGAAGCATGACCCTGAAGACGGAGGCACCACTGATCTCCGACATGTCAGCAGCCACTCGCCCAAGACACGGCGTCACGTGCCAGAAACCTCGAATTCCCGGCAGCACTGCGGCATTTTGTTTGCTTGTAGTTGGTACGGCGTCTGGTCAAACCGTCGCAACAGGAAAACTGAATGTTATTGCAACATTTACCGGGTTTTTGTGTGCAATCAGCACAGCAAAATTAAACATTCCGTACCAGGTCGAGATGTGCCTCAGGAGGAAAACGACGTATTTGATTTGATGATTGTTCACATGACTGGCGCTTGCGTCTATCAAATTGGGTTTGATTCTATTGAAAGTGAAGAAACTGCGTTGCGCCAACGAAAGACACGCCAGGAACTGACAGACTAGTGGTACTGCCTGGTACCGCCATTAACTAGTTTAAAATGACAACTTCAGTGCGTTGTTGTTTGCTGTTGTTTGTTGTGTGCCACACACAGCAGTGGCGTCGCTCGGCACTTTATGCACAGGCGTAACTTGGCTAATAACACTGGGGGTAAAGTTGACCATGGGTATTAGAAATTTTGATTTACGGAGGAGTCGAGTTAGAAAGATGGGGCAAGATTCGTTTGAACCAGCCGTTGGTGTACAGAGACTCGTTTGAGCCAGCCGTTGGTGTACAGAGACTCGTTTGAGCCAGCCGTTGGTGTACAGAGACCTTACGCAACAAGCACAGAGAATGTGCAGTGCCTGTCTTCCTTTGTAAAGGGGCGGCTCAGATGTCGCCACTCTGCGTCCCGTAAAATGGAGGGTTTTCAGTTGTTTCTGTGTTCACACTGTCCAAATGTTGCTGTTTGTGTGCTTAGCCCTGGTGAACTCGGTAGCCAGAAATTTATTCTTAGGCCGAAAAATATTGGAGTCGTCTTCAGTACAGGATGTTAGTGCAGCACACGCACAGCATGTGACATAGCTGCACTGGGAGAACAAATTCTGTAAATAGCATAAAAACGTTAATTAACACACGAATTGTTCCATCAAAAACTACAATCCGTTAAAAACAGTAAATGCGGTCGATTTACTAATTACTGTTACACGCTTACGTGTGCGTTTCGTACGGCGTCGTGTCACATAATGGGGTCCCTCCGCCACGTCTTCTGATACAGCTCGTAAGAAAACTGAGTCCTGAGCCACTCCACACATTCTAACAAAAACCCTACTTTGGGGCACGACGATAGAACTGCAGACGGCTGCACAAGCACGTTTAATTGCCTGTCGTGACATCAGGTTTTATTCCGCAGCCTTACAGACTGGGAACAGCGCGATCTCGCTGTATCTTTATACACTGCGTGTGGCGGTGCTGTGTTTTGTTGCCCTGTATACCGCGCCTGGTGACGGTTCGGGTGTGAACCGACACGTGTTGCACGTGTAACACACCTTCCGTGCAACATAGAATTGTGCTGTGTCTGACTGTGTTTTGGTTTATTCTTATTAAATGAAATTACATTTACACGTGCACCGTGCAACCGTATGGCATTCTGAAAGTAAAGAACGCCTATGTGAAGTCAGTGTACTGCGTCACGGGGTACAGCACTGGCGCTTTGTTTTCGCGATCGACGCCTGATCTCATGTCCCAGCCTGTGTTTTGGACGACCCGGTGTGCTGTGAGTGTGTGTACCGGGTGTCAGATGGACACTCGGTCAGCCAGTGGGGCGCGGACACTGTGCCGGGGCGGTCCGTTCCACGTGACCTTCACCTTATTTGGAAAATCCATATCTGCGGCAAAGTGGTGCAGTAGTGCTCGTGGCTGCAGTTTTTAGGGCAGGCACAGCTGTTGTAATCTATCGACCCGCCGTTCTTCCAGAGTCGCCACGCAACAGTAGCGCTCAGCACCTGGCAAGACGCAACAACCCTTGCTGATGTTCAGTGGCACGGTGCTGGGTACTTGTGAACTGCGTGACGGCGGCCTGTGCTTGCGCAACGGATTATATATACTCAGTCCGTACCGCGCAGTATACACACTCCGTCTCGGTTATAAAATCCAGCCAGTTAATGCTGTATAGGGAAATAATCGCTGTTTGTTCTGAGATCCACACAAAACACATAAACGCACTGTGTGGGCAGAACGTAGCATTTGTGAATGTTAAACCGGCCGGTACGTGTAGTGACCGCTGGGTCAAAAGGCGTGTAAGTATTACATCATGAAGGCATATGGGTGGTGGAGGTTTACTCCCCGCATTCTTGACCTCGACGGTGTAAATGAAGTATCCAGCTAAATACGGTAGGGTCTCGATGTTCATGATTTCAGCGTTTTGTGATCGCCCATATTAATATCATTATTGTCTTGCCAGAAGTATATTTATAGCCCTTTTCTATGGCGTTTCCGCCCGTCTTTGGGCCGTGGCCTCCCCGATCTCCTTCCTCCAACCGTCTCTTCTCCCTACTGCCACCTTCCATTCCACCGCTTCCCAGCTAGCAGCGCCCCCTTGTATTTCATGTAGGCTTTTCCGCGGACCGCTTTCTTCCGAAACTTCCTGCCATACGAGAATCAACCATCCGTACTACGTGGGCAGCACATCACAGTCTCTTCAGGTGCCAAGGTGTTGCAAGCGCCGCATTAGACAGTTTGTACGGAATGTTTTACACGCCCTTGCCCAATGTAAGGCCGAATGTTTTCCTGAGGATTTTCCTTGTTATGTTTACGTGACGTAACAGCCTTAAACTGGCGATTTGCGCCGTGTTCATAAACGTGTTTGGACAGGGAATCCTCTGAAAGAGTTAGCAGCAGAAAGACGTGGAATTTAAATATGCATGTGGGCACGTACAGTCTGCACAGCCGTGCGTTTTATTCTCGCTGTTTTCTTGTTCGTGTTGCGGCTGTAAATAAGACAAAAATTCAAAAATTAACGTTATCACGGACGGACGGACGGACAGACAGACAGGCAGGCAGGCAGGCAGACACACAACAGTTGGTGGGAAGTTTCGCATTAGAATGTGAAGAGGGCACTAACAGCTACAGAAGAGAAGGAAACGGGACAATTATATCAGCTTGGCAATATAAACGAAATTCACAGGTGACATTGCGCTCTTCCGCGATATAACGCGGCGCCGTGTGGTAATCCTTTACCGACGTTTCGGGACAACGTATCGGCCCATCTTCAAGGTCAAGTCCAAGAAGAAAAGAAAGCCGGACTTCTTTACCCTTGAAGATGGGACCGATACGCTGTCCCGAAACGTCGGCAGAGGATTACCAAACGACGCCGCATAATGTAGCAGAAGAGCGCAAGATCTCATTGACATCGCGACGGAAGGCTGCAATCACGGAAATTCACAGTTAATGAAGCACACACCGCGTTAAGTGGGTCCCTGTCACCACGGCATGGCAGGAGTCTGGTGGGGAGACCTGAGGGAAGGCGACCACTTGGGAGACCCAGGCGTCGATGGGAGGATAATATTAAAATGGATCTTCAAGACGTGGGATGGGGGCATGGACTGGATTGAGCTGGCTCAGGATAGGGACAGGTGACGGGCTCTTGTGAATGCGGTAATGAACCTCCGGGTTCCATAAAATGCGGGGAATTTCTTGACTAGCTGAGGAACTGTTAGCTTCTCAGGGAGACTCTGCTCCATGGAGTTAGTTAGTTAGTTAGTTAGTTAGTTAGTTAGTTAGTTAGTTAGTTAGTTAGTTAGTTAGTTAGTTAGTTAGTTAGTGAAGGACACAGCCGGTGTACACGAGACAAGAGTGTGACACTTCACACCGGCAGAGATCTGATTACGCGGGGCTACTGTTGCGGTAAGAATGACCCCACCATACGACGGGTTAACACAGGCCAAATATCGATGTCTAAATATAGCCGAAACATGTAGCAGAGAACAGCCTGTGTTAGTTGCATGGGCCATAAAACGGTGCAGACTGCGCGTTTGTTTGTGTGGATTTGCGTTCAGCATGACGGCGTGGCTCCGTCGTTGGTATTGACGTAGCACAAACTGCAGTGACAATACGGTGTTCTGAATGTGACTACGTGTAGTTTGGTAAAGGTCAGTGTGCAGGAAGGTGCAGTGCAGAAGATGGTAACTGGTTCCTCCTGAAGGCTTGCGCACATCTACCAAACTCTACGGTGTCACATTCCAGAACACCGTAATCTTGGTGCAGTAGGCCCTGTTGATGTCTTGGAGAACCTCAGGTGTGGTATTGTTCAATATTAAAATGTTTTTTGTAAAAGGTCTTCTTTATACAGGGTGTTCAAATTATGGAGCTGGGAACATACACCTAAATGCAAGCAGGGCCAGACTGGTTCAGTGCGTGCTTAGCATCGTATAGTGAAAACCTGTATTATTTTATAGCTTGACTGTGTACCCACCCACTGGAATAAGACTCTGTTGTTGAGCAAAATTGCTACAGGAGGAAGACTCTAGACGACGGTTGCACAGATTTTCAAAAAATCTACCGCCCACATCAAAATTCTAGGCGTCAGTGGGGTGACATGTAGCTGGTGCCGTACCCAGGGCCCCCAAGTATTAGGCGCCACCGTACAAAATGTAGCCGCCAAGGCAACGTGACACCTCAGATTTGTGCATCCCTTCCCTAGAATACGTGTAGTGTAGTCTGGTGACTTGACCCTGAATATTATCGAGGCATGTTCCGTCGAAACTTTGGTATGCAGACGTAAAAGTCACGGCGTCGTGCCCCAGAATACCTTAATATTGAGTCGGTCTCCTGTATCAGATTGTTAAACACTAAATTCATATTCCAGTTTATAGATAAATATTCAGTCGTTATACAGGTGTTCATTATATGACGCAACATAAACGCTGAACTCATCTAGGCCGGCTCGCCTCTACAAGCATTTTGTGCTGCTAATTTCAGTAATCCCATTTTACTGCGTTCGATCCTGCTGTTGTTGTTTGTTGATGCCTTATCTTCCAGTCCTTGAGACGTTTGTTTACTGGCAAGAGTACAGGTTTGTTTAGGATGTTTATTCCCTGTAGCTTGTTCTACTTGTAAGTCCCAAAGAGAGTGTAAACAACATGATAATAGTCATTGCTGAGGAGTAGGAGGGACGCCAGGTATTGTCATTGACTGCAGAGAACAGCTTTGACCTTAACAGCGATTTAAACTTTCGGAGAAGACTTAGTAGGAGGGACGCCAGGTATTGCCATTGACTGCAGAGAACAGCTTTGACCTTAACAGCGATTTAAACTTTCGGAGAAGGCTTAGTAGGAGGGACGCCAGGTATTGTCATTGACTGCAGAGGACAGCTTTGACCTTGACAGCGATTTAAACTTTCGGAGAAGACTTAGTAGGAGGGACGCCAGGTATTGTCATTGACTGCAGAGAACAGCTTTGACCTTGACAGCGATTTAAACTTTCGGAGAAGACTTAGTGTAAAGTTAAAAGCTTAAGCCTCTGTCACTGCATCTGTCACTTGTCACACGTCACCGCTTTTTGTATGTTCAGTTTATAAGAAGCTTAGAGTCAAACTTATGCACAAAGCCGCTAAGAACATACCGCAAAACAATGGTGTTAATCCGCACGCACATGTCACAGTTGCACTTCAGACCAGTGTACGTACCTTGAACTGAAATGCGTCGGCTGCAGGTCATGATTATTTAACGGGGGCCTCTGCCCCCGAACTGCTGTTGCCAAGGTCAAAGCTGTACTCGTCAGTGGAAAACATTAGTTGCCTTTTTTAATCTCACACTCAGCCTCTCATTATCTGCCCCTCATTATATATGGCACGCTAACGTGTGACCTCTGCAGTTTATTGCATCACACGTTGATCTCGTGCTCAGTGCATTACGCCGTGATTGTACAGCTTCTGGCACAGCAAAGCCCGCTGTGACGGGATACTCGGGGAACTGAACGCTGTTATGCCGCAGTGTTCTCCATGTGGCATCTTGTATATTTCTGTTGTAGGAAACCGAAACGCCAGCACGCAATATGTTTGTTGCGACATAGCGTTTCTACGTATTTGACGTCACCACAATGTCGTGTGTGCGGCGTCATCACAGCCCCTGTCAGGCCGTCGCCATCTCGTACTGCGCCGCGATGTGTCCTGCTTCGTGTTTGTTGGTTTTTTCGCCTGTTTTGCTGTGCCGCCCGCGTGGGTGTTCGCTTTTTCGTTGGACACTGAAAGCGCTGTGAAGTCGGGGGCGCGCCTGCGGCCGTTTCGTCCGGAATCTTTTGTCGTCCTCCGTGCTGTCTGAGAACGTAGCTATTGCTGCATAAGGACCTGTAATTTTGTCGGTTGTTTTACATGGGTGTGGAACTTGGCGTGTGGCATTACGAGAAGAGTCCGGGCTGAGGGAGTTAGAGAACAGCGTGCTAAGAAGGAGGAAGTTACAGTAAACTGGAGAACATTACACAGTGAGGAGCTTCATGGCTTGTACCTGTACGTCTCACCAAATATTATGTGGGTGGTGAAATCAAGGGAGATGAGATTGGCGGGACATGCGGCACGTATGGGGGAGTTTTGGTGGGGGAAACACGAATGAAAGACATAGGCATACTTTAAAGACATAGGCATAGATGAGAGGATAATATTAAAATGGGTCTTACAGGAATGGGATGGCAATACGTGTACTGGATTAATGTGGCTCAGGATATGGGCACGTGGAATGCGGTGTGTCGTGTTAAACAGCTGAGGAACTGTTAGCTTGTCGAGAAGGATTACACGGCATTAGCTTAGTTGGTTGGTTAGTTAGTTATTTAGTTAGTTAGTTAGTTAGTTAGTTAGTTAGTTACCGGCAGACAGTGCCCTTGCTTCTAGACACAAAATAATGCAGACTAAGTGCCGACAGTATTTACAAGCGACAGAAGCGCACCGCGTGGTGGCGAGGGAGCCCCTGAGCTCACTGTGTGAGTTTTATTTCTAACTCGTTTTTGAAATCATGAGTTTGTTGCCTTTTGAAATACGCCAGAGAAGTGCAGCCAAAAATGTTTATTTTCTTGTTGTGTAAACGGAAGCTGTCAGCCCGCATTGCACAAAATGTTTGCCTTCACTGTGCGACCCACAGGTTGCTAACACCTGTCTCTACTTGCAGTGAACTCTAGACGTGGCGCAACACGCTACTGTATTTCCCCTCTAATGTAATTACGTACGTCCGTATTTATTCATTTAAGGGCATTTATTTGATTTTCTCGTTCGCTCCTTCCTTATTGGTGTCTTTTCCCTTCTTTCTCTATGTCTCTGTTTCTTTCCCTCTTACGCTCTCCTTTTTATTCTTTTCTGTCTCATTGTTTCCATTTTGTTCCCGTCTCTCCCTTTTGCGCTGTTCGTTTTCATATCGTTTCCAGTTCTCTCTGTCACTCCCGCCCACTGTGCGCAGTAGGCGTGCCGCTATCTGCTCGCTTATGACGTGCGGGAACATTGTCTGCAGTGGCAGCGGTCGCTTGGTCAGTGTCAACTGTCTGAGATACGGCGCAAGCTGTGGCGCCACTGAAGATGTCTTTGAACCCGTACAGTGCAAATACGATATTCCTATGCTTGTGTGACTCACTGTGTCCATGGCAAGGCGGACACCGCACGTAAGAAGTTCAGCTGAGAACGTAATTTCTGTGTAACGATGCTTGCTGCCTAACAGGTTCATTACATTCGATGCTTATGTTAAGCGTAGCGTTGACTGACACTGCAGCGTGCGACCCACGCACGGAGAGTGTAAAGCAGAAATACGCATTGCGCGGGGAAGCCTCACAACTCGTACTGCTGTCCAAGTATTGTTCGGGCGATGAGACGGGGAGGGGGGGGGGGGGACGTGTGGCGCAAATGCAAGAGAAGCGACAGACATGCAGGATTTTGGTGGGGAAACCTGAAGGAAAGACGTCACTTGAAAGACCTAGGCATAGATGGTAGGAACATACGGAAGTTGATCTCAAATATGATGTGAAGGCGTGGACTGGATTAATCTGAGTATAGGGACAGGTGGCAGGCTGATGTGAATGCGGTATTGAACTTACTTTTCCATAAAATGCAGGGAATTTCGTGGCTAGCTGAGGAACTGGTAGCGTCTGAAGAAGGATTCTGTGCCATGGAGTTAGTTATATACATTGGACTTTTCCATGGCTTTTTGTTAAAATACGACGTTTCGGAAGATGACTCTGTCCCCGTCGTCAGATTAGAAAGTAAAGATGCAATTACGAGCTTGCCTGATGGCGGAAACAGACCCAGCTTCCGAGACGTTTTTAACAAAGGTGAAGCGATGGATACGTACCGTGCCATGTCAGTGGTTCGTGAGTAATCGTGTGGCCCACAAACACAGCCAAGATTTCGGTTGGGGCTGTGCTCGGAACACTTGTCAGCACAAGCTGCAGTCAGCAACGTGCGCCAGTATCCATAAATACGTTTTGTGAGGTCAGGTCTTCTGGGATGTTACTCTCTGCCATGGTTCATGAGTACGCCTGGTGCCTTCATCGTCGCTGTTGCACACTTCAAGGCACTACGGTCTTTCGAAACGTCGGGAACCACTAGCCCAGCGACACAGCGTCACACGCCAGACGACTTGCATCCTCAGGAGTGCCGCTGTGAGAACCGCAAATCTCGCACAATCTGTCGCCTTTGTTACTGAGTCAACAGTTCAGTTGTGCTTGTGCTGTAAGGGAGCATAGTTCATGTGATCGGCAAGTGCTGGTGTTATTTGGCGTCGTCAGCTTCACGTGGACACTGCACGTGTGGCTGACGTTAGTCGGTCATTGCTGTCAAGCGTAACAGTTACGCCATTGGCAGCAGAACTGGCCGTTGTCTGTGTTAGTTTTGGGACCGACAAAATGCAGCGTGTGAGTCGTACAAACCTGTTCGTTCCATTCACCTGAACGTATATTTGAACTGATTTCGCCTGCCAAGTTTTGTTGCTTTTGCTGCTTATGAGCGTTCTGTTGAGACTTGTCAGTTGCTGAGATTCTGTTGCGTCGGTGATAAATGGACAGATGAATTAATGAATATCGAGCAATGGTGGAATGATACTGACAGAGAAAAACCGAAGTACTCAGAGAAAAACATTATATAGCGTCGGTGGTAGATGGAGGAATGAGTATGGAGCAATGGTGGAATGATACTGACAGGGGAAACGGGAGTACTGGGAGAAAAACATTATACAGCGTCGGTGGTAGATGGAGGAATGAGTATGGAGCGTTGGTGGAATGATACTGACAGGGGAAACTGGAGTACTGGGAGAAAAACATTATACAGCGTCGGTGGTAGATGAATGAATGAGTATGGAGCGTTGGTGGAATGATACTGACAGGGGAAACTGAAGTACTGGGAGAAAAACATTATACAGCGTCGGTGGTAGATGAATGAATGAGTATGGAGCGTTGGTGGAATGATACTGACAGGGGAAACTGGAGTACTGGGAGAAAACCCTGCCCCATCGTCACTCTGACTGACGGGGGATCGAGCCCAGGCCTGCACAGTGGCAGTCCCCCTTGATGTGTATCGCAGCCGTTCAGGAACACTAACTAGCGATGTGCAGTGCAGTGTGTACACAGCGCAGGCACTTCATCCCAGTCTGCATTGCATTGGCGCTGTGAACGGCCGCTGAAGCAGGCAGCAGGCTGGTCCAGCAGTTCAGGGTCAGCCCCCACCCGCTTTCTGCACCGATCCCGGACACAGTGACCCGCGTTTCTTTGTCAGGTTATTCCAGCGGAAAGAAATTGTGTGACTGAATGTAGAGTCCAGGCCGCCTGAGGTAAAATCGCTTTCCTGCGATTGGTACATTGGACAAACTTTGTTACTGTGATTACTTGTCACGTCGTGGGAAGAGTTCAGTTGTGCAGATATTAACCACCTGTCGGCTTCCCAACGACTGTCGGCAAATGTGACACAAGACCTCGCCAATGTTTGTCTAGTGATCAACTTGGCACTTGTTGCTGCCTTCCCACGGTACGTTGATGCGTGATGACTAGACGTGTCTAGACAGTATCACTCGATACGTCCAATGGCCAAGGGCGCGAGTCGTGGGAACACGATCACAATGACCGGACAAATATTTGGCTAGTGTACCGGAGTACGGATGTGTGACAGATAAACCAGTCGTGGAAACAGTACGACAACCACTCACTTGGTTCCACGTAGAGATAAAGGTAAAGGTAAAGGTAAAGGTAAAGCAATCCCCTCACAGGCCTCGTCAGGCCCTTAGAGTTCCAGGAGGTCGAGGCTCCGTACAGTGCATAATTGTTGGTGCATCTGTCAAATACACCAGCTGTGGGAACACGACCGTAGACGTATTAGACACTCATAAAAATGCGCAGTGCAGTCTTGGACGTCGCTGGATCGAGTGAGCTCGCCACTTTTAGCCTGTACGTGTCGCACCGGCCACACCAGGCCTGTACGTGTCGCACCGACCACACCAGGCCTTACGTATCGCACCGGCCACACCAGGCCTTACGTGTCGCACCGGCCAAACCAGGCCTGTACGTGTCGCACCGGCCACACCAGGCCTTACGTGTCGCACCGGCCACACCAGGCCTTACGTGTCGCACCGGCCACACGAGGCCTCCTGCAGCCGCGTCCACACTATGCCGCTGTATGCCAGTTGGCAAGGCCAGATGGCATTGCCAGAACTGGTGTAGACGTGTTAATTGGCCCGTACCAGTTGGCAAAATCATGCCAAGTGGCTTGCCAACTCGAACGCGACTAGTGTCGGTCCGCTTCAAAGGAAGCCGCGCCATTTCTGCAGAGAGCGGCTGGTGGGGACGTGCCGATTGGTCTCGGGCGGCTTTAGTTGAGATTCAACACTCGAACAAGATGGAGTGGAGTCTCAAAATCACTACTCCACATTCGGAAAATGTTCCGGAAACCACCTCCACATCTGTACTCGAGATTCAACTCGTCCTCATCGTCCAATATGAAATCCTTCGTCAAGTCACTCACTGGGACGTACCCAAAGCCGTCGTTTGCGTGGTTCACGACGCATTTCGCTTTCAACTATTATTACGGCTGCTCCGGCAACAAGCAAATCCTCGTTGGTATACATTTTGCGACTGAATGCCATTTCCTATGTGGACGCCGTGAATTTTCAACGGAGCCAACTGGCTTTGTGTGTGGTTGGCCTTGCCAACTGGCATACAGCGGCGTAGTGTGGACGCGGCCTAACAGCCGTTGACGTTCACAGCTCTGAGCACAGTGCAGTACAGTGCAGCGGCGACCGTGTGTGGTCTGCTGATTCCGTAGCCAGTGACTGCTGTTATCGACAGATCGAGTAAGACGCGCTACCAACGTGGGCACTTGCCCGGCTCAGAGTTTGTAGTTGTGCTTGTTCTTATTCTGACAGCGATGTGCAGGTACGGAAGACAGACCAACTGTGCATTCACCTGTGCGTGCACTGTGCCATGTCTGTCCTGGCGTCACCATTTCCTACCCTGGCCTGGGCGCCGACGAGATCCCTGCCACTTGTATTATTTAATTAACGGGGTATTTTGCGGGAATGACAGGAGCGGTGAGACACAGTGTTGAGACACAGTGTGTGCACAGGGGAGCAGGGGAGTGTGACTGGGCGGAGCCTTGCACGTCAGTTCGTTATGCAGATGGTAGGTGTTGGCCGAACAGTTAGTAGTAGTAGTAGTAGTAGTAGTAGTAGTAGTAGTAGTAGTAGTAGTAGTAGTTGCTGTGGTGGTTGTGTTAGTAATGAATATCATCATCAACGTAAACAGATGTAGGACAGCTGGGTCCTGTCGTGTTAAAACTCAGTCTTGTAGATGCTGATGTTCTCTCCATCTTGTTTTGGGTCGGCCTGTGTCGCGTTTGCCATTTGGTTTTTATTCCAGTGCCATCCTGAGTATTCATGAATGTTCCATCCTTTTAACACGTCGTAACCAATTCTTGTGGTAGATCTGAATTCCATCTACTACGTGTTCTGCTTGTAGTGTTTGTCGTATTGTTGTGTTCCTCTGATGGCCTCACCCTGTCAGTCCTGAAAGGGATCTCGCAAATTTCATTTCTGCTGCTGCCAACTGCTGACATGCCTTCTGTTTGAAACCCAAACTTCGCCGTCACACTGAGTGCAGCTTTGGGTGCAATATCGTGATTTGGTGCTTGGGCACTTCTGTTCACCAAAATGTCTTTTGGTGCTGCCATTTATGTTATTATATTTTGTTGTATCTATGCACGAAGACACAACAGTCAGTTTAACGCGCTGTTTAGCTACTGCAGCAGCGCTGTTTAATTTGTCGCTTCTACACTGGTTACTCTCGTATGACCAGTCGGTTCGGGCGCTTACCTGTCCCCTTGCTGTTAGCACATAAACCACTTCGCGGCAATCCCTCGGTTAGGTTAACAGTGTGACAGTTTCTAGCTATAAATGTTATGGTGTGATTATTTTTGACAGAACAGATGTAACACGTGTCTGCTACAGGAGGAAACACTAGCCCTCGACACCGCCTCGACACAACAGGCAGCTGCACTCGTCCTCGCCTTTGTGGTCGGCCCCGTAGCCCCCTCACTGCCAACACATTCTATCTGTCCCTCTCGCAAGGTCCCACCTAATCAGTTACAAAACTGCATGCCTGGATGCAAGGGTTTGCGTCTAGGGTTACACAGCGCCGTATATGCAGACCGCGTCCTGCTGTGACATGGCGTCAGCGACTGACGCTGCCGGACTTTCGTGAAATTTGGTATACGAGTTTACCAAAAGTTGTGGAGCAAGGTGAAAATTGGTAGGCATGAAAATTGGCTCGGTGACAGTCGGGAAGTGTGAATGAAGCCCAGTCCGTATTTTCCCTATTTCTTGGCCGATTTCGGTGAAATTCAGTACTGCAGATGGCGTTGAGCATCTGAGTTTCGTGAAAATTGACGCAGCGAAGGCCGTACTGTTGTCGGCATCAAGTGAAATTACATCGACGCGTGTGTACCGTGAAACAGTATGGCGTTTTGACAGTAAAGAATGCCTTGATGAAGTCTGTGTACTGCGTCACAGGGTGACTCCTTTTGCTAGACTGTTTTTGCACACAGGCATCTGCGAAGCTGTTCTCATGAGTAGATAACAGTACTTCCATTCGGCCTTCCGTCTTGTATCAGGCACCCTCGCCCTCTGTGGGACTGTCACGTGACCTCACTGTCCCATCCCCAACTGAGCTCGCCGACTCACCAAGTCTTCTCGGATGGCAGCGTTAGCAATGGCCGGTCCGCGTACCGCTGCCGGCCCGCAGTTTCTCGTTAGCCCTATTCTGCACCTAATGACACTTAGCTTTGCCTCTTTAATGACTAAATGATTTGCAAGCAGCAGCGTTTGTGGGGGAAAGGCGCAGACGGGAACTTTGGGACCTTCCCTTCATCCGTCAGTCCCAGTTACGGCGCACCTGTCGTGTGAGAATCGGCGCAAGGAAAGGTGTACTTTTGTTGTGGGCGTAAATTAAATTGCACTCACACGTGTAGCCTGAAGCCGTACGGCGTTTTGACAGTAAGAAGGGCCTCGGTAATGTCTGCGTACTGCGTCACGGAGTGCAGCGTGTGCTGCTCCGTGACCTGCAGCTGTAGTGGCGATGAAGAAATGAACGCAGCCGAGGGCAGATGCTGACGTCTTGTGGCGGGAAAGGCTGTTGCACTGACGGCGTATGAAAGAACAGTGGACGCTGCACGTGATGCATTCCGTGCTGTGGGGCAGGCACAAGCTGCCGTTATGTAATGAACATTCATGCTGGACGTGTGCAGGTGTGTTGAAGGTTGCTGTGCGCCGTGTCGTCTGGCGGACGAGTGTCAGCGCGGAGTGACATTAACCCTTTAAAGACGAAGCATATCTGTTTTATATAAGGACTCAGTGCGTACCGCGCTGTAAACACTCTCCACCTCGGTTATAAAAACCAATCTCTTAATGTTTTATAAGGCAAAAGTTGCTGTTTGTTCTGAGATCCGTACAAAACACATAAACGCAATGTGGGCACCACGTAGAATTTTTTAATGTTAAACCTGGGGGTACGTAAAGTTTCCGCTAGGCTTTAAAAGGTTAAAGACAAAGCGTTTCTGTTTTATATAAGGATTCAGTGCGTACCGCGCTGTAAACACTCTCCACCTCGGTTATAAAAACCAGTCTCTTAATGTTTTATAAGGCAAAAGTTGCAGTTTGTTCTGAGATCTGTACAAAACACATAAAGGCAATGTGGGCACCACGTAGAATTTTTTAATGTTAAACCTGGCGGTACGTAAAGTTACCGCTAGGCTTTAAAAGGTTAATGACGACTGCACACTGTGAGTGCTGCAGTGCGTAGGGTGCAATGTGGACAGCAACCAGGTGGCTGAGAATGCGGTCCATTGGAGGGCATTTGTGAACGCGACAGTGAGCCTTCGTGGTTCCGCAGAGCAGGTGATAAGGTGCAGTTGGCTGGCCGCCACTCCTGTGCGACGTCCTCACTACCTGCACGGTGCATCAAAATGCTGTGCAGAAACTCGAACGCTCACTGCGTGTGCACAAAGTGCCGTCATTCGACGACGTTTTGATTGCTGCCTGTTGTCCGCACCTGCAGTACCAAGCACTGTGACGGTGAAGGCACACCGATTCGACAAAATGGCGGGGACGGGGTGCACGGTTAATTGAAAATCTGCCGGTAACCCAAAACATGTGCTGTATTGAGCCACACACACAAACAGTAAACTTGTACTGTTTGTTACGTACACAGCTGACGCTTGCTGTTTACGTAAACAGCCCGTCATTTCTGTCTGTGTTGCGGATGTCGTTCGAGAGCTCGGCGCTGAATCACGTTATTTGCCACCGTTAGTAGCCGTCAGCAACTCATGATCGTGCATGGCCGATCAGGAAACCCCGAGCTAGCGTCGCGCCGAGGTTAAAGAAAGAGTAGAGCTGTACGTCTACTCCCCCTTTGTGCCTCCATGGCAGGTTCCACGGTGAATTTACGGTTTACATTTACCGGACAGTCTACGCACCTGCAGTCCACAGTAAGTACACTGTATCGGACACGGCCGTGGCTGACTGTGGCGTCATTCCGAGGGTCACATCGCACAAAACAACAGCCGGTAACGTTTCGCGAGAAGTTGCGACGTACTGACACCCCTGCCCCCCCCCCCCTTTCCCCTGCTAACTGAAGCAATCCTATCGATCCGGTTTCAACTCGGACCCGCCCCAAATTGCCCTCATTGCATATCATGCCTGGCACGTGACCCTGAGTCACGGGGATACAGTTACGTCACGGTGCCGGTTGTGACAGTCGCACTGCGTGTTAATTGCAGGGAATGGAAAGTAATGGCAAGTCGAGCAGTGGGTGTGCGTAGCCACACAGCTGGTCACGGACTGAACTGTGACGAGGTGAATGACTGGAGCTGTACCTCTGCGCCACCTATACGCCTTCATGGTGTGCACAGGGTGCCACTGGTCTGTTCGTGACGTATAAACACGTGACGTCATATAATGGGTTCGCATAATGTCCATGCGCCACTCCACAGCCACTTTTATCCGTCGTTTGATTACCACTAGAGCAAAGCAGGTGTTGTTCGTCTGTCGGGGTGCTGTGTTGTATTATATGCCCGGTGAACACCTGTTAACTCGTCCGCAGCCAGTACCTGACAGAGAACAGTCTGAACCGTGGAACCGCGGTAAGCCTGCCAACGAAGTGGCGCGAGCTGTTGCGTACAGGACGCAGTGTGCGTGCATTGCTGTGGCACTCGGTGTGCCTGCCTCCGTTGTAGCAGTACAGCAGTGCTGTCTGACGGGGTACAGCGAGACGAGCACGTGACCGTACGGCACAGAAAGCCGCCGGTTAAAAGTTTAGACCATTGTTTCCCAAATTCCTTTGCTCGCGGCCCCCGTTTGGCTTCGAAAACTAGCCACGGATCCTCACATCCGTGCTGATGTAAACACAGTGTGTCCGGATGACGGGTATCCAGAATTAAAAATTGATATCTCAGAACTGATTTTAGATACATGCCAGTAGCATATGTGACAATGCGTTGCATGATTTGGCCTTGATTAAACTGTCGCTCGCTTCGTAGGTACAGGGAGTTTTTTTAGATATTCTAACAATCATACGAAATAAACACGTCGTCAATTAAACAAGTTCCTCGATTGTTTTTAATAAAACGTTCCTTCCATTAAAAAAACAGTAAACTCTAAAGTAGCCACTACAGAAACGTATCCACGGATCCCCTGGGAACTGGTCGCGGATCCGCGACCAGTTCCCGGAGCACACTTTGGCAACGACCGATCTAGACCTTCTACACACTGGCGACTCAGCGGCGATTTGTCGCCCAGGTACAGACGACCGGTCTCCCGGTTCCCAACGACTACGAGACATCTGTCGTCGTGACGTCAAACGTACGCTCCTTATCATCTCTGAAACTGGACGCGCGGTACAGAGTTAGAACTGGACGCGCGGTACAGAGTTAGAACTGGACGCACAGTGCAGAGTTAGAACTGGACGCGCGGTACAGAGTTAGAACTGGACGCGCGGTACAGAGTTAGAACTGGACGCACAGTACAGAGTTAGAAGTTGACGAGATTACTGCTGTGTGGGTCCGGAAGGACTGAAAAGGAAAACAAGAAAAATACGGGCGCACCCCCAATTATGTGACAGGCGAGCAGCGGGTTGTTTGGGGCTGTTTGAAGGTCTGAGCAAGACGAAGTGACGTTTTGCATGCAATTCAGAATGCTTGCGGACTGCTGTCAGCGGCTGCACGAGAATAGCGAGTGTTCTCTGCAGAACGCGAGATGACACGTATGTGTGAACGTACACCACGCAGAGACACGCGAGCTGTAGCACTCAGGTAATCACAGTGACTTCATGAACCACAACGGGAAGCATGCGAATTAACCCTTTAAAGACGAAGCGTATCTGCTTTATATAAGGACTCAGTGCGTACCGCGCTGTAGACACTCTCCACTTCGGTTATAAAAAAACCAATCTCTTAATGTTTCATAAGGCAAAAGTTGCTGTTTGTTCTGAGATCCGTACAAAACACATAAACGCAATGTGGGCACCACGTAGAATTTTTTAATGTTAAACCTGGTCGTATGTAAAGTTACCGCTTTAAAAGGTAAAATGCGTCAGTTGTTCCGGGTCGAATATTTCGCTTCGAGTCGCCCTGGAGACTGTCGCCGGTAGTACCGTCGTTCTGCTGTCTCCAGCAATTCTGCCCGTGTGCGAGCGACACGCACAGGAACGGCGACAGTACGTCTGTCGGCGGGAGACTAAAAAGACAATTGACAGTGCGACAGCCTCGGTGCCTGCCATCTGGCGGCAGGCAGAGCAGTCTCCTGTGTGAACTGGACGGCAACCCGAGAGGCGGTCAACAGATCGGTTCTTTGTCGACTGTCAAGGACGTGGAACAGCTGACTCCTCCGAACAGTCGCTGACATCCGCATGTTTCGGCGGTATTGCTAGCACGTGACCAGTCAGCAAAGTTGGCCCCACTCGGAGCTTCGGTGTTGCAACGTTGTGGTTTTGTCGTCATACATCCGGCTGTTGCGTCCTTTCTCGCGAACACGTATGTGAGACATAAACGCATAACATATGAGAATATTAAAATTGTTTCCAGTGCTGCGGGTCTGAAATATAATATGCATTTGTTATATTTTAATATTTTAATGTGCAGTCTTGACTGTTACTTAGTTTCGGCTTACACAACTCCAGTTTCTGAAAGTTGAGATCTACGCTAGCCGAGAAAATATAATTATAATGGGACGTGTTTGGATTATCTTTCCTTAGCAAGGGCGCACCCAAGGGGGGGGACTGCTGGGCTGCAGCCCCCCCCCAAACCCCCAAAAACTGAAATTTGAAAAACATGCTGTAGATATTACGATATGAGAAGTTTTATGTGATTTCCCCTTCAGCCGAAATCAGCCACTGAAATCGGCTGATGACCGGTACATTAGAATTTTGAAAAACAAATGAATAAAATTAAAAAAAAAGACCAGAAGGCAGGACACTGTGACTGAGTCACGGAGCATGTGGTCATATTCGTATGTATATAAATGCAGTTGCAGGCAGCGTTATGTTGTGCTTACAGCATGATTTGTGTAACATAATTTTTAAAATCAAACTTAAATTATATATAGCCTCAGGGTCAGCCCCACCCCCTCCAAAGGAAAAATTCTGGTGCCACCTGTTCCTTATATATTTTTAATTGCCTGGTGATGGCACTTCACAAACGCCTAAACACTAGCAATAAAACATACAAATGCAGTGTATGACTAGCGGTCTGTCCTTCCTTTTGACGTAAGGCTGCATTGTGTCTTGTCATAGAACGCACCCAAAGCTGCAGCAGGCCCGTGAAAGTAAAATCCCCGCGGACATCGGGAATCCCAGCCACGGCCTGACATNCATTTCTTCATCGCCACTACAGCTGCAGGTCACGGAGCAGCACACGCTGCACTCCGTGACGCAGTACGCAGACATTACCGAGGCCCTTCTTACTGCCAAACCCCCCCCGCGGCGCTTCCAGTTGTCTGGTTCGCCTCGTGTAAACCGCAGGCCGTAAACGTACCAAACCGAAACGAACGCCATCTGTCGTGTCTTTCATTAATGATGGGTTTATTGCAAACCGTCTGGTGGTGACTTGCTGAGCCGCACAGCTGACTTCTGCGTAGTGCGCGGTGTGCGTTGCCAGAACTGTCGGCACCAAAAATACATCGAGGAATACAGAAATGTGGGGAAGGATGGGGACGTTCATATACGTACATGAATGCGGAAGTGTAGCCAGCGTGCAGCTGCCAGACATTGCACCATTACAGGTCAGTGGCACTTGACCACTGCAGCCGGGTCAGGGTGGGTACTGAGCTGGTTAACTAAAGCCCAGTGGTTACTTTATGTACCGCCAGGTTTAACGTTCACAAATGCTACGTTCTGCCCACACAGTGTGTTTATGTGTTTGTGTGGATCTCAGAACAAACAGCGATTATTTCCCTATACAGCATTAACTGACTGGTTTTTATAACCGAGACGCAGTGTGTTTACTGCGCGGTACGGTCTGAATCTATATGTACACACCTAAAGCCCAGTGGTTACTTTATGTACCGCCAGGTTTAGCATTCACAGATACTACGTTCTGCCCACACAGTGTATTTATGTGTTTTGTGTGGATCTCAGAACAAACAGCGAGTATTTCCCTATACAGCATTAACTGACTGGTTTTTATAACCGAGACGGAGTGTGTTTACTGCGCGGTACGGACTGGATATTGAACTGTACTTCCGGGTAGCCTTTTCCTTGTGTAAAAGGTTAAGGAATTCGTTGCTAATGTGTAACTCTTGCACAAATGGAGCCTTCCTGAGCCAGTTTAATCCAGTGTCGATATGCACATCTGTTTATTTAAAATCCGGTTTTAATGGCATGCTTCCACCTAATGCAAAGTTTTCAGTTCAGTGTGACCTTGAAGTTCCTCGAACTCATCATTTCGCACATGCACACCGGAGGCCAGTGTGACATCCGCAGGTGCTAGATATGTCATGCTGAACCACTGTTACCCCCTCCAGACTGGAGGACCATCCCTTGTCACTTGTTTGGCATTTGCTCTTGAGGTCGTGTGGTCTGCCGGCGGACAGAAGCTGCGTCGTACTGCGACATAAGTGTGACGCATTTAGCGTGGACAAACGTGCACGTTACACATTTCACGATGACTGTTACTGTGAATCACAGTAGCTGGGCTACTGTCAGCTTGCAGTTCAGTGATCAGCACTCCCGGTCCGTATTCGCAAAGTGCGGGGTTCAAATACCGGCTCGAGGCCTGACTGTCTTGACCGAAGTTTGTCGTGGGTTTCCGCTGAAACGCCATTTTAAATGTTTGGGTTTAATTTAAAATAGGCTACGGCCGCTACGTCGACATTCGCCATTGTACAACCCTCAGACGCTCTGTGACCCTCGCTGTTCAGAATGTACGGACAGATAACGTCATGACAAAGATGCTGCAGTCCTCCATGTGAAGGCCGCAGACGGTGTGTGTGTGTGTGTGTGTGTGTGTGTGTGTGTGTGTGTGTGTGTGAGCCCGCAGTGGCAGCTGTGCTGTGACCCGCATAACATTGCGATAGATGACGTGCCGATCAGTCAGCGTTGTACACTAGGCGCGCACACGTTCATCGCACTGCGCTAACGCAACAGACGTGCCTGACACACGTGTACTGCGCATCCGGTTCGCAGAAATGTTGGTAGCGTTATAAGCGCACTTAACCGCAAGCGCTTGGGGCAGGTTGACACTGGCCAGTAACGTCAGAGGCGAACGCATCGGCGAGCTGTCGGCCTCAGCGCTGAGTGAGGTTCTTCGCAGTAAAGGAATGGAACTGGCACGTGGAGGCTGAGCGGCAGTAACGGAGCTTCCCCGGCTCCGCCCGCTTGTCCTTCTGCTAAGAGGAGCAGGTAGATAAGGATGAGTATGGAGCATTGGTGGATTGATACTGACAGGGGAAATTGAAGTACTGGGAGAAAGACCTGTCCCAGTGCCACTTTGTCCATCACAAATCTCACAGTGACTGACCTGTGATCGAACCCGGGCCTCCGCGGTGAAAAGCCGACGCCTAACCGCCTGAACCATGACACGTCCTTAAAGGCTACTGTTAACCTGAATCATATATAAAGACTCAGTCCGTACCGCGCAGTAAACACACTCCGTCTCGGTTATAAAAACCAGCCAGTTAATGCTGTATAGGGAAATAATCGCTGCTTGTTCTGAGATCCACACAAAACACATAAACACACTGTATGAGCAGAACGTAGAATTTGTGAATGTTAAACCTGGCGGTACATAGAGTAACCACTGGGCTTTAGGTGTGTACATATAGATTCAGTCCGTACCGCGCAGTAAACACACTCCGTCTCGGTTATAAAAACCAGCCAGTTAATGCTGTATAGGGAAATAATCGCTGTTTTGTTCTGAGATCCACACAAAACACATAAACACACTGTGTGGGCAGAACGTAGAATTTGTGAATGTTAAACCAGGCGGTACGTATAGTGATCGCTGGGCTGTAAAACAATTAACCGTACGTTACGGTGAAACTGAAGTCTATAAAAACAGAGCTGCGCACATTTTTAGACTAAAATATTCACCAATTTGAGTATTAGAATTACTGTCTTGTGGCATGACGCCGTGCAGTTGGCAGTCTGTACGCAGTACACGATGTCACATGCCAGAAGACACTTCTCCTTCGCAGTCGCCACCTGCCTCACAGGTTGCAGGTTTGTTTCCACGTGGCAGTGAAACAGCTGTGCCGTCAGTACGTATCAGTGTGAACGGCACTCACAGCAGTCGTTCGAACGCCATCTTCGCGCCAATCGCGGCGTTGTCAAACAACGGCCCGCCTGCCGCCAGTGATATCCACTTACACCCTGTGTTGATTTTGTATATTCTGTATTACAGAGGCGGTGCTGTTGTATCTACACACACACACACACACACACACACACACACACACACACACGCACAGAACTGACGTCAAGTTTTGGATTTCCTCTTGATTATGTCTGTGTACTGAAGCTCCTCCCTTTCATGTGGCACCGAGTTTGAGACCGAGTGGAGCTGTACCTCTGCTCCCCCTGTGTGCCTTCATGGCCTGTGCGGGAAACCTTTACCTTTACTAAACCTACAATTGATACGAATTCTCCAAAGCGTCCAGACGGGGAACCACTCGGCCTCATATTCATTGGGTACCGGGGTCTCTTTCCACTGGAGGTAAAACGACCGGAGCGTGAACCTGGACACTCACTTCCATCTGGTGCCGAAGTAACGAAGGAGCGGACCTTAACGGCGTGGTGCTTGATTAAGTGCAACTTAACATTTACTTTGCATATGATGTGACGAAGTGGCCCCAGTACAGCGTCGATTTAATGAGTGCGCATGCGTGCTTCAACATATGTTGCATTACGGGCACCGGGTTTTCGAGGGTTTTCTCATTCCATCCAGGTACCCAGTGTCGCCCAGCAGTGCGAGGTACGGATAGCATTGTTGAGCAAACTGCAGGTAACATACAGCACTGTGCGTCAGAGCTAGGGGCGTCCGTAGACGAGGGGTTTACGCAATTCTTGTGCTTTGTGATGTGTCTGTTAAACATAGACGTCTCTGCTGTCGTGTTCCTGAACACGCAGCTGTCACGTGATGTCCCGGGAACTGCAGAGTTTCGATGGGATGTCAGCTGCTGAGGCCAGGTCTGTGCAGTGCTGGATATGATCGGAAGATTGCCGTGGACAGTTGCTGTTGGCCTCGTGTTACGTGCCGTCCACGCGACACTGCAGCTGACGCCTGTCCGTTGTCTGCAAGGCACGCGTCACGCTGCGCAGCGACTGCGCGGTTTAAGCTTGTCAACGTTACGCCATGCTTCTGCTTAACGCCCTCGTTGTGTGCCTGGAAAAGTGGGCGTAAATTAAAAGTGATATTGCCATAAAAGTACAGGAACATATGGGGCTTAACGTAATAGAGCGCGGCCATCCAGAGGGCGTAAAACCGAAAATTAGAGGGTGTAAATAGGAAGTGGATGTGTTGGGGAAGGGGCGTTAAAGCAAAAACGCGTAACAGACGTGGGGCGTAAAGCAAGGGCTTCATGTAATTTGGAACGGTGTCAGACACGAATCTTGAAATCAGCGAAGCTGACCAACTCCTGGGAGCAGACTCGTTTTTGATAAGCTGACAGTTCCTCAGCTTGTCGTGGATTTCCTCGCAGTTTATTAAACCAAAAGGTTTTTTGTACTGTGTTCACAAGAGCCCGCCACCTCTCCCTATCCTGAGCCAGATTAATCCAGTCCACGCCCTCCCTTTCTATTTCTGTTAAGATTAATTTTAATGTTATTCGCCCATCTATGATTAGGTCATCCAAGTGGGTGCTTTCCTTCAGGTGTATCCAACAAAGACCCCTGTTTCTCTTCTCCCCCATACGTGCCACATGTCCCACCCATCCCATCCTCCTCCAAGTGATTACCCCATGTGGTGAGCAGTTCCTGTCGTGAACCTCCTCACTGCGCAGTCCTCCTCAGCCCCTTGCTACGTACTGCTCAGCCCCTAGTATCTTCCCAGGTCGCTGTGTGTGAACATTATCGCCTAGTGTGAGCCGAGTACAGGTAACTTCCATCCCCTGCATTGTCATGTCGTGTGGTCAGCTTTGCTGTGCCTGAAAGTGTAACGGACGGACTGTGTCTGGGACAGGTTGCCGGTAGCTTTGGAGCCCCACAAACACTTAACACAATCTCTCTTAGATACAGGCTACATGTTTCGACTTAATGCACCTGTCGTTGGATCAGTCGCAAGGACGACCAGCCAGCCGTGTGACAGATTCCAAGGTTTTGACACTGAAGACATTTGAGGCCGGCTTGTGTCTGCGAGGGACGGACGTATCTGTATTGAATTACATGAAATGCGGAACGTCTGAACCAGGCCAAGCAGAAACGCGGTCCCTGCAGCTTTATGCTGTGGCCCACTTGCATTGTGAAGCTGCAGAAACCGCTGCAGAATGCTGAAAACATTTCTGCTCCTCGAAAACTTTTCTTCCCCATGTTTAACCCTTTAAAGACGAAACGTGATCTGTTTTATATAAGGAATGAGTCCGTACCGCGCAGTAAACACTTTCCATCTCGGTTATAAAAACCAATCTGTTAATGATATGTAAGGTAGAAGTTGCTGTTTGTTCTGAGGGCCGAACAGAACACGTAGCGCAGTGTGGGCACCACGTAGAGTTTATGAATGTTAAACCTGGCGATAAGTAAAGCAGCCGCTAGGCTTTAAAAGGTTAAGTTGTGTGTGTGTGTGTGTGTGTGTGTGTGTGTGTGTCAACTTGAAAATTTTTTTCTTTTCCAATGGCGCAACAGCCCCCAGTGGGCCAGGGCCTCCTCATTGTCGAGGCTTCACGATCACACTCAGGCACACCACACTCTGTAGGACTCCTCTGGACGAGTGATCAGCCTGACGCAGAGACCTCTACTTGACAACCCACAACAGTCACAAGAGACAGAGATCCATGCCCTGGCGGGATTCGAACCCGCAATCCCAAAAAGCGAGCGGCTGGAGGCCCGCGCCTTAGACCGCGCGGCCACTGGGATCGGCTACCTGAAAGTAGTTGTCATGGTTTTACAACGCATGCGTAGATAAGTTTTGCTTGTGTGTCGTCAGCAGTACTGCCACACTGCGCTGCTGCGAACGTCAGTGCAATAAGAATAGCATAGGGCGATCGACAAGGAGGCAATGCGACTCAGTCAACCGCCTGGCCTCACACATAATGCAATGTATAAAGTAGTTACTGCCTCACACGGCTCGCCATCGGCTTCGTTGCAGCAACTGTGTCTGTATATGATGTTTCAGTTACGCCGCGGCCGTGTCACCTGCCCACGGTAACACTACAGCCCCCGCAGGTGTCTGGTAAGCCGAAACATGTCGGATCCTAAATAAACGTATTATAAACGCCTACCTTGCTGGCGTCGCAGTCTTGTCGTCGTTTCGATGTTCAGACGGCGCCACCGTCAGCCACAAAGAGGAATGGATGGATGTTGAGGCAGGGGTGTAAAAGTCCCTGGCGCCAGGTCGGCGTGGCGATTAAATTGTGTGCTGTGGCACTTAATATTTGGGGGCCCTCAGTGTGTAACTTGCTTTGTGCCAGCCTGCGGGCGCCTGGGACTTCGAGGCTGCCCCTGGTTTTGTGGAAAATGCGTGCACTTGTGAGTTAAGGTACATTTCCTCAGAACCTTAAAGCTTTTTTGAAAAACGTGCCTGTACTTTACTTGCCCATTCTTAAATAAACATATGAATTCCGATTTTTATTGCACAGTTCACCCAAGAAATCCTGGAAATTAAATACAAGGAGTAATAATTTCCAAATGTCCCCCCCCCACCCCCGTTGTGTTGCACAGTATTACCCAGTTTTCCAGGCAAACACAACTTGCGAAAGTTGTGTTTGCCTGGAAAACTGATTAATAAATACAAGGCGTGTTTTCATTGCGTGCGTTTTTCTACAGTGAAAAACGTACAAACGGAAAACGACGAGGAAGTGGGACTTCAAATTGTTGCGAAGCGAGTGTCAAATTGAATTTCGGATTCGGCCCCGTAACGTGCTTAGAGTTTCCCACAGGCGCGGGCCCGGACGCGCTGCACGATTCAAATATCCGCCAGTCGGAACTCCGTCAGTCAAGCCGTGTGCATTTTGCTGTGTCTTGCAACAGCAGACAGGTTTGAAGCCGCGTAATGTGGGACACTGGCGTGCTGGTAACTGACCGTGGGGCATCCGTCGGTCAGCACATTCTGTGGAATTCCTGTTACGTCGTAGTAAGCAGAAACAGAGACAAGGCGTTTCCTGTTTTGTGCACGAACTGTCGCGTGAGCAGACGCGAGCGTCAGTTTCAGCTTTAAATGACGTCACTGCCACGGAAGTACGAACATCCAGCTTTTTCCACACGCATGCGGGGTCAAGCTGGGCTTTACTTGCTCGAGAGGAGCGACTGTTGCTGTCATCATGTCCGTCCGTCCGTCCGTCCGCATGTATCAGCATGTATTGTAGTGTTGCCGGCGACATTAAATCGAGTGAAACTGTATCAGAATGTGAGGACAGCCGAGGAGGTATAAACATTATGCGAACGCGCCAGTGTTACGTTGCCTATCTCTTTCACTCTCTAAAGCCCAGCGGTCACTGTATGTACCGCCCAGTTTAACATTCACAAATGCTACGTTCTGCCCACGCAGTGTGATTATGTGTTTTGTGTGGATCTCAGAACAAACAGGGATTATTTCCCTATACAGCAGTAACTGACTGGTTTTTATAACCGAGACGGAGTGCGTTTACTGCGCGGTACAGACTGGGTCTTTCTAAATCATGTTAATCAAGTCTGTATGGCTCGGGCGGTCAATCAGTTCCTCACTGCCGACACCCGGGTTCACGCCCAGGCTATTTCGCGTCCTGAATGTGCTGCAGCTGGGGTCCACAGACTTTTAAAGAATCTAGGAACCGTCTCAAAATTTGAAGCGCCAGAAGGATGACGTGACGCAAATGCCGTATTGAGAAGCTACAAACATCAGGCACCACCGCACAGAATTAGTCCCCCGGACGACTTCGCTCCCGGCATGGGCAGACGTGTGCGGGGTGTTGCGTTGACAACCATCGCAGCGGGTGATAGCAGTACGTATGTCGCAATGGCTGTGTAGCTGTGCCTGTGTTAGGGCCGTTGGCAGGTGCTGTGTGTGACCGTGAGTGGTCGCACCAAGCCGCAGCGACAGTTTGCGATGCACCAGGCGGAACTTCAGGCGCAAGAGAGGAACTCATGAAAGCTCCAGTTTCATTGCCGCATCTGTGGATTCCAACATACTGAAGACCGACGCAGCTTGCAAAAATGTTACTGTAGGGTGTACCTTTTATCCTGTCCCCGAGCACCGCGGTTGTGTCACACAGAACGCCTGCATCCGCCGGCACGTACAGTGGCAGCTGGCGTGCTCTAGGTAACAATGAATGGCTTTCGATCCCGGGTCAGTCCATGCGGGATTTGTGGTGGACAAAGTGGCACAGGGACAGGTTTTCCCCTCTCAGTTTAATTCCACCGGACTCCACTGCTGGGGAAAGGACAAAATAACCTTCATCATAGGGTTGCACAATATGCCTTAAGGCTGCGGTGCGTCTGTAGCGCCTGCTGCGGGGCCCTTCACCACTAAAAACAATGAATGTAACGCGCTGTAGTTATTAACTTACTGGTTCGTCCGAAACGCACGTGTCATTTGTTGCCGAATGCAAGTGTATCAGCCCCACAGAGCACATGGCAAGGGCCACACACGTTGTTGAGGGCTGTTTCGCGGGCCGCACTTGGAAAAGTAACAAAAGGTGGTATACCTAACGGCCTAAATTGTGTAATTTTTATAGTACAGCGAACCCGGTTATAACGACATTGATTTATGCGACACCTCGTCTATAACGTGTGATAATCTGCGGTACCAATTGATTCCTCGCTGTTAACCGTAACATTACACTCCTCAGTTATAACAACATTCGTTTATAACGACACAAAATACAGTCCCTTCCATGACGTTATAACCGAGTTCGACCGTATATACATAATTTACGAATGTGACCGCGGGCCGCATCGTAGGACTTGGCAGGCCACGGGTTGCATCATGTGACACAGCATCATGTATAATAAGATCCGGCACAGTGCGCACAGGTCTTACTGGTTGTAGGACGTGATGCATAGAGTATGCCGTATGCGTGGAGTTGCTGGAAAACTGCACCATCGCAGCGTGTCATTTCACGTGTACACGTCAGCGTGTTTATCTTAGCGTGCTGCGAGATACGGCTCCGTGCTTGCCACTGCTTTAACCGTAACGCTGTTGGCTCTCGAGTGCAGATGGCAGTTACTCAACCACAAGCAGGGGGCTGACGCCAGATTCTGCAGTGCCTCGACTTGCTATCTTTCAGTTAGCCCGCAATAATACAGAGAAGACGGAAAACTAGACGCGTGGCAAGTTTGATCTCCAACACTTGGCAGGTTCCGGTACTGCACAACAACGGGTCATCCTGTTACTTGTCAGTCAGCAGGGGTGGCGGCGCACAAGTAACAGAAGTGCGTTATTCAGTTGTACAACAATTCGTTAACCTCAGTTGACGTCTGCGACGGGTTAAGTACCGGTATTTGAAGTGAAGCAAGTGCGTCATCACAGCTGTGTGCAATTAACTGAAGGCAGCAGAGCGGGGAGAACCTGACGCTCTGTCAGCTGATTAACCATTTGAACACTGAACAGAGTCTAGCTAGTGCTCCGCGATATCAGCAAGAGCGTTGCTTTTTGGGAGGTCTCAGGCCATAACCATTTATCGTGGTAAGAGGAGCATGTAGGTTAATAAATATGGAGCAATTGTGGAATGATACAGACACGGCAGAACCGAAGTACGTGGAGAAAAACATGTCCCAGTGCCACTTTGTCCACCACAAAACTCACATGGACTGACTTGAGAGAGAACCCGTGCCTCCGCGGTGAGGGGCCGGTGACAGACCGCCTGGGCCATGGCACGGCCTTTAAAGTGTACATGAACCTGAATTATTTTTAAAGACTCAGTCCGTACCGCGCAGCAAACACTCCGTCTCGGTTATAAAAACCAGCCAGTTAATGCTGTATAGGGAAATAATCGCTGTTTGTTCTGAGATCCACACAAAACACATGAACACTCTTTCTAACCGCTCCTCCTATCCCGCTAGCTTTTCCAATCGGTGGAGCATGTCTCTTAGCTACAGGGAATCTAAGTGGTCCGAAGCACTGATTACACAGGTTTTTATTGTTCCAATGAAAAGTTTACACTGAATCTTTCTAAATTTATTTCTTATCTCTTTTTTTTTCTGTAGATGTGGCATTGAGTTAATTCATCACTTTTTCGCTTGTATTATTTGTTGAACGTGTCCAACCACCAAGAAATACAAACAGCGTCTGACCACCAAGAAATACAAACAGCGTCTCCCCGGCGTCAGCAACCACCGGATGTATCCCTAGTTCAAAATTTCTCCCTCTCTCAAATTTCCTACATCTTCTAATTGGCCATCTTCCTACCTCGACTATCTCTAATAGGTCAAAAAGTTGAAATTTTAAATTCCAAATTCCCATTGGCTGACTACGGCGTGAGATCGTAACCTGCGACTCAACCCGTGTGAACCCCGTGCTCTAAGTAACGTTCAAAAGTGGGCGTATGACTTCGTTACCTCCTGCCAGACGAGTTCTGATGTGCAAAAGCTGTCAACTTCCCAAATTTCTGTAGCTGCAAAAACACTTCTAAAACACATTAAACCTGACATTGACAAACTGAGTTCCTTTTGCTGCAACCTAGCCGCATATCTCTTTCCCATTCTAACTAGTGCTAACTCTGTCTACAGTCCTCGCCTGTCCCCTTCGGTCCTGCACAGTTGTGTACGCCAGATGTCCTAATTAGCAGCATCCCTGCATCTAGCTAGCTTCGCGATATTTCTGACTCTCACTATTGCCTTATAAATGTAACGTTCCATAGCATTAACACGAACTACCTTATAAACGGTTATAACTGTGTGGGCAGAACGTAGAATTTGTGAATGTTTAACCTGGCGGTACGTAAAGTGACCAGCGGGCTTTGAAGGGTTAAGTCCCACTCTTTACTAAGCTCAGACTAATTACCCTGTTTGCCACTTGCACACTTGTCCTGAGGGCCATGAATAGCCAACAGGTTCTCATTTTAATTGCATGTATACACCTGCCGTGAATGTGAGTTTCTTCTTCCAGTTGCCCAAACTATGTCCTCTTTGAATTTCCCAGAATGCCATCGGCCCGGGAGCTCTGTGTGACGTCACAGCCATGGTAAGTGCGGCAGTTGCGTGCTGTGAACGTCTCGCAGTGAGCACTTCTCACACATGCTGGAGCGGCCGGCTAGCTGCAAATGGTGCCTAGCAACAGGTGGGCAGGTGAATGGAATGAAGGCACGTGGGGGTGGGTACACAGAGCTCGTGCGGGCTGCACAGGACAATGGCAGGAGTTTCTTGTTCATTTTTGTTTCGTTCTTGCTTTACTGCCATAATTTTTACGTTTAAAAACGTGTCTTCGATTTTAGGCGTTATTTACGAAGTAAAAGAAGGACCACCGTATGTGGAGACCTAGTCCGTCCGTCCGTCCGTGATCTAGTATCAGTAACTCAACCGTTTATCGGATTTTTATTAAATTGGTGCATTGCAGGGCATGCATTACTGAGGGGCGCATGTGACTGTGTCCATTTTTCCCACATTTATTGTCCGATTTACGTGAAATTCGGTACAGCAGATCTGCACACAGCGCTGTTGATCGTTTGTGAGTGTAGTGAAAATTGACGCAGCGAAGGCCGTACTGTTGTCGGCATCAAGTGAAATTACATTTACGCGTGTGTACCGTGAAACAGTATGGCATTTTGGCAGTAAAGAATGCCTTCAGGAAGTCTGTGTACTGCGTCACAGGGTGACTTCTTTTGCTATACTGTTTTTGCACACAGACACCTGTGAAGCTGATCTCGTGAGTAGACAACAGTACTTCCATTCCGCCTTCCGTCTTGTATCAGGCACCCTCACCATCTGTCTCCTCGGATGGCAGCGTCAGCAACGGCCGGTCCGCGTACCGCTGCCGGCCCGCAGTTTCTCGTTAGCCCTATTTATTCTGCACATAGTGACACTTAGGTTTGCGTTTGTTCAGAATAACTGCCTGGTGATGGCACTTCAATGCCGAAACATGTAGGAGTTTCATACTTGCTTCTGAATGTACTTTATTAAGTGCGTAAGTTGGTTGGTGTGTTAATCATAACAATATGCCCGGTATGACTAGCATAACATTTGGGCCCATCCCTGCATATCAGTCTATAACCGCTCCTCCTTTCCCGCTGGCTTCTTCAGTCGCTTAAGCATGTCTGTTAGTTACAGAGAATCTAAGTGGTCTGAAGCACTACTTAACACTCTGATAGTTAATTGCACAAGCTTTATCGTTTCAAATCAAAGTGTGCACTGAACCTCTAAATGTATTTCTTATCTTTTCTTTATCTCTAGATGTGGCACTGAATTAAGTCATCACTTTTCGCTTGTATTATTTCGAATGTGTCCGACCACCAAGAAACACAAACAGCGTCCGACCACCAAGAAATACAAACAGCGTCTCCTTCGGCGTCAGCAACCACCGGGTGTATCCCTAGTTCAAAATTTCTCCCTCTCCCAAATTTTCCTACGTCTTCTAATTGGCTATCTTCCTACTTCGACTATCTCTAATAGGTCAAAAAGTTGAAATTTTAAATTCCAAATTCCCATTGGCTGGCTATGACGTGACATCGTAACCTGCGACTCAACCCGTGTGAACCCCGTGCGTAACGTTCAAAAGTGGGCGTATGACTTCGTTACCTCCTGCCAGACGAGTTCTGATGTGCAAAAGCTGTCAACTTCTCAAATTTCTGTAGCTGCAAAAATACTTCTAAAACACATTAAACCTGACATTGACAAACTGAGTTCCTTTTGCTGCAACCTAGCCGCATATCTCTTTCCCATTCTAACTAGTGCTAACTCTGTCTACAGTCCTCGCCTGTCCCCTTCGGTCCTGCACAGTTGTGTACGCCAGATGTCCTAATTAGCAGCATCCCTGCATCTAGCTAGCTTCGCGATATTTCTGACTCTCACTATTGCCTTATAAATGTAACGTTCCATAGCATTAACAACTAACCCCCTTATAAACGGTTATAAGTCCCAGTTACGGAGCAGTTCTGAGTTTTATGAAAATGGGCCCATTCATTAGTACACCGTCTGAGGATCGTCAGTGAATGTGTGTCTATAGTTTCCACATTTACTCTCCGGTTTTGGTGAATTCGGTACAACAGGTCTGCACACAGTGCTGCTGACCGTTTGTGAGTTACGTGAAAACCGGCACAGGTAAGGCCGTGCCTTTGTTGGCCCCGGGGGGGGGGGCAAATGAAATTACATTTACGCTTGTACCGTGAAACCGTTTGGTATTTTGAAAGTAAAGAACGCCTTGGTAAATTTTGTGTTACGCGGCGCAAAGTGCACACCATGCATCTACTTGATCCTTGTGTCGCCGTACGTCAGCAGCCGCTTTGCTTGCATGTGGCTGCACATGGCCCCACAACATGCCGGCTGACACAATGCGGCCGTAAAACTAACCAAATCCGTCCAATCCGGATAAAACCGGTTTCAACCTGCAATTTGCCAGCTGTCTGCAGACCAGATGGCTGTTCGGCTTACTAGCCTAGTTGGAAACATCAGGTGCAAACAGGCCTGCGTGGTCACGGGGCCGTGAACAGAACCATCAAGTGTATTCGGTGTGGTGTTGTTAGCGTGTCATTGTAACAAGAAGAAGAATGATTTAGGATGAAATGATAACATGAAGTGGCTGATAACGGCCAGAAGATGTAACCTGAGATGTTCAGCAAAGTGTCCGAATCACAGAATGATGTAACAAGTGTTTTTGACACGTCGGACTTTGTGCAGGAGTCGATACATCATCAAAATACTGAAAGATCCAGTCAGTACCGCGCAGTAAACACACTCCGTCTCGGTTATAAAAACCAGTCAGTTAATGCTGTATAGGGAAATAATCGCTGTTTGTTCTGAGATCCACACAAAACACATAAACACACTGTGTGGGCAGAACGTAGAATTTGTGAATGTTAAACCGGGCGGTACATACAGTGACCGCTGGGCTTCACAGGGTCAACGCAAGCAGCAGTGTAAGTCCTTAGAACGACTGGGCTACGACTGGCCGACCTAGGAGTCGGGATTTAATTTGAGGCAGGGGAAACGACGTGTACACGAAAACACGTACTGTATTTTTTTTTTCGTGTTGCGTGTGTTGGCCATCCTCAGGAATTCCATTAAATCATACGCAGTCAGTGCGTCTGTACAGTGCCAGTCCTGTGACGCCTGCGTCCCAAGTTTCCACACAAGTGTGACTTAAGAACCTGCAGTCTTTAAAGACTTTGCAACATGAAATAACATACCAGGGTATCTGCCCCTATTCGGACTATCATCTTTGCAAACTTTCGATTCCTGCTGCAGAATTTAAATTCGCAGCCAAGTTGTGCGTGCAGCCTGATGGGCACCTGCACCTGCCGACGGATTGCAGTGCGAAACGTCTAGCAGGTGGCGTCATGGTGCATAGAATAATGCCGCCAGCCTGGGGGATTCTGGTGCAAGTCTTCTCTGTGTTTGGATAATCGGTACCTGACGAGAAGGAACTGCTGGGGAGACGCTCGCATAGATGGGAAGATAATATTAAAGTGGCTAAGGAAATAAGGTGTGGGGACGATGTGGACTGAATTAGACCCAACATAGGGCCCGGTCCACTCGCGGGCTGTTGTGAAGGCAGGTGATGCCCTTTGGTTGCCGTAACTGCTGGCCAGTTTTAGTCGCGTTCGCAAAACTGCGAAAAGCTGCTACTAGCTTCGTCGTGTCTGTCTGTCCGTCCGTCCGTCCGCATGGAACAACCCGGCTCTCACTGGACGGATTTTCACGAAATTTCATATTGGAATACACGCCATAGTTACTGGGGTACGTTATTAAATTACATCGGCATTACAGATACTAAAATGTCAAATTCGTACATAAACTTGGAACATACACACACACACGCGCGCGCGCGCGCACACACACACAGTCCCCAGGCATGACGTACCTCCCGACGGACGGCTTTAGATTTACGGAATTTTAAGTTTCGTGCTGCACTAATTAACAGACAAACGGACGAACTTAATTCTGTGGTTCAGAGTCCTTCTTGCACAGCGCAGTTGCTCGTTTGGTGAAGAAATTCCCCGCATTGCACTGAACCCCAAGTTTCATTACCGTCTGAGCAACACCTCGCCACATGTCCAGTCAGGAGCCAGATTAATCCAGTCCATGCCCTTCCTAAGGATATTTTAAGATCCACTTCAATATCATCCTCCCATCTACGCCTGGTTCTTTCAAGTGGTCTATTTCCGTCAGGTTTCCCCACCAAAACCTCATGTGCCCCACCCATCACATTCCCCTCGACCTGATCACCAGAAACTTTAATGTGACACTGACACATCATGCGCGATTAGTGGTTCATACTGCACGACGTATGAGACAAATTCAGCAGAAAGGAGCAGAAAATGAGGGGTGTAGCGGTGGCAATGTGGAAGTAAAGAAATGTTTTCCACTTCCGGAGAATTGATAAATCAAAAGTTAATAATTTCGTATTTTTATAATTTTAGACGTAACAAATGATACTAAAAGCCACTAGATGCGTCTGTTGCATTAATGAGCTGACGATGGCCAGTTGTAAAGGCCGAAACATGACGTCTGCATAACTGATAATAAGTAATACGTGTTGTATTTACAGTGTTCAGTAGATACATATATACAGAATAGCACACATATACCTCCATTCCCCCATACGTCTGGACTCACAGTGCGGCACTTGGTTGACAACGTACGTGCTCGCCGCCCAAGTGAGCCCGTGTGCTGGCGCTCCTGACTTGTACCCAGCTCGAATCTGTGTTATGACTCCGTGTCCTCTAGTCTGACGTGGTTTTCTCTCCCTTCTTCGTGCGAATTCCCGCATGGTACCGTGAAGCAGGCCACGATAGTTTTTTGTTTCAATCCTTCCAGGTTTATCCAAAGCGATTATTTCCCATGTCACTCCACACTAAATAACCGATACATTTGATACAGAGTCGTTAGACTGCAAACCCAAATCCGTTACTCTTCTTCTGAATTCAAGCAAATCCCCGTAATGCTGTGTGTGGCCATTGTCAAGCCGCAGGATTCTGCGGGTATAGAGGGACGGAGCCCATAAGGACCTGTAATGTACCGGCGAACATAATTATTATGTAAGGACCTGTACTGTACCGGCAAACATAATTGTGTAAGGACCTTAATGTACCGGCAAAGATAATGATTTTGTAAGGATCTGTAATATACCGGCAAACATAATGATTTTGTAAGGACCTGTAATATACCGGCAAACATGATTATTATTAAGGGCCTGTAATATACCGGCAAACATAATTATTGTGTAAGGACCTGTAATGTACCGGCAAACAATTATTATGTAACGACCTGTAATGTACCGGCAAACATAATTATTATGTAAGGACCCGTAATGTACCGGCAAACATAATTATTATGTAAGGACCTGTAATGTACCGGCAAACAATTATTATGTAACGACCTGTAATGTACCGGCAAACATAATTATTATGTAAGGACCCGTAATGTACCGGCAAACATAATTATTATGTAACGACCTGTAATGTACCGGCAAACATAATTATTATGTAAGGACCTGTAATGTACCGGCAAACATAATTATTATGTAACGACCTGTAATGTACCGGCAAACATAATTATTATGTAAGGACCTGTAATGTGCCGGCAAACATAATTACTGTGTCATCAGGCTTGTCAGGGCATAACACGCGCACCTTACACAGTTGCTGTACGTACAGTAAACGTGTATTTTGGCGTGCTGGATTAAGCAGGCGCCTATCAAGACTACTTACCACACTCTGTTCGAGGGCGTACCGAGGGGAATGAAGAATGCGGTGAGCTTTTCCTACATCCCCGTACGCCTTCATGGTGTGGTGCTTAATGAAGTACGGAGGCAGCTTTACCGTTCGCTTTTACATCATAACGGACGCTGATTTTACTCTTCATCGGCCGCGTCCTTGCCGCGGTCCCGCTTTGACGAGTATAAAGCAACCAACACTTGCGGCGTACTGAGCCCAACGTGTCTTCGCTGGCTGCCACTGGACGGAGCTTCCCCGTAAAAGTGGAACTCTTCTCTGGCGCTGCGTGAGTTACGTCTGGTAGCGTGTGGTTACCACGCGTCGGAAGAAGGCTGCGCCTCGCACGCATTACCGAGCGCGAGGCAGTCAACTTTCGTGAGCTGTGCACAGCGTGTTGTCTGTGAACATGCAGTACACCGTGAGTCAGAGAGTGTGTATTGTTAACACCTATATCAGGAAGAATTCATACAAAAAGTGTCAAAGCAAGTTTAGAAGTCGGTTCCCAGGTGTTTCTGTTCCGTCCAAATCGACAATACATCGACTGGTGAGCAAATTTCGAGAAACCGGTTCTGTGATAAAGAAGAAGCGAAGACCAACACGACGTGTTCTGTCAGAAGAAACATTAGACGACATTTGAGCGCGTTTGGAATCATCGCCACGAAAATCTGTAAGACAGTTATCTAAGGAAACAGGTGTCTCAAGGTCATCCGTATGCGTAGCTAAAAAACTGCTTGATTTGAGGCCACAGTAGCAATGCGCAGTTGTGCAGTAACTGCAGGAGACGGCTGTGAGAGTGCGGGTTTGATTCGGGGTGTGTGAATCGGTGCGTTCTTGTGACAGCCATCCGTTATTTATCCCACAGACAAGTCATGTTCTCAAAATGACACGCTGTTCGAAAGTAATCACACAACCGCACACCAGACCGTTGCGTGACAGTAACATTGGCATATGGTGTGCTGCAAGTGCGACAAGACAAGTTGGGTCCGTCTTCTTTGCGAAAGCAGTAAATTCAGAAAGCTAAGACGGACGGGTCGCACCATTTCTTCAAAATTTGATTAGTAAGAAGGCGTGCGGTTTTCTCCAGCACGACGGTGTAACCACCCGTACAGGCAGTACGTAATGCAGTAGCTGTCTTACAGAACGTCTGTGGGGGCTGCATAGTTCGTCGTCCTGCCCCTGCGCCGATCTCGCCATGTGGCGGGGATGTCTGAAAGACAGCTCGCATAAAGGCAATCCAACCGTCTCCAGGCACGCAGCACCGGCAATTCTGGACAAGCACTTCGGACATTAATTACTGATCTGTCCATCAGGTGTCAGGCATGTCTGAATGCTAACGGAGGTAATTTCCCCTACGTGCTGTAAGATGCGGTAAGTGATGTGAGTGAATGAGTGGGTGCCTTTGTGGGTTCTGGCAGAGGGTTCCACTTCAGCTTGTACAGGATCCTTATTTTGAGCGAGCCGACAGGAAGTGATGAACGATAACCGGCAGGTACAGTGGCCATACACAAGTACGTCGGTGCTGCGTTGTATGGCAATTTGTGAAGTGTGAATGTAGTGTAATAAATACTTAACAAGGCTTTCGCAGTAGAACTGATGAAGCCTGCATTCCTCTTGCACCAGCCTGTAGCCCGTCGCACCAGCCTGTAGCCCGTCGCACCAGCCTGTAGCCCTTTGCACCAGCCTGTAGCCCGTCGCACCAGTCTGTAGCCCGTCGCACCAGCCTGTAGCCCTTTGCACCAGCCTGTAGCCCGTCGCACCAGCGTGTAGCCCTTTGCACCAGCGTGTAGCCCGTCGCACCAGCCTGCAGCCCGTCGCACCAGCCTGTAGCCCGTCGCAACTGTTGTCACGTTCGTGTTGCTTCACCCAAGTTTGGTGAAGAATTAACACTTTGCGCATGCGTTAAATATGTCTCGTGTAACCAGACTATTTCGCGTCGTCGCCATGTTTGTATCTGATTTCAAACAACATTTCCTGTGTACTGTTTGTCACTTGTCTCCGCAGACACAGTGGTTCGTTTTCACCATAAAACCGACCGAATAAAACCTTCGCATGGTCTCCATCTTGTTATTTTGCATTTTACAAAATATTGCCGTAGAGGAAGGTTGTGTGCTCTCCAAGCTCCGTTGCCACGCTGGGGTGTCCGTGCTGCTTCGTTACGTCTTATTGCCAATTTGCGCACTGACGCAGTATGGCAGTTCCTGCTTCCTGCAGTGGTCAGTATTGACGAAGTGTCGTGAAACGCGCTTGACTTTATGCTGCTCATTTCCGTGCATGTGGTGATATCATAACAATTTGAACCAACAATTGCGCAATCTTTAGTTTTATTTCGCTTTGTTTTTATTTCAACTTTTCCCGACATGTTTCGGCATTTTTATTGCCATATTCAAGGGGGTTACCTTAAATACATAAAACTTCTTCAGCCTGCGCTAACCTGTGGCTCTTAACCCGTCTGTTGCCGACCCCCCCCCCCCTTGTAACACTATTGACCGAGTGGGGTAACTGAGTTACCCCACACGCTTTTTATTGGGATTTTATGAGTTACACAAGGAAAATAACGATAAAATTCAAATTTGAATGGGTTTTAGTTTATGGAATGAATGTCAAATCCTTTGTACATAATATAATTGAATAAATTGAAATTACAAAATGGTTAAATTTTTAAAATTTACAAAATTTCTGAATCGTACAAAAATAAATTTTAATGTCCTCCTTTTTCGTCGCAATCAAGACACTTCACCATAGTTTCCTTACTGCGATGGTCATTGCACACAGGTTTTTTGCAAATGCAGCACATTACTCTCGTTTTTCTGTCCCTTTTCCTACTACAAAAACTGCACCTCATCCCCGTAGGCAGTGTTGACGACAGGCCGCTTTGTGTCGGTGCATCTTCTGTGTTGACAGAGTCATCTGGTTCCAATAAAGCCCCTGCAGAAAGCCTGATGCTGTTCAGAATGTTTCTGTGAAGGTTTTGAGCCAAACGTATCTTCATGTTGGGGAGGGCAAGATGTTTTGCGAGTTGAATTAGGAAAAGTTTTCTCCTGCTCAAATTTTCAATATTCCACTGGGGATATTTCTCCGTCCAAATTACATAGCTATTCAGTGCACCAATGTCAATTAGCTCCATAAATATTCTGTGAGGCCACCGATTTGTTTGCCTCACACAAGAATGTTCTCTTGTCTCTTGTCTTGTTACACGCATTACCGAGTGGGGTAACTGAGTTACCCCACCGGCCAAACTTAGTGTTTAATCTACTCAAAATTGATTCTCCTGCACTACAGCTTTGTTTTTCTACCATAGTGAGTGCTAATGAGCAAATACAAAAAGTCTTGTGCTAATATGGACGTGCATTGTTACCAAACTCGGGAAATTTGGACCACTGGGGTAACTGAGTTACCCCACTCGGCAACAGACGGGTTAAAGTGTCTAAAACATCCAAAATTGACAGCCGTCCGATAGCAGACACAATTCGCGACGTGCACACAACATCGAACCGCACCCACAGTAGGCGCCATTCCAGTAACAGGAAACTACAAGAGACGCATAAATTCAGGGAACTGTAAATCCTAGAAGACTTTTAATGGTTAATTTTAGGTATTTTAGACATTGTAAGAGCCACATGTTGGTGCGCGTCGAAGAAGTTCTATCTAATTAAGGTAACCCCGTTGAAAATGGCGATAAAAATGCCGAAACATGTCGGGGAAAAGTTGAAATGAAAGCACAGTGAAATACAACGAAACACTGTGCGGCTGTGGCCGTAACGCTGTTGTGAGCCCGCAGCTGTTTCAGAAGTTGAACCCGAGTGAACTCGTGCAGCAGGCGCGAGTTTCGTAAATATCGGGTGTCACGTTGCGTGGGGCGTAGCCACACTTTTTGTACGTCTTGACGGATTACGGTGAAATTCGCTATAGGAGGTCTTCACGTATCGCTGTTGGGCGATGGGGAATTTCGTGCAAATGGCTGCAGCAAAAGCAGTGCTTTAAGGGCGGAAATAGAAATTGTCCCCGTGTTTCGTACTTTTCGTCCGATTTGTATAAAATTCGGTACAGGCGGTCTGCTCAAAATTCGGGGAGTCACTGTGAGCTTCGTGAAAATCTACTGGGTGAAGTCCGCACTTTACTTCAGGGCGGAAGTAAGTTCCTGTCCGCACTTTACTTCAGGGCGGAAGTAAGTTCCTGTCCGCAGTTCCACATGCACTGGCTTGACTGGGTAGTATTCGGTATAAGAAGTCTGCAGATGCTGTCGAACGTTTGCGAGTTTTGTGAAAATCGGCGCACGAAACGCCGCAACTTCCTGGGGCGGGGGGGGGGGGGCAAAATGAAATTACATTTACGCGTGTACCGTGAAGCCGTGTGGCATTCTGAAAGTGAAGAACGCCTTGCTGACCTCTGTGCACCACATCTTGGAGTGCGTCGTTTGCAGTCCTGTTAGGCGCGTTCGCAAAATGGCAAACATGTCTGTCCTTCCGTTCGCACGGAATAACACTGCTCGTACTGGATCGATTTTAATGAAATTTTATATTTGAGTATTTTTCGAAAATCTGTTGAGAAAATTCAAGTTCCATTAGAATCTGACAAGAATAACGGGCACTTTACATGAAGACCTGTGTACGTTTATGGTAATATCTCGGTGGATTCTTCTTGAAATGAGGAATGTCTTAGGCAAAATTTGCAGACAAAATCAAAACACACATTTTATGTTCGGTAACGTTTTTCCGAAAATCGTGCCGTTTATGAGATAATGTGGAAAAATATGGTACAGCCGGACAGGCCACAGATGGCAATATAATACGGCGCATGCGCTTTGCATGCTGGATAGCTAGGGGTACAGACACACACTTAGAATAATACTTATTTCTTTTCCACGACAATAGTGGTAACGCGAACGCGCCTTAGTATTACCTTGTATGTACGTTCATTGCCTGTCGTGTGACTAATAGCGGTAGGGCGGGTGTGCCCCCTGTGAGGTGATGTGCAGATCGGAGAGTGGCACAAGGCGACTGGGTAAGACCGCCAAGTGCAGCAGCCCCGTTAGCTGAAAGCACACAATGTGCTGGCTATGTCACTGTGTCTGTCAGTGCCGCACGTCTGCACTGACGCTCAGCTGCAGAGTGGCTCGGGCTGGTGTGAATGTGTCAGTTTGTTCAGTCGACAGACAGTAATCCTGTCGAGCACGACAAAAACGTATGCAAGATAGTCGGGCCCCGGGCCCTCTGCCGAACCGCCGGAAGCCCGTGATTTGCACCGGCTTCCCTCCTCTATCGAAGGCACGGGTGGCGGAGAGTGACCGTGTGTACACCCTACGTGCGAAGCACTGGTCGTGGATCGCCTCTCACAAATGTGTGGCTTCAGCCTTCCGCCGCACTCTTCTTGGACTTCTTGGCCCTTGAAGATGGGACCGATAGGTTGTCCCGAAACGTCAGTACAGAATTACCACTCTACGCTGCGTAACATCCCAGAAGAGCGAAGTAGGCAACTGTAACAAACATGGCGACGATGCGTATGTTTCAAGTTAGGTTCGTCACACTTAGCATGCGGCGAGTCTGTACTTCAGTTAGCAAGTTCTTTACAGAAATAAAATGAAATTAGGGCAATCGTGGTAGGGCAGTGTCCAGTCGGACAGGGAGTGTTGCGAGTTGTGCCTCGAATTTGTGCAGGCGTAAGCGCGTTGTGTCCGCCGAGACTGACGCGGACCGAGTCTGCATGCATACCGTACGGAGTGGAGCAGAAGCGTGTGTGCAGTTACGTGTAGTGACTTACGGGGAACACATCGTAACGGTGCGATACGCACTGCAGTGGCGACAGGTAACTCCCTTTCGTAACAAAATCGTGGTTTTTCTATACAGAGCTCAATAACACGTGTCTTTGATAAATGGTAGCTATCCTAAATTGCTAAACAATTTTAATCTCTGTTCATTGGTAGCAATAAAATAATCGTTTACGTCATGAACTCTGTTATTAGCACGTGCGAATGTGACGCAAACACGAGGCACAATACACCACTTAACATTTGCCCGCCGCTAATTACGCCGTTACAAGCGCGCCTGTTACCGAATGACTCTGCCGCGACGCAGTAACCTGTTTTCACTGCAATCGCCCTTATTTTTCCACGTCGTTAAACCGTGACTGGACCTGATGCTGACAATTTAACTGCAAGCGGTGTAATATGACGCCTGTTAGCATGCCTTCTAGCGCGTTGCGATTGTAATGGCGTTGGTAAATATAATGTTGACAGTTTCCAACCCGTCTGTTTTGTTTTCCTCATCTTCGTGCATAACCGACGCAGGGCTTATTTTCACTGTAAGTCACTAATAATGAAAGTTTGTTTTCCGAAAAATTGCGTAAATATGCTATTTCTTAAAGCAAAAGTTTATGTTTTGAGAACTTATATTTTATTTTTGAGCCCCAAGTTCCACAGTACAGTGTCAGGTGTTGACACGGCTTCGCGCACTGTCAGACTTGTGACATCAGCATTGGCTCGCTAAGTTACCTGCGCTGGACGCTGGAGACTTTATGGAATTAATCCTGCTATGCGCCCATAAGAGAAGTAGCGCCTTCTCTGAAAACCGTCACGAAACACAGCAGCTGAACAGAGATGTGTGGAGTCTCACTCAGATCGGACAACAGACGTGGCAAGTGCGGATAGCAGTTGGTTTGCGCCCCAACGCAAAATAGGGATGAAGGCAAAAATAACCCTTTGGAGACCTGGGCGGAAATGGGAGAATAATACAAAAGTGCGTCTTAAAGACGGGATTCGGGGGGGGGGGGGGGCGTTTACTGGATTGATCTGAATTACGATAGAGAAAAGTGGCAGGCTTTTGTGAGCACGGTAATGAGCATCTGGATTCCATAAAATGCGAGCCATTTGTTGATTGGCAGAGGAACTGTCAGCGTCTCGATAAGGACTCTGTATCACGTAGTTAGTTAGTTAGTTAGTTAGTTAGTTAGTTAGTAAGTAAAATACGACGGCACCTTCAGTTCCGTAACGGCGCTGCGTGCAGATCTCTACCGAATTTCACTCAGACCGTTCAAAAACAACTGAATGCACTGGCATACAATTCATTGACGCCTCCAAACTATGGCTGTTGAGTGAGCCGATTTTCACAAACCAACGGTTGCTCGACTTTTGTTTTTAAACAATTCCTACACCGAACTTCATGAAAATCGTTGGAACTGGGACTGTTCCACGGACGGACGGACGGACGGACGGACGGACGTTCTTTCCGTACCATGCGACCTGTGAATAACGCCCAGATGCTCTCTGGTAACATTTTACTCCAGCAGCGGTTGAACCGGCTGTTTGCCGTGCTGTCAGACGTGAACCCACTTCGACAATCCAGGAGGAAGCAACACTCAATGTTATCGGCATTGGGCTTTGTGTGAGCAGTTCACAATGGGGGCGAAGTCACCGATAAGGAAGCGCTGACGTTTATTGTGCTCATTTCAACACGAACGGACTAAGGTGTCACCTTGAGGTGCCCTTCGCAACTTTTGTACAACACGCGAAGCCTCGCCTTGGAACCCCTTCACCCTCCACACTCATTACTACGTGTGGGTGTCCGGTATCCACACAGCGACCCAATACTAGCACTGTGCACCCCTGAGATCGAGCAGCAAATGGGAAAGCACTGAATATACGGATAGCGTGACGCCAGAGGGAGTGAACGGAGCGCGTGTTCCGCGCTGTGCAGTGCACAGTGCTTGTGGCGGTTGCTGGCCAGTGCACAGTGCAGCTACATGACTAGCCTGCTACTCGGACGACTCGTTGCGTTGGTTGGAGCTGCTGATTTATATCAAGAACGTCCCGGGCTCAATCCCGGGGGCCGAATATTCTTACTGATGTGTTCCGTGGCTTTCCTCAATCTCTCCAGGGACATTCTGTCATGCATTAATGCAGCCATAACATCTCCCTCCACATCCCTGCCAGTACATTCTTCCATTTGTCGTCGCTGCATTGTCAGATAAGACCAGCGCCGTCAATTGGGCTGCAAATAAAACGAAAGACGTTGCCAGGAGCCGAGGTAGCTCAGTCAATATAGTGACTAGGTTACGGGCTCGACAGCGGATGAATTGGGGTGTGAGTTGGGGCAGGGGAAGGAAGTTGGTATTATTTTCCAAAAGGTCAAAACCGGCTGTGGGGTCCTCCCGACCTCACGGTAAGCGGGCGCAGGGGGCAAAGAGGGCGGGGCGTGAAGCTGAACATTCATCCCATCTAGTGCCGAGTTTACGAACGAATGGAGCTATACCTCCACTACCGTGTCTGCCGTCATGGCGTGCAGCAGCGACACCCTTAGGTGGGTTTGTTAGTCTACTGACGTGGGTTGGATACTTCTGTAGCGGCGACGGTATATCAGGTGCAGAAGTCATTTGATTATGAATGGAAAGTCGAAAGCGTCTGTGGCGAGTTTTTAGGTTTTGTACCGGAATTTGTTCGGCGTAGCTGAGAAAACACACAGAAGACCTAAGACAGGAAAGTTGATTTAACACTTTGAACACGAAAATTAAGTTCAATTACGTTTAAAGACCCAGCCCGTACCGCGCAGTAAACACACTCCGTCTCGGTTATAAAAACCAGTCAGTGAATGCTGTATAGGGAAATAATCGCTGTTTGTTCTGAGATCCACACAAAACACATAAACACACTGTGTGGGCAGAACGTAGGATTTGTGAACGTTAAACCTGGCGGTGCATAGAGTAACCACTGGACTGGCGCTGTAACATTGAAGTCAGTTGCAGGGAAAGTAGCGAAGTGTTCAGGCCTGCACGCTGTGATGCTGAGACACGCAGCACGCTGCATAACCTGCGGTATCTACGACCGTCACGCCGTTTTGACGTCATCGACGTTGAATTAACAATTAGTTTATTACCAGTTGGCAAGAACTGAACAGTGGGGTATATTTTGCAGTTGACACGCTGATAAAGTAGAGTTTCTATGATCGTGATTTATCGGGACCAATAAAACCGACACGCACGCAGTTGGCAGTGTAAAATTCGTCGATTTGATACGAAGAACGTTATGTACCGGTAGTGACATTATAGAAGCATCTCAGCATGTCATAAATGCTTAAAATCTACTTATAATGAAATACAAACAGTTAAAATCGTAAAATGCGTTAAATGTTGGAAGCTGAGTCACATTCCGTAAAGTACGAAGCAATGAAAATGAAATAATGAGTTTGACAGAGCTGAGCGTGGTCTGCCCAGCTACGTGGCTTCGTGCCGATTCGACAGAACCACTCACGAAAGGTCGAAATCCCGAACATTGAGACTACTGTGTTGGGATAATCGGCCCGCTTTGACAGTTTCCACAATTCGGGGTACATGGCGCCCCCTCATGACCAGCGTCATCAGTCCATTGCCCTGACGTCATGACAGCAGCAGCACACTGGCTGCTCACGGATGACGGTGTGTGCGCTATGTGCCTTCCCCTTCCGCCGAATGTGACCGGCCTGTTTCCTTCCCATGACCTTGAATTTATAGGCCAGTACCGTTAGCGCATAGCTGCATGCACTGTTTGATGTAGAAGTGTAACGGGCATGCTGAGCGTGGGAGCCCCTTCACGGTTTGGTTCCATCACAAGACTGGGATGTGGGCAGAATGTGCACACTGTGCGCTCTTGGCGACAGTACGGGGCAGCTCATCCTCTAGAGCCCAGCGGTTACTGTACGTACCGCCAGGTTTAACATTCACAGATGCTGCGTTCTGCCCACACAGCGTGTTTATGTGTTTTGTGTGGATCTCAGAACAAACAGCGATTATTTCCCTATACAGCATTAACTGGCTGGTTTTTATAACCGAGACCGAGTGTGTTTACTGCGCGGTACGGACTGGGTACTTAAATAACAGTCAGGTTAAATTCACTGTTTGTAGGCCGCTCCATTGCTCTGGCGGTTACTCGCTGGATTCTCACCACGGAGGCCCGTGTTCAATCTCCGGTCAGTCCATCTGAGATTTTTGGTGGACCAGGTGGCACTGGGACGGGGTTTTTCTACCAGTACTTCAGTTTCCCCTGTCAGTATCATTCCACCATTGCTCCATACTCATTCATCCCTCTACCACCGACACTGTATAATGTTTTTCTCCCAGTACTTCTGTTTTCCCCTGTCAGTATCATTCTACCAATGCTCCATATTCATTCATTCATCTACCAACGACGCTGTATAATGTTTTTCTCCCAGTACTTCAGTTTCCCCTGTCAGTATCATTCCACCATTGCTCCATACTCATTCATTCATCTACCACTGACGCTGTATAATGTTTTTCTCCCAGTACTCCAGTTTCCCCTGTCAGTATCATTCCACCATTGCTCCACACTCATCTTAATCTTAATGTTGCTCTTACCAGGACAAATGGGCGAAGCCTGGGAACCTGATAACGAATTGAGGATGTTCTCATTTCTTTCTTGGAGTCTTTAAAGAGTGAAAGCCATTCAGGAACTTGACAAATTGAGGTCTGGCAGTAGTAGCGTTACTGTTGTGTCAGATATGTTCCGAAGAATACCCGTGACGTCACGCGGCCGTTGGTAGGAGCAGATGCTTTTCAATAGGACAAAGACGCTTTTGCTTGAACGTGAGTGTACGCATGTGCGGAGGTTTGAATCAGGTTGATCCTATGCGTGCCGGGATGGCAATCGGAGGTCTGGGGTTTTAACTCCGGGCATTCATACTGTTGCACGAAGTGGAGGTGGGTGGTCAGCTTCACGTCTTGGCGGCTTAACCTCAAAGAATACCCCCCCCCTCCCCCGTGTTCATTGAATGGGTAGCTGCGTGGGTGCCAGATCCTGGCTAAACGTTTTGGAGACCAGAAAGCGTGTCTTGCGTCTGACGGGAATCGAACCACAACAGTTCGGCACGTAGCCCGGCCGCTGCAGCTGCTGAGCTGTAGCGGCTCGTTACGGAAATCAGTAGCAACTGAAATGGAACAAAAACTTTGGTCGTATTCAATTCAACACACCTTTGGTATCGAATATTGTAGAAATTACTATTATTGGTTTGAAAAGAGAAACCCCGGTTGGAACTGAACTTTTTGAAGACGTTTCTCTGAAGTTGCGTCCGATTTTGATTGGTTTATTCAAAGAAAATTAGATCAGTGGGTCAATACATTTAAGCCAGTCACGAGACGCCAATATATGTTACGCATGCGCAGTTGAGAATGTGGTTTGTGCGTCTGAGCATGGCGCAGGCGACCGCAGAGACGTTGAAATCGATGTTTCTACTTCGATAAAATGGCGTTGCGCAGTCGAGCTGCAGTCAGACCGTGCTTTGACGTCAAGGAAGGAGCAAGTGCCGTGTGAAACCAGTGTCAGGTTGGTGCTGACTTTTGGTGTTTCTGCAGCCTATTTCAAGAGAATAATCATGGTTGGTGTTTAAAAGTTGGACAGAAGTGTCTCACGGTGCTTTGGCGCCTTGTGAAGACGTAAAGAAGTGAGGAAAATCACCATCTTTTCCACGTAACACCACCCCGTTCCCACCATCTTGGTCTGAGGTGAAGGACTTGGGGGAGTTACCGACACCCAGAGGGCTTGTAACATCTTTAGAAGAAGCCTCTTTATCGAGAAAGTTTGGAACGGAAGTTGAAAGAAAATCATTCAAGATGCCGAAGGGTTCCTCCAGCTTCTATACCAGCAACATGTCGCTGGCAAGTTTGGATCGAGCCAAAGATTTTGTGAAAGGTTCGTTAAAAGCTTTGAACATCGGAAGCTCCATGGAACATCGGATGGAATGCGAGCAGCCAATTTTAGGACATGCATCCAGTAATACATCTGTGAACCGAGAGGTAAGCAAGACTCTGTGAAACCTGTAAATAGGAAAAGTGACGTGAGTTGTATTCAGCCCGTACCGCGCAGTAAACACACAGTCTCGGTTATAAAAACCAGTCAGTTAATGCTGTATAGGGAAATAATCGCTGTTTGTTCAGAGATCCACACAAAACACATAAATACACTGTGTGGGCAGAACGTAGAATTGTTGAATGTTACACCGGGCGGTACATATAGTGACCGCTGGGTTTTAAAAAAATTCAGTATCGTAATTATTGCCTTGCTGGGCGTTATTGGAGGTTGGTAGGTAGTGGATTTATCTGTCACAGATTGCTATATGTTAGAACATCCAAATTAAATCCAAACCGTTACGTGCACTGTAAGCAAGAAACGTAACGCCAACAAATGCGCTATTTTATGTTCTGTTCGTGCTGTCTTGCATATTGCTACGCAGGTTTCTTACTCTGTCACCATGCACGAAAGAAATTGAAACGGTAACGCACTGTTTGTTCTCGTCCTTGTGCGTTAACTGATACGTATTTTCGAGGATGGTACTTCTTTGAGTGTTGTGATTATTACAGCTGTCGCGTGATTAAATCGATAATTAGGCTAGTTCATGTTTAAAGCTATATTCCTTGCTTCGAAGTAAGGACTGGTAGTGATCTCGTCGGAAAAGGGGAACTTCCCTCTCAGATACACGTTTAGTACGATTTGTGTTTTTGGTGCTAATAGTTAAGGTCTAGTTGGATAATTTCTGCTTGATTGGGTTTAAAACAGCTGTTTGTTGCGTTTTTAGGCAGGTTTGATCGACTGTTGTAGAGCTGAGTGTTTGTGACTTTTGAAATTGAGACAAATGTAAATACCGTACGTGAAGTGCCGCCATGAATTCTGTTAAGTAAATCTGCAGCAGATGGAGCGGTGTTGGCATCGGCGCGTATTGGTATCTTAGGCGCGAGTGCGTCCTTACGTACATCGCGTGTGTAGACCGTTTTGATGGTTGTAATGGAACGACAGATGTTTTTCGTGATGTCTTTTTGACGTTTGGGAGAAAAACCTGTTGCCCTTGCCGTGAATCGACCCCCAGACTGTGCTGCCCCTTGCGGGCGGTATATGACCGGTAATTGCTGCAGCGAGGCGTAAAAGTGATAAAAATTCCCGCCCGTCAGAGCAGAAAGTGGGGTGTGCAGCTTTCACCACTTCACACATCCCAAGTGCAAACAGAGTGCGCGTTGTGTAAATTTCCACAAAATATGTAGAGCAGCTGGAAGCCCTGTAGCTATGCAGTACTTGTGCTTTGTAGAGTTACGTGTCTTGATGCCGTAATTTCCAGGACTTGCCGGTTCAGTTCCCCAGACCTTTCTGTTTTGCATGAAGCAGCTAGGATGTTTGGTCTCCTGAAGAAACGTAATATGAACAAACATGGGCCCCCGCGGAAATTAACCTTTTAAAGCCCAGCGGTCACTATATGTACCGCCAGGTTTAACATTCACAAATTCCACGTTCTGCCCACACAGTGTATTTATGTGTTTTGTGTGGATCTCAGAACAAACAGCGATTATTTCCCTATACAACGTTAACTGGCTGGTTTTTATAACCGAGACGGCGTGCGTTTACTGCGCGGTACGAACTAGTTCCTCATCTATAAAACATATGCTTCGTCTTTAAAGGGTTAATATCAGCGGACATGTCTCTGAACACACCATGTTGGTGTGCAAGTTCCATGACTAGTTTGTAATAGCGAGGCCCCCCCTGGAGATGCGAGGCTTTCATTGCGGTTTTGTAGTGGATTCGTGTTTTGTGGGACGTAACGCTGTGTTGATGTTCTCCCGACGTTCGTTCGAAACGTCCGTAAACGCAGCAGTACAGCGTCACGTCCAGAAGACAGTTTTCAAGCCTTACACATGTGTGTTATTTTGTTTAGGTCCGCCTTTTCGTGCACGATTTTTCAGTCTATTTGCAGATGCGCAGTATCCTCGTACACGTGGCAGTATCAGGGGCGGCTTGGGGGGGGGGGGGGAAGGTGAATTAATGTAAATTTGCAAAAGGCAGCCCAAGTTATACAACTTTAGACGAGGCTCGCCGAACATTTTCCTGGACGTCTTGAGCAAATGTAAGTTGCAGTGTTGTGTACAAGTGTAAAACTAGCGTATGGGTGAACATCTGCTGTCAGGGGGAAGTGAAATTGCACGAATTGTTGACTGAATGTGGCCCAGTTTCGACGCCGGATGCGACGTGTCCGCTATTGACGCGTGAGGTCGATCTTTGCAGCTAGTACGCATGCCCATCTAACGCAACAGACAAACTTCATTTCGTTATTTCGTCACGCACCTGGTTACTACGCAAAATACGACGCCTGTAAAACAGCTGTGTAGTTGCTGGTGGGCCGTCTGCTGTGAGTGAGACGATGTAAGTGCTTCTGTTTTTTCGCAGTCCTTCCCTCTTCTGCCTGTTCACAGCAGGTGTAGAGGTTGTTTATTTTCACTTGATCACACTCAGACACACCACAGTCGGTGGGACTCCTCTGGACGAGGGATCGGCCCGTCGCAGAGACCTCTACCTGACAGCACAAACACTCACAACAAACATCCATGCCCCCGGTGGGATTCGAACCCACGATCCCAGCAAGCACTCGGCCGCAGACCTACGCCTTTGGCTGCGCGGCTGCTGGGATCGGCAGTACTTTTATTTACGATTCAAAAATCAGGGCATGTATGTGACGTGAACGGACGCCATTGCAGCCCACACAGACCAACACAAAATTGCGCACAAAGGTCTTTGTAATAAGACTGGAAATTGCAGTGCCGAGTGCTTCCAGTTCATGCGTGCCTGCATACTTGCAGCTCCAAGCACCGTCAATGAAAGCAAGCCGTCATTATTATTGTTTCTTTGGCCGTGGTTAGTGTCGCAGACAGCTGGGCACTGTAATTGGGATTTTGTCAATTGGTTTGGTCTTCCCCTGTCAGTATGCTCCATACCTTGTCACCAATGCTCCATACCTATTCTTTCGTCAACCACCGAGGCTACGTAATCGTAGCAGTTGGTCGCGACGTTAAATAAACATTTCGTCACTACAGGGCTCGACAAATCCCAGGCCCAGGTCGCCTTGGACCCAGAAATTCTGGCATAGCGCCTAGTATTGCGCAAAGTAATTATTTTTAGTTACGTGTTCATTTCCTTTTAGGAAAACCCCAGCCCACTTCGCGCCATCGGCCGAGGGGTCGTAGTGATCGGTCGTTACAATGAACATGGATGCAAGCAAAGACAGCCGTGAAATAACTGATGCTTGTGTTCGCAATGCGAAATTTGTGACCTGTTACGCTGATCGTGAGGGTCAAACCAGAACAATGCGCACGGATCGGCTTCGTGCGCACCATACGCTGCCACCCCCCTCCCCGCGTGGCCTGCCAAAGGGCAGATGTTAGCTGGTGTTTTTAGCGACGAAGAAAATATTTTACATGTATTTTGTCGTTTTGTTTCTGAACGGCGTTATATAAACTGAAGCATAACATTTGGTTCGTATGCACAGCCTCAGTTTCTTAGGCGGGATACGTTAGTACCGTAACGGATTATATCTGCAGGCTTCCATCTTTAATAGCAGTTGTAAAATGGCGTCCGGTTCTGCACGTCACGGGCCATCTAATTGAAATTTCAGATTTGTGGAAAGAGACAAACGCACCTAACAAGTTGGAACTTCTGGTAAGAGCTGCAATAAGTTACCACGACGCGCGCACTTACCAGAAGACTTTTAAAACGCTATTTTCAGTTCTGTGCCATTATTCTCCATGCAGGCCCCTGCATGATGCCGAACCCACCACTTTTTTTTTTTTAGCTTAGTACCCCAGACAGCCGCCAAGTTAAACCGACATGGACGGGCCACGCCTATTCCGGTGACTTAAAAGTGGCTGGTTCCAAGAGTTCGTAGATTAATTTTTCATACGATCTGTACGTGATGTATTTTTGGTCACGTGGACAGAAGTTTGCTGTCTCTGACCATGACATGTACTGGGTGTATTTTCAGTATTTCTTGAATGTTGTCTCAGAACAGGGCGCAGCTGTAATCAACTGCATTTGGTATCCCCAGGGCCATGACTAACGAGTACTGTCGTACCGTTCCTATTATAACCCCACCGCTGTGTTGCCATACGAAAGCGGCTTTGGTTAGACATGAGGCCAGTCTCTACACTATGGCCTTTTGCAGCCAAAATAGGAGCGGTGGGGTTATAACAGGAAGGATACATAATGTATACTGCAGTGTAACGCCATGTGGTCTGGTATAAGTTGCGGTGCATTTTGGAGACCACAGGTTCCTCCAAAAAGATCGGTACTTTCCACCAGACTATACGGCGTCATATTCCATTAGGCAGTACCCATCATACTTTTCTGTAGTTGTACAAAAATGTCATATATGGGTGTTACTGTTTTCAGTGGACAAAAAGCGTTTGCCTTAACTGTTAAGTGCAGTTCTTAGATGATACTGTCTTAAAAGCTTACATGGTAGCTGTATACACAGTGTTAATTGGGTCAGTTCGTAAACCAATTCAGTACACCCAGGATTACAGTTACACATACATTTCTTTATTTACTGTGTCTTCTGTTATATGTCAGTTTTTCTGCCATTATCACGGCCTGTGAAACACTTCAGCCTCTGTTTATACGTGTATTTCAACCTTTGCATGTAATGCACAATTTGCAAATGTTGCAAACTTCTGGTATCGTCTGTTGGTATTCATAAAGATGTCCTTGATAATGGCCTAAAAACCAAAAGGTGCTGGGCAATGTAAGTAAATAATTCAGTTGTGGCTGTGTCTTCAGCTGTACAGAGTTGGTTTATGTACAGTACAGTTTGTGTAATGTGGCAGCCACAGGACTGGAAATGTGCCAGGTTGCCACATATTCAGATTACCGTGCGGTACCTGTACTGATGTAATTTCATGCAGGTAGTTTTTTTTTTTTTTGTTTTTTGTTTTGTTACTGCTCCTATAATTGTGCTGCACCATTAACCCTTTAAAGATGAACCGTGTTCGTTTTTATGTAAGGATTCAGTGCGTACCATGCAGTAAACACTCTCCACTTCGGTTATACAAACCAGTCTCTTAATGTTTTATAAGGCAAAAGTTGCTCTTTGTTCTGAGATCCATACAAAACACATCAACGCAATGTGAGCACCACATAGAATTTTGTAATGATAAACCTGGTGGTATGTAAAGTTACCGCTAGGCTTTAAAAGGTTAATCAGAGGAGAATTCATAAAAAGATAGCTGTTCCGATTATCATAGGTGCAGTCACACGTTTTCCTTCAGAACATGTTGCCATAAACCACTCATACAGAACCTTGAGCATTTGCGCTGATGAAGGCTGTAGCAGTGTGTCACATTCAGAGGTTCCTCACACTTTCTTTTGATGCCGCAAAGAATTAGTAATTGGTGCTTCTGTATTTCTTTATGTCATTGGTAGATGGCAACATAACCACACTTTGGCTTGCATCACATTTTTGGCTGCCAAATTATCTCAAGTTTCTGTGGAATGATTCAAGCTGTGTGTTACCTTTTGCCAGCACTATGTTGTTTACTCATTGTGGGATCCTTTGAAGCCATTACAACAGTTGGGTGGGCCGACTAAAGCCCAGATAACACAAGAAAGATAAAGTCACAAAATCAGTTACAATGTATAACTTCCGGTCACATCATACATAACCGGTCTTACGACTGTTCCTCAAGTACCTGATTATCAGGGTTTCTGGATTATCAGAAGCCGGCTTCAAGGACTTCTACTTACTGTATAGGTATACTGGGCATGTTGTATATTTGATAACTATCCATTCATGTCATAAATTTGTATTTCACATTTACGTGCTCTTTATCAAGGCCCTTTGAAACAACCGTGTCTTACATGTTTAAATGATGTCTTCATGTGTATATATCCAAAGTATTTTATCTGGTGCCCGAGATTTTCGAAAACGGTGGAGGTATCAGTTTTGTGTGTTGCAAGGCATCAGATGCACCAGCGGGTTTTTGTGGCAGTTGTTGATGCGTGTCTGCATAGAGAGTACAGTGTTTGATCATGGGTGTTTCTGTTAAAGAGAGCATTCTCAGGACCAATGGCGGACGATTTATTTTACCTGGGGGCCAGATATGTCCATTTTGGAGTTAACTGGGCTGGAGGGTTTGCAAGGAATGTGTTTGTTTTACAAGGCGTGACATGTGTCGCTAATCAGCACTCCTGTGTGTGTCCCCCAGACAGACAAGATAGTCTCACATGGTGCTCGTGGGGCTGGAGATGAAAACAGTGAGACAAGCATAGTAACATAGAGGACTGCTAGGGACCCAAAATGTGATTTTCTGTGAAAATGTATATTTTAAGGTATTTTGTTTATGTCAGTGCAGTCTCTGTACTGTACATTATGGCCAAACTGTTAAAAAGCTATGTGAATATTGCTGTGGGCCATAATAATGCCAATGCCTGTTCAGGCCAGTTGAAGTGATGTCAGTACAAGACAGATAAATTGTACCTGTAGTGCCCTGCACACTATAATTGTCAGGTGTGTAGTACCCTGAACCTTTCTGTGTTGTGTTTAAATGTGTTCAAGTAGTGACTGGTGTGGCAGTTGAACTTGGTGACATTGATCGTGCTGGTTATTGTGTGACTTAAAACAAAAATGTGTGTGTGTTTCTTTATTGTAGCAGTTGCAGGGCTGGACACCCCTGCTGGTGGTGACTGGAGTGGCTACAACAGTAGGGTCGTGCATCCCTGTGGGCTACAACATCGGTGTGATGAACACTCCAGCACATGTAAGGCACTTGCAGTTGTGTACACTGAAGGCAGTCCTAACATTGTGGCTGAACCAGACAGTCCATTTCCAACAGTTTGGCTGTGTGCAATTGTCCATTCTATCGAATTTTCAGTCATTTGTAACCACATGTTCACTGCGATACATCCCATGAAACAGAACAATTTAGGGTGGCCTATTGGCCTGTAGTGTTGTTTTATTATTATTTGTCAAAAGAGATTGACCTTTTGATTTTGTGGTACCTAACTGGAAGTTGACGAACAGCTAGCGTTTATAAGCTGTTGATTTCAAATAATGCTTAGTAAATTAGACACACTCAGTGTTCGTGATCAGTTGGGGCTGGTAAGAATGATGTAATCATTGGTGAGATTTCAGTGTAAAAAGACCTTATATTTGGTGTCAGAAACTTAGAAAGTATCAGCAATAAAATATAAATGAACACAAAAATAGCATGGAAATACATTTTTAATAAAAATAGGCTGTTTTTCACACAGATAAAAGCCATTACATGTTTGACTGAGAGCCTCATTCCATAAACCATCACAGCAATCAGCCACACTGGATTAAAGACATAGCTTTATTCAGCTGAGAGGGATCTGTGCAATAGTAGGAAAGGTGGGGGGTGGGGAGAGCGATTTGCAAAGCACCTAGTCATGAATTTGTTGAAACTGATATTAAAGTGGGTGATCATGGAAGGTAAAAATCATGAATGTTCAGGTGCATAAGCTTAAAAGATCACTAAATAGTTAATTGATCATTTTGCTTATGGTCAAATCTCATGCCTCTTTTGTGTGTGGGTAATGTGCCCAAATGTGTACTGGTGTAAGAGAAAAAAAAAAAGTGCATATAGGGGGGAATCAGCAGCGGGAAACAGATACTTTTATTCCATCAGATGGGAGCAAACCATGAAGGTTAAAACACCAGTGCAAAGTGTTCACCAGAAATGTTCTTGTCATGGTTGTGTGTAAAACTGACATGGATCTCAACATGAACTGGATCGAAATGAATAATGTTCTTCAATGTATGCTGTGCACAGATAATTCGTGAGTTCTGCAATGCAACGGTGGCTGATCACTATGGAGTGAGTATGGGTCCGTCACATTTGGAGGTCCTGTGGTCCATCATTGTGTCGGTCTTCCTGATAGGTGGGATGACAGGTTCGCTGAGTGGCGGCTGGGTGGCTGATCGTTTTGGGAGGTAAGTAAGATATGGGGGCATTATCGTATCTGGCAATTGACACCTGTTTCTTCCCATCGGCTTATTTAACTTACATAACTAAAATGTGTGTTGAATGACAAGTTTGTTAGATGCAGCATGTGTGTGTGAGCTGAAGGAAAACATTTCCAGTGCCGTCATTAAATATGGTGAGGAAAAAACTGATATTGTGTGAAGTACGTTGAGCTAAGACACGTGGACCTGACTGACATCAGACTGGAGTAGCAGCAAGTGTTGTGCTCCATGCCATTGTGCAAAATGGTCTGAGTGAAGGGTGATGCGAGTTGTGTGATCAAATAGTGTTCCTGTATATAGTGAGCGGAAGTCTTACATTTAATTAATTAATTGTGGCTTGTTGATTTTCTGAAATTTTCTGGGAGGTTTGTATGTACGTTTCACAGACAGCTTCAAGGTATTTTTGCTGTGTTTAACAGGAAAGGAGCAGTGATAATAAACAACATTCTGGGTGTTTTGGCGGCTGTCTTATTTGTAAGCTCGCGTCATGCAGGCTCGGTGGAGATGCTTCTTCTGGCTCGTCTCGTAGTTGGTCTCTCCTCTGGTGAGTAATATTTCCTTTGTATAGGCTAATTATTTTATTTGACAACTGTCCATTGTAAAATAAAATAAAATAAAATAAAATAAAATAAAATAAAATAACCGTGTGAAATGTTACGTGTATTTAGTTCCACACAGTTCAGGTTGCTCAGGAAGTATGCACTCTGTTTTTCAGGTCTTGTCACAAGTACCATCCCAATGTATCTCACTGAAATAGCCCCTCTTAGTATCCGTGGTGCTATGGGGGTCTTGTGCCCGCTTGGGATCACTGTCGGAGTCCTTGTTGCCCAGGTCTTAGGACTAGAGAGTGTACTGGGTAAGTGTTTGATCATACCACCAATCTCTTATATGTTTGGCATGAAATATACACCAAATAATCATCCGTTCCACATAATTTTACATCAATTTTACAGTCACATAACAATTTTAACCTACTTCATAAATATTTTAGCATAACTAGTTCACTTACTGTTAAGAGCTACATAAAAGTTTCATACTGTCAGCTATGAAACTACCAATACTGTAAAATTCTGGGATCCCACACAGTAATAATTATATATGGTGAATCCATATGTATTACATCAGTACTTGTGTTTTTTAAATATTGTATTGAAGGCTTGATGATGGTCTGTTTAGCCCAAAACATGTAATTGTTCTTAAATAAAAGGCATATTGTGTTGGGCAGAGTACTACTGAAGTGTTTGTTACTGAATGTTTTGATCATTTAATTTACAGTTATGCTTGGTGATACATCTAGGCTTACCAGGTTTATGGATATTCTTCTGTTCAAAAACATTAGTCTGAGTCCTCAGGTGAAAGTGTAGGTGGCATATGCTAAGTTGTGCCTAACAGAAAGAGCTATTACTTTCTGGACCATCTGTGTCAGTTAACTGCGCATCTGTGTATGATATTAAAACAGGCGGCCAGCTTGGATTCTTCCGAAGCGTGTCGTGAAAGCTTCTTGTCCATTCCTCGAAAGAAAGATGGCAGTAGGCATTCTGTTAGGGCAGACAAAGTCTCACTGTCCTGAAGCAACAGCATGTCACTCTTAATTACAGTGTCCACACAAATAAGTTCTTCACTCACGTCTGTCCACCTGCACAGCTCGCATTGTTGGCCCTGAAAAGGGCTGTTCTTGAAACTTCAGACGTCTTTAACTTAGTAAAAACCCTGTCCCCTTTCCTGTTGCGTACCAAAGATTGCTGAGAACTCTTCGCATCCCCCTTACGTAACCAGCACATTTCTTTTCTGCTTAGTACTTAAGCATGCACCTGAACTAAGAACAGTGCAGTGGGGCATGCCTCTGAAATATTGAACAAACTCTGCTACATGGTGTAAGAACTCTGAAGATAATGGGAGTTCTGGAGGGGTGGGGGAATAACCATGTGTTGCAGCAACCCATAAATCACTACCAAACATCCCTAGAGGTAGCTGCCCAGTGCTTGAAAAGTGCTGTTACTGTTTGATGGATCTTTGTAGGTGCCTCCCCACCTTTGGACCGTAGGATCAGTACATATTCGTTTCCTGAAGTGTATTCTGTATATGAGGTGGTGGGGCGAAATGTGGTATTGTAATAACTGCTAGCGTAAGATAGCATTAACAGAACCATTTAAAACTGACATAGAGTTGTGTGTTAATTCATTCCTCAGTATGTCTACCTTTGCTTTGAATATTATTATTATTCTGTGTACTGTTATAAGTTAGTATCGCATAATCTGCTGGATCACTTCATTGACAGGATTGTTGAAGTGCCATTTTGTAATGTTCAATGACAGATGGTTACAGCACTGTGTTTTTGTGATTTTGAAATGGTTTTTAATGGCTCCTGGTTTGTGCTGGTGCAGGTCAAGAAGACACGTGGCATTATTTGCTGGGACTGTATGCTGTTGTCACCCTTTTGTCGATGCTGGCGTTTCCGTTCCTTCCAGAGAGCCCAAAGTATCTGTACATTGTACGCGGTCAGGAAGAGAAAGGGATCAAGGGTATGTAAGCAATTGTCATTGGGCAGTTTCTTACCTTATTGGATGCACCAGATATTGTCAGTAATTGATCAATTCTGATCACAGTTGATCGACACATGAGGTTCAAAGTTCTCACAGCTGTGACCATGCGGAATACTGTCTTCAGTAAGGTGATAATTTACCAACATTCTGCTCTGAGGATTCAGGCAGGACATTCCCTTGGAATATTGGTAACCCTGTGCCATACTACAGAGGGTCCTGTTATGCGAGTGTTCACCATCCATGTCCTTGCATATAGGGGACCAAAACTGAGAGGGAAAAATTTATGAAATCAATAAGTAGTGTCCTGTGTACAAAGTTACTTGCGTTTTTTTGCTGTGGTGTGTGATACGTTGCGACGTACGTCGGTTGTTGTGATTGCCACTGGCATGTCGGTAATCAGTAACATGGCAGCATTTGAAACATTTCTTGTAAAGAGTAAACTTCGAACAAAGAATTGTTTTGTAATTTTTAAATAAATAAGTGGCTGCATTTAATGTTCGTGTTGCAGTGATAGGTCATTTTCCGACATTTTGCTGTTCGCTAAAGCAGTAATGTCGTATACCACCTCATGGCTGGAAATACGGGAGGAAGTGCAAAGAGAAACAGTGTCTTATATAGTCATTTCAAAAGGTGTAGTTCCTGCAGGGGAATAAAATTGTCCAGTAATGTAATTTACCCCCAGACCTGACCAGTGTCACATTTTTGCAGCGATGCAATTAATGTTAATTTCAAAACAGTACTGTATACAGCCAGCAAGGTTGTCAGTAACTGATGTTTGTGTTATTTGTTATGGCCAGAAAGTCCCCACTTAAATGGGATTTACTTTCAGTGTAGTTTTTCTGATTCCAGTTAACCACAAATGACAACTGTGCACAGTGTCACATACTAGAGGACGGTATTCTGCATGATTGAAAATGGTTTCTTTAAAAAATGCAGTAGCTTTTCTGCTCTTTTAAACGTGACAGTATGTTTTCATGTGTTACTTTTTAAGTTTCATAAATATTTTAAGCTCTGCCAGAAAAGAAGCAGAACTAAAATCCTTGCATTCAGAAACATTGCTTGATGTCCTTCCAAGTGCCTAGCATTTTTATGTTATTTTCAAAATGTGTTAATGTTTATATGAATGCAAAAGGAGGAAAACTGCTGATTCATATGTTGCTGCTGGCAGTTTCTCATCTCTGAAGGTTGTACAAAAACTCAAATTTTTGGCAAAAGTTTGAATTGGATCAAATGTTCATGCAGCGTCATAGTAAATGCTGTAGAGCCATCATCTAATTGTAGGAATATATAAAAGAACTGTGTAATACACTGATTTTATGGACAGATGTTTATGAAACTTTTTTTTAAGCATGTTCTTTAATGATCCTGTTTGTTGCAAGAATTTTGTTGCATCAGTGGTAGTTGAATGAGTAAATATGGAACATCGGTGGAAAGCTACTTACAGGGCAAAACCGAAGTACTCGGAGGAAAGCCTGCCCCAGAGCCACTTTGTGCACAACAAATCTCACATGGACTGGCATGGCCATAAATAAGTTTTTGGTCAATTCTAGAGATTCTCATGTATCATATTGCTAGTACAGGCAGAGAGGTGTCTGTTCAAGTGAGTGGCATATGCAGAGAGTAACATAAAAACACAGTTGTTTTGTACTTCGTGATGGTTTTCGTAGAAGGTAAATTTATATATTTGGTGCATTCTCTGTTGTATATTCCCTTTGTATGTTTAATCAGATGGCACATTCTGTATGAGTGAGTACATGATACGTTTTTTAGTAATGACTGTACCAAGCCCACAAACTTTCATTTTTCGTTTGCAGATATTTAACTTTAATGACTTCAGCTTTCAACATTCACGTTTCAAAAGAAATTTTTATTGAAACAGAGGGAGGTAGAGGGATGTTGTTTACTTGCATGTAATTATTTGGGGTCGCAGTGCAGTTCTATCACCCGTTCTTTGGCTGATTAGAGTCAGGGAGTGTAGAGGCAGATTTGCTGCTATTTCAACCGAGCCTTGGTGTGGCATGCATGATGCGGAGATCACAGTCACAGTCTGTTGGGATAGTTGCTAATTAGTGCTGTCATGCATACGTTCCCGTATGGTGGCTTTTATAAAAGCACTTCTTTGCTAAAATCTGATGTCACAAGTTCTAGGAATATCCCAGAAGGTATTTTTCTTGAGAGATGTGAGGTTATCCCATTGGTGTGGCTAAGGAATGAAGTCCTGTGGGATGCGACTCTGTGTCAGTGGAAACTACCCATCCAGTGACACAGTGTTACGCTCCAGAAGACTTGATTGCTCAGATATTTTCATGTCATTACAGTGACAGATGTCTGCAACGATATTTTCATGTCATTACACTGACAGATGTCTGCAACAATATTTTCTGGGCAAATAAATACTGTGTGTCTTACAGTGATTTACCTTGACCATGAACGCTATGCTTCTGTCATTTTGAAAAAAATGATTATACATTTTTGTACAATTTGACAGCTGTAGGTCATCCAGCATTGTTTGTTTTAATTCAGGTAGGGAGGAAGCTTGATGGATTGTAAAACTATGTTCTGGTCTTATGTTATGTATAAAATCATTGTATGCCTTTATATATTGACCCATCACATAGAATGATGGAACTGTTCATATGTCATTTGTGAGTGTGAAAACATTTTGCATTAGTTTTAATTTAGTACCACTGAAACAGCAGTGTGTGATCAATGGCATAAATTTAGACTTCCTGTGAATCTTTAATTCTAAGCTTTGGCTGTAACAATGGATGCTCTGTTTTGTGGTGATTACTTTGTTCGGCTGGTTACTGCATGCACGTGACAGGGACAGAGTGGTATATCTTCTTGCCAGAGCTCTGAAGTTCTTCATATTTTCCTGGTATACAAAATATAACAACATTATAATAAAATATGTACCCTATGTAACAATTCCATGGTCATTCATTTTGTTCAACCTTGTTGCGGCTAATCTCTGTATTAGGACAAATCGTAATTGTATCACTTGTGTGATATTTTATCCTTTGTTATGGTACCGTGTATATGACTTGTATGGAAATGTAGTGTTACAACATGTGGGAAAACATACGAAAATACATGCAAGGAAGAAAAGAAGCAAAATTTTTTTTGGTAGTTTGTCATACATTTTCATTTTATGTGGATTTCGCCTGTGTGATACACAGCCCTGACAAGGGTTCAGTTTGCATTCTGAAGTGTGGCTGTTTCAAAAACAAAATTGTTAGTCGTGTTACTACAGTACTCACTCACAAAGGCCCTGTGCCAAGAGCAGTCACACTATTTTGAAGTCTGTGATTTACTTTGAATGAAGATGACCACTTGTCTGATGTCACAGATGTCCATAATTTTGTTCAAAATTCTGCAAATCTGCTGTGACAGCTTCAGCCAGTCACAAAACATTGTTACCGAGTTAAGCTTCATAAGCTTGGAAATATAAATTTGTTGCCTGTAATAGTGACTGCAATGGACTACTAGTTGTTGTGTGTGTCTGTGATTATTTTCATATATATCGGGAATTGTTAGAGAAAGAACGGAATTTGTTGCCCAACGTTATGTTTGTTTTCTACACAAACCGCCTGGGCTGTTGGTATAGGTAAGTGCATGATAGCATAGCCCTTCATACTTCATTATTTGACTTGACGGGCTTCACAGGCATTGCAGACTGTGTATGTGTATGTGGGAACAGATGAATGAATGCTACTGAAAGGTGAATGAAAGTGTGGTATCTTCTTGCACGTCCCACAGTGAGGAAAGATGTTTGGCTTCTGTTTTCATTAGTTGTCCTCGAGTCTGTAACGCACATATTTTGTAACCCTTTAAAGGTGAAAAATCACTGGAATTATTTTCAAGATTTGGTTCATGCTGCGCAGTACGCACAGCCACGGCTATGGAGATAACTGCTGGTGCTCCCTGTGGGCAGATAATAGTATTTCTGATTATGAAACCTCGTGATATGCGTAGTAAGCACTGGGCTTTAAAGGGTTTAATGAAGAGAGTAACGCAAACACTACTACATGCAAGAAAAAGGGTCGTTACCATTAAGTGTTCCTGACTGTGGGATGGGTAACACCATGAAAGCCCTGTAGTACGTAAGTACATAAGTAGATAAGTTAGCAGTGGTGTGGTGACTTGAATTTGGGAATTAATTTTTTACTTTTTGGTACTTTTTATATTGAAATGCTGTTGTGTTCTACAATTTGAGACAGCACAACAATGTACTTAAACGGTTATCATCGTTATTTTAATATACACTGTAACTGATTTTCCAAATCAAATCAAACAGAACTGGGCGCTTGCACCCAGAATCCAGAACTTCATAAGCCCTGTTTTTGATGTTCCGTACAAAACGAAGGTGCCATAGGTTTCAGGCGGCAACCTTTCCTGTGTCATCAAATATAGTTTTAGCTTCTGATAATTTGTAGTACTGCTAACCATGCTTTCACTGGAAGAACTTCCATAACAAAATGATACTTGATTCACTTTACTGCTAAACAAGGTTCATTTTCGTTTAAAAGTTTGACAGGAGGCAGCTGAGACGTATTTCTTATTGCGCCAGTAAGTTGTGTAAACATAAACCACCATACCACTGTGGTACTGTCATACATTTAGCAAGGTGTTCCAATGGTATGGCATGCTGTAACTTGATTTGTGTGAGCTGAGTGGGTGTGTTTGTGTGGTAGTGGACTGGCAGGCTGGTTTGTGGTGGTTCAGAGTGCCTGTTGATTGTTTATACCTACATTGGCTCAGGGGTTTTGTTGATCAGTGTATTCACGCTAAAAGAGCTGCAAATATAGGAGTTGAAAGGTGCACACTTTACATATTTTGTGTATCAAAATTACTAAATGAATATCACTTTGAATGGAAAACACTTAAGTGAATACAGACATTTACAGACATGTACTTCACTTGAATGTAAATTTAGCCACATATTTCTATGTTTGAAGGGGGGGGAAACTCGGTTTTGATCCTCACTGTGTCCTGCTTGGCTGCATCAGTCCGATTCATATTTTGTTATTGCCAAAAGTTAAAGAGTTCGAAAGTTTTATGTAAATCTGGCAAACAGTTGTGGAGCTGGAAAGAGTGATGTATGCATAAATGTAGGTTGGACATTCTGATGCTGTAGCACAGATTATGTATGTGTTATGTTTTAGCACTATATTGGCTGTCAAAATTATGTTCTAACTGTGTTTGCAGATGTGCATTTGGTATGGGCCAAGGGAAGGAAAGTTTGTGGTAGTCCTTAAAGTCAGTTGCAGAGCCAGTTTGTATTTCATACGCGTACTTGCTCATCATACAATTCTGTCGTTGTCAAAATCATATGGAGAGAAATTATTACTTAAATTTTATATTAATAACAAAGAAATTAAGGAAGAAACGTTTTCACATATGTAGAAGTTGTTGCAGTGCTGTGTTCCCTATCGTAATCCCACACGAAACTGGCCAACTGTTAACTGTGGGACAGTTGTCGGGCGTCTGGTACTGTGGGCCACTTGGGCACTTTTTGCAGTAACATTTATGAATAACAAAAGGTGCGTAGACTGTGAAAGAATTGTAAGTCGGTACAAAAATTTATTACAGCAGCTGATATTCCTAGAGGGAATGAAAATAAACCTAAGAAAGTGGAAAGAAACTTCGTTCTCAGGAGCAGAATCTTATTGATTTGAGGACCGCTGGTTAAGTGACATTGTTTTCGGCCATTATTACAGATAAACAGGTTTTGTAAAGCATTAAAAATGTGCTGTGCGATGTTTTTCCAGCCTGTTATTGCTTCCCATAGGGTGATTTTAATTCCTTAGACCCTAGGTCCTCAGACCAAATGTTGAATTAATGTGCCCTGAAGTATGTGATGCCCTTGTGTGTAGGCAGTAGGTGTCTTGGAAATTCGCCCCAGTTCCACGTAAATAACCACAGCTTATTTCTCAAGTGTTAGAGAGAGAAGTAATGTTCTATAATTGATCCATTTTACTGAAGTGTGGAGTTCACACACACACACACACACACACACACACATCCTCATGTCTGTTCCAGCACAAATTTCCCAGTGGCTGTTTCAAATGCTGTGTTTCTGTTCACAATGCAGAATCTGTTGCCTGTTGTGGTTACAGATCATATGCCACTTGAACCACTGCCAGTACACTGCTGACTTGAAAGTTGGTGATGTGTGAGGATGTGATACACCAGCATTAAACACAAGGAAGAAACATTATGAAGGGTACCTGAAAGGAAGCACGTGTCAAGGCGTAGCATAACGAATCCACGTGTTACAGTAGTTTCAATGGTGAATCCTTGTTCAGGGTGGCAATACGTCTTACAGTGACTGATGAACTAATTTGTTGCAATAATTTGATACTGCAGAAGTGATTAATGCTGGTTTTTTTGGTAAATATATCACAAATGTGCCTTGCCTTTGTCTTTCAGAATCTTTGCACTATGCATCCAAATGGACTGTGCCCAAATATGTTGTTAACATACATTTTGCTTCCTTAGCAGTATTAGCTTCTGTTCAGGAAAAAATGATTGAAACATTTTATTTCCATTTTTTGTGCATCCCTTCGTTTGAACATTTAATTCTGGTAATAAGTTAATGATCTTGAATCTCAGTAACTTAATTGCATCTTCTCACTTGCAGTGTCTGTTTAAAAATTTTTCCTCCACAGAGTATTTCAGTTTCGAATATTTTAGTACATCTTGTTCACATTTGCCATCAGCTTGCAAATCCTGAGGTTCAGAACACTAGTGCAAATGATCTAGAAGGAAAGGAATGAATGCATGTGCATGAATATCTGGGAATTGTGATTGCCTGCTGTAAAGCAGATGTAATTAGTTGAAGCAGAATGTTTTGGCTATCTCTGTAGGATCACAGGAAACAACAACGAAATAAATGAGTGCCATGATCAACAACCTGTGAACAGTGTTTGGATCGCATACATATGCAAGTGTGCGAAGTGGTGCGATCGTTATTGGCTTCAGAGCTGTCCCGTTTGCGTGGCGTGGCACCAGAGCAACTGGCGGATGAGTTGGACGATCTGCGTGCAGCTCACAAGGCGGACCAGGAGCTGGCAACCAGTGGCGTATCCTGGAGCATGGGGACTGTCGCGTGTGCCCCAAGTCTTCGTCTGCCCCTCATGCTGGTGTGTGCTCTTCAGGCTGGCCAGCAGTGGTCTGGAATTAATGCTGTAAGTGAGATACTACTGCTTACCTGGACAGTTGGGTCATTTTTTGTGAGGTGTGTTTAGCTCTAAGTTGCATACTCTGCTGTTCAATTTATTGGTTCAATGGAATGTAGTGAATTTACATGCTGTTGCTGCAGTTAACGTACCAAGAGACATTAATGTGTTTTGCATTCACCAGAACATGTGAGACGCTGCAGCTGTAGTTAGTGTGAGGATTGAAGTCTTTTGGAATGCGAAACGATGTCATCAGATTAGGAGTTCTGAAGTGTCAGAGGATCATGGTGTCGCCTGCTGAAAGGGTCACACAGTCGGAGAAAAATTGTTATAGTCATTCTCATTGGACCGTGTGATCCAGAGGATCAGGGCATCATTATTATCAAAATGTTGGGAGCTGCTCATGAGACAGAGCATCACATTCCAGAAGACTATTCTGCAGCATCACTTCTGTGTCCGCAACTTACCACCTTGTCCACAAAAGGAATTATTTAAAAAATATGGACTGGAACGTGACATTTCTTGTGTATAATTACAGCGACAATACTGAAAGTGATGCAGGTTTAAATACAGATTAAGCGAGTTTAAATTTTTCTTACCATTTGTGTCGTACTTGTCTTGTATTTGTTTTTTGTATTAGGAGACTTCATAATGTATTCTACCTGCTGCTAATTGTGACAGGTGTTCTACTACTCAGTTACCATTTTTGAGAGTGCCGGTTTGAGCAAGGAAGGTAGCCAGTATGCCAGTATCGGTGCCGGTGGTGTAAATCTGCTCATTACAGTCATTGCCATCCCTCTGGTGAATCGGTGTGGACGCCGGCGGCTGACACTTGCCAGCTGCTGGGCTGCAGCCATCTGCCTAGTCGTACTTTGTATCTCAATCACGTACATCGTAAGTTGAATACATTCATTTTTAAGCATAATGGAATTTATTTCATGGAGCTGGGGTGGCGTAGTCAGTACAGCAGTCCGCTATGGGCTGGATGGTGCAGGTTGTGAATTTGGGGGGGGGGGTTCCGCACCCGTGTAGGCAGGGCCTGGGGCCAACCCAATGCCTCGCGTGATGGGTACAAGGTCTTTCCCAGGGTAAAGTAGCTGGAACGTGGAGTTGAACACTTTCCCCATATAGAGCCAATGTTAAAGAAAGAGTAGAGCTGTAGCTTTACTCCCACAGTGTTCCTTCATGGACGTGTTGTTGGATGAAACTTACTTTGGAATTTCGTTAAAGAANGCATTAAATTCTGGCGTGTGAAATTTTCAACCAACACAGGGGATTGTGTCATGTGTACCAGATGTAGCACCCAGTTATGTGAGCTTCTGGTTATGTATACGTGCCATACTGAAACAGAAGAGAATCACATGCAGAGGGTAATATAATGTGCATGATTGCCTGTGTGTGGTAGGAACATCCAGGGATTCAGCATGGTCAGATGTGCGCTCAGAATTTTTCCTTTGGTGTGGGGGGGGGGGGGCTGAGGCTGTATATAATTTATGTGTGATCTTAAAAATTATGTCATACAAATCATGCTGTAAGCACAACATAACACTGTCAGCAACTGCATTTATATACATAGAAACATAACTGCATGTTCCGTGACTCAGTCACAGTGTCCTGTCTTCTTGTTTTTTTCATTTTATTAATTTATTTTTCAAAATTCTAATGTACTGGTCATCAGCCGATTTCAGTGGCTGATTTCGACTGAAGGGTAAATCACATAAAACTTCTGATATCATAATATCTACAAAACCTGAGTTTTTTAAATTTCAGTTTTGGGGGTTTTGGGGGAGTGGAGCCCCCCCGCCCGGTGCACCCCTGAGCCTGGTGGTTGCATCATGAATGCTTCTTTCACAGTTCAGTGTGAGATGCTGCTATCCACACTGCAATTCAGCTCTGAATGAGGATGATGATGATGATGATGTATGTCAAGATCTGTCATTGAGTGTTTCCCAGTGTTTCTCAGGATTGTGGTGCCTCCATCTGCAGGGCCGAGAGGTCTGTGGACTTCTTGTTATACAAGAAATTTTCTAGGTCATTTAGACCCTTCAAGTTGAGGACACAGCATAGAGCCCCTGCAGTATATTCCAGGAGAACAGGATTGGGTGGGCAGGTGTGGTAGAAAGTGGTTGGGTTTGTGTACCTTGTGTGAAAGGCCTGTGGCGTGGTTCCGAATTTCTGTGTCAGAGGAAGAACAAAATTCCGTGTGGATGTTAAAAGTGACCTTTTTACCTTCTGTTCGCCATGTGTGATGCTTGTAATTGTTTGTACAGGCACTGTTTTTATTGTTACAGAGTGCTGTGTCTTGGATGCCGTACTTCTGCATCTTTACCGTGCTTGCGTATGTTTTCTGCTATGGTTTTGGATTGGGTCCCATTCCGTACTTCATTGGCTCAGGTTGGTGGTTGGTTGGTTGGTGTTTGTATTCACCTAGTTCACGAATGTTACATAAAATCCTTTGCTGATGCGTATCATGTTTGTGTGTTAACAGAACTGTTCCAAGTGGGCCCTCGTCCTGTTGCCATGGCGTTCGGTAGCATGGCCAACTGGTGCGGCAATTTCGTTGTAGGAATGACTTTCCCTAGCCTTCAGAGCCTTATTGGGCAATATTCATTTCTGCTGTTTGCCACATCTACGTTTTCTCTAGCTCTCTTTCTCAGGTAAGTTATAAAATGTGTAATGCAAGATTTGAGGCTCTCACTGCAGTGTTTAGCAAGATTCAAGTCTTTTGGGATGTGATTACTGATACAAGTGTGGTGGCCTCTTTGAGTTGTGATGATATTATTATTCATGCAGCCCTTTCCATCGTCAGTAACAAGAACTGCTTTTCTCATCATAATCCTTCTGTTGCTCCTGGGACTGTAGTGGAAATGTGTTTTAGTAGGAGACAAGTGCGCTTGATTGTGAACGTGTTGATGTTGGGGCTTGAATAACGAGGTACTTGAGTTGCGCTTCTGTGTGGTGTATGTTTTTGAGGCAATATTTAAAGTTTTCACAGTGCTAATACGGAGGAGTTTGGTGTTTGTGAATGTTGTGCAGTATGTTGGGATAAAAGATGTCGAGAGGATTGTCAATGCTGTGTCCCAGAAGATTTGAATCTTTATCAGCACTGCTCTGAGAATGTGCATCTCGCATCACATTGAGGCTGAGCTGCAATAAACTAACCTTGTGTGAAGAGGGAATAAAATTTAAAAGATGCTTCCTAACCGCAAGCATTTTTCTAAATATGAGAGGTCAAGGCACCTCTTTTATTTAGAATGGTGTGAAAACAAAAGGTGGTATCATTGTTAAGAACGTAGGCTGTGCGTGTTCGAGAATAGGGTGCTGAGGAATTTGGGTCAGTGAGAGAGAGGAGGTGGCAGGAGGGGGGACAGAGTGGTAGTTAGGAGCTTCACGAGTGTAATGGCCACATGGTGTTCAGGTGATCCCGTGGAGGGCGAGCTGAGAGGGGTATGTGGCAGGTACGGAGGAGAGTAGAAATGCGTGCTGGCTTTTGGTGGGGGGACACGAGGATAGAGGTTACTTGGAAGGCTTTACGTGTATGTGGGAGGATAATGTTAAAATGGGGTTTCCAGAAATGGTTTTGGATTATGTGGACTGGATTCAGCTGGCTCAGGATAGGGACTGGTGGCAGGCTGTTGTGAACGCGGTAGTGAATGTTCAAATTCCATGAAATGCAGGGATTTCTTGGCTTGCTGAGGAACTAGTAACTTTGAAGAATGTGTCTGCTTCATGTAGGTAGGTAGGTAGGAAGGATAATTGTATCAGTAATGTGTTTATAATTTATGCGTGGTTTTATCACAGGTACTACCTGCCGGAGTCGAAAGGTCGTGATCCATGTGACATAGCTGAAATGCTCAAGTATGGCCTGCGTAGTCGCATAAATGCTCCAGCATCTTTTTCACAAAAGAACCGTCGCAACTCGTCTGTCTGTGCCCCAGATGCAGTTAGCATCTCGTCACACCATCGCCGCATCTCAGACATCAAGAATCCAGACTCTTTGGTTTTGGAGATCACTCCCCCTCTGTCTCCATCTGAAGTTTACCCCAGCTCGAGTGTGTTGAGCTCACCATCTGCCATAATTCACCATAACAATTCATACACAAATCTTCCTGCAATTCCTGAATTTCCAGTCAAGAACCCCATGACAGAGTCCAGTGGTAATGAAGGTGTTCATCATGTGCGCTCCATGTCACGGACGATGCCAAGCATACCAGAAAACTTGGTAGGGGCTGGTAGCCGAACGGAGGAAGTTCTAATGACTGTGGGGTGATGGTAACGATGCATTAGACGTGTGGTGGTAAGTACATGCAGAAGGGAGGGTCTGTAGTCAGTTTTAAATTCGCTATTAAACATAGACCCAATTACTTAAGAGTTGGTTATTCTGGATAATAGGAGTGAGCACCTTGACAGTAGTGTGAAGTGGGTTGTTAACACCATGTTTCTAAAACAGCTTGATAAATTTGGTTTTGTGTCTCTAAGGGGTCGTGTTAATTTGTGAAAACGAGATGGTTAGCACACAGCACTTGTTTCTGATTATCACACACATGCACACAGCAGGGGTCTCACAGTGCAATTCTATATGCATGAAGCGGGTAATTTCGAAATTTTGAGACAGGCGTCACGCTATTAAAACTAATCACATCGTTAGGAATGTGTCGTGTTTTTAATAACAGTCTCATGTTTATAATTATTGAATTTAAAAGTTTGTTGCATTGGTATCTGTCTTGCCCATGTGCTGTGTGTTACCATCCGGGTGTAAGTTTTTTGAGCCATCAGGCCTCTGGTGAAATATCTTCGAAACAAAAAATTTTTTTGACACTGAGCCAGGCCGTATTTATTGGAATGAGACGAGACGAGAGGGCTGTGTGATATGTGAGACCCCTGTAATGCTTGTACAATCATAACTCATTTCAGTTTATTTTTTACCACTTTGCTCCATGGTACGCAAACTGTATCAGTTGCATGCTATTAATGTTCTTCATATTATGACCAGTTTATTTACATAGCAGCATTGTTTAGCCATGAAGGAACAAGTTTTTTACTGTATCTCGTACAGGGCTTGGTCTATCATTTTTCCACAAAGTTTTCATAGGCGATTGACTGTGTGAAGCTGGAGCTCCTGTCCATCACTCCGGGGAGACTTCTCAGTCTGTCCGTGACAGGGTTCATGTTGTGTAACCACACACAATTCTTACACACTGAAAGTGCAGTCTGTGAGCTTGGTGTATGGCATTATGTATTTACACCTGACGGGGTGGGGGGCTGTCATGATTGCATGAACCCAAGATAATGGAGACGAGGCAGTTTCCCAAATGATGGATTACGAGCGCTCACGTCTTTGTGGTCGATTGTCCAAGAAGACCTCATTGTGTGCAATTGCTGAAGGATGTGCAACATACATTATTAATGACAAAGCAGGCCGTGTAGTTATACCAAACAGTGACAGTTGTGACCGACTTTAGTAATTTTATTTGAAAATAGTGAAGTCTAAAAGAATACACTGAACTCCAGTTGTCTTCGTGTCTGGCCATTTTTATTGCATTCGTGAACACTGTGTCTAATAACAAGAGTTGTTGCCATACTTGAAAGATTTTTTTAAGAGTCTCTGAGCAGGGTCATAGTAAATGTGAATACAACTGGAATTCATAATGGCGTACAGTTGTTTTGTATAAATGTGACGTTCGTCTTGTTTATGGAATAGACTTAACATTTATTCAGGGTATGACATTGTTTTGTGTAACCTAAATGATGCAGTCTTCTCAAGGCTGGGGACTAGTACTATTGTCAGGTAAAAATATCTTGCAGTGTGTTTTAAGTATGGTCATTATGTCAGGTGTTTAGAAGTGCTGGTAGCAGGGAAGTAAACAGGAACTTATCTTACTATAGTTATGTATTTGTACTTACAATGCAGCATTTAATCTTAGTGCTCTACTTCTTGTGTATAACTGTAACGCCAAGTTTCAATGAATCACTGGTGCTTTTATTCTGAATATGTGTTCAAACTTTGATATTAAATCACAAAACAGTATTTTTGAGATGTGAAAAAGTGGAACAGTGTAAACAAAATCTGTTACATGTATGTGTGTGGATGAAGCTGTGTTTGGATGTGGACACAGACAGTCCTTTAGTGTTGTGGCTGTGTACCTGAAAATAGGAAAACAGCAAAATGATTAAGTGTTGTAGGATGTCTTTTTTCCCCATAAGCTTGAAATAAAATTCCCAGCAGTGTGGTGGTGGTGGTGGTGGTTCATCTTGCTAGCAGACAGCAAAAGCACCATTAATCAGAGAGTGGGCATCTGTACTCATGAAAATTGTCATTGTTAAAAGGGTGTATGGGTTATGTTAAACAAGGACTGCCTGTACCCACATCATTTCCAGTTTTGAGGTGCATAATATTGTAGTTTAACATTTTTTACAATTAAAATATTCCAGTGTATTTCATTTAAAACTATTGGTATCAAGTCCCAGTCTTTATTCACAGACTGACTTCCTTGCATTGCAGTGGAAAGTGCAGCCTACTTTTGCTTCTCTCCATGCAGGGTTACTGAGGTCATTCCTGCAGGTCACGTGAATCAGAATGTGTAAAGTCGTGAGATAAGTACTGAAAAATGTCGTTTGCGTATCGTAGTACTTACACTTCACCAGTGCATACATGTGCTATACATTAGGTGGCATTGCGGAAGGAAATTATGTGGAGGAGGGGTTCTGAAACAGTGTGCCACGTCACTAGCGTGCTGTCAGTTCTGCTGCGTTTGCTGTGAAATTTTAGACGTTATATATAATTGTGTTTAAAATAAATTCTAGTGTGGAGTGAGCGTAGTATCCGCGAAGTAATCGTCTTCCATGTCTGGCATGCGTGAGTCTCAGACTTGGTAGCACTGCCACCGGAAACATTCTGTGTTCCACGGCTCCTCATGGCAAGGAGTACTGTGCCCCTAGTCAGTCCTGTCAGCACAGGCCTGTGATGTGCTACGAACATGCTCGTTAGGTGTAACAAGGTGTGTGCAAGCTGAAGGAAAATAGTCAGTTGCCTTCAAATGTGGTGAGTAAATCTTTGTGTTAATTGCAGTACGCATTACCCATGCACTAAATTAGAGTAGGAGCTAGTGCTGTCCTGCCTACTGCCATGTGAAATGGTGTGAGTGTAGCACTCACAAGTTTGATGACTTGTTCTGTTGCATTTACTGAAAGTTTCATGCAGAAATCCACTTCCTGCGGTGTTACTTCATCCCTGGCACTGGAGATAGACGACAAGAGGCCGTATAAAGAGCAGTGAAATTTTTAAGTCTGCAGTGCAGTCAAGACCACATGCTGCTATGCCCTACCTTACCTGTTAACTGTTTATAACAAGTTCTCTAAGTTCCACATTCATTGGAAATTTGAGTGAATGTTGACGTGTGAATTGGTGGTTCATACGATGTGTTAATGGAGAAATATGAGTACACAATTTTGTGATATAATTTAGAAGCTAAGTTTGGAATAAAGGGGGTGGATGGGTTTTATAGAATTGCCAGTTTGTCAGGTGAAGTATATGCTTGGGGTCTGCGCAGGGGAATTCACCCTGCTGACTTTTCCGTGGCAGTTGTCCACTGTGGTGCACGGAGTCCACATACACAGGCATATCCTCCACAGTGGTAGTGCCACGTGTCCTGTGTGCCTGCAGTAGTGACTGGACTGGGCAAAATGAGTCCTTTTCCAAAAAACTGGTTCATGTATGATGGGTTGCTCTGGTTATATAATTGAAGGATTCTGTTATTACGTGCCGGACGGGGTTTGTAGGTTATGTCATTTGACGTAATACAGTAATAATGAAATTGATGTCTTGTCATGCCAATGTACATTTATGGGAAGTCAGGGAGGCGGGGAACAGCATTTTTGTAGGTTTTTCCATATATGTGAGATGGTTTTAGTTAGGTAGCCGCGTGTAGACAGCAGCACTTGTTGGCCAAGGTATATCATTGACCTGCAAATTGTGGTACATACGGTTTTTGACATGGACCCCACAATGCGGACCTGGTTGAGTGACTGGTGAATGACGAAGGATCTTGGAACCGGTGAATGAGATGGGTCCGCCGATCCGTGAATGGAAAAGGAAATGCAGACTGCTGAACAACATAGGTCAGTGAACGAAGACCCACAAAACCTGTGGACGAATCCAGTTCAGATATGTGTTAATCCAGATGAGCAGAGCCAATACATGATGTGACATTAAAACTTCCATTTATTGTGTATATTGTGCTTCTGTTATAAACTGTACTTTTTTAGATACTATCCTTATGTTTGGAAAAAGATCTTTACTTGGCAGTTGCAGTGAAAGGCGAATTGTAAATAGTACGTGGAAGGAAACGAGTGACTCAGATTTTTTATTGTGTAGCAAAGTTAATACGTTTGTTCTGATGATGGCAGCTTTTTGGATATTTATATCATACGGTTGAGTCGGTTTGTACCAATGTTTCAGAGAAACAAACCACAAATCCTACATTAGGTAAAACCAAAAAATACAACCGTCTATTGAACAACACCTGCCATAACACCCCGAATACTCACAATGATTGTTCTGGTACTGGCATTTGTGACCTTGTCATCTGGGACTGATGCAAGTCTTCTAACTTCCAAGGTGGTTGTCCAGAGAACATATGAAGAGAAGAATGTGTGAATACATGCTCATTCAGATCTGGTTAACATAGCAGAGGGTAGCAAGCTGCCGTAGTTGAGTGAAAATTTTGGAGGTCAATGTTCGCTACCTTGCCCTGTGAACCCCGCCACAGCTCAGTAGGTGGATCATTTCTTCACACTGAGTAAGGCTTACAGCATGATCGCAAATGTAGGTTCCATCAAATGTTAACACCCTACAGTGGTATAACACACAGCATAATCAGCTGCTACAGTCATTCACAATTACATGTCCAAGGCTCTCACCTGTTCCAGATATCCAACAACCCTGTGTAATGTATAAAGCAGTGCTATCTAATGCGCTTTCTGTATTGTCATCAACTAGTGTTTCCTGCCGTATGTTTCAGCATCTAATGTCGCGATCATGAGGGGTCACTTATTTTGAAGATCACTCAATGTCCATGTGGTTTATAACAAAAGTCTCGCGCAAAGTAGTTCACATTAACACTTCTGGTTTCATTGATGCTATGTGCATAATGCACTTCACCGAAACCGGGTTAAAATGTTTTAAATATTATAAAATCATGTGCAGTTGTCTTTAAAAATAGGTTAAAGACTTCCACTTGCAGGTGAAATTACCGTAGAATATGTAAGTTCCGTAGAGGCAAGTCATGTCGAATAAACTGTGCATAATGTTATATTTCCATAGTTGTTTACATGTCTTTCGAGTACTGTTTCCCTGAAAATTTTGAAAGGGAGCAGATGCATACAGGTTCTTTCTGGGGAAAACTGAAACACGACTTGGTGAAGACTAGGCGTAGGTGGGAAGATACTAAAAGCGGAGCTTTAAGACAGGTTGGCAGCGTGTGTATGCAATTCATTTGGCTCAGGATAGGAAGAAAGTGACGGGTTCTTGCAAACATGCTGATGAGCCGTTTGGTTGCATGAAATGTGGGAAAACTTGCCCAGGATCTTCTTTTAAGCTGTTCCACGGGGTTATTAGTAGAAACTAAAAATAAAACACTCATTACCGACTGACAGGTGCTGTTGCAATGTGTTTAGAGTAGCAGTTGATACCGGCTTTCACACAGGATGATTCCTTCATAAATGTCTTCTACTGACGTACTGATGGGTGCTTTGATCACTTCTGTATTTTTATAATATACGAGGAAATTATGTGTGAAGTGTTTGCAGGTTGCTTTTGGGTTTGATAATAAAATGCAGTGTTCACCAAATAATGTTAAGAGTTGTAGAATTAAGAAGGAAGTGTTTTGAAGTGCATGTGGTGTGCATGGGATGGCCCAGGAATGTGTATAATTTGTGTCTGAGAAATTGAACGGAAGAGAAGATAGTCCAAAAACACGAATCACCAACAAATGCACAAAGAGAGTTTTATCATCAATCGTAACACACACCTACATGTTTCGACCCTGCTGGGTCATCTTTAGGGAGAACTTTATCTTATCATTACACTAAGGTTGCACTTTTCAGTGATAATGTGCTATTGACTGCATACTGGAGGCGTGAACTCTCTGCGGTCCCAGCCCGCAGGCCTGGACCACAAATCACCCCTCCAAAAACAACGCAGTACATAGTCAACAGCACATTATCACTCAACTATAAAGTGCAACCTTAGTGGAACGATAACGAAGTTCTCCCTGAAGATGATCCAGCAGGGTCGAAACATGTAGGAGTGTGTTACAATTGATGATAAAACTCTCTTTGTGCATTTGTTGGTGATTAGTGTTTTTGTTTACCCTTTTAAAGCCTAGCGGTTACTTTACATACGACCAGGTTTAACATCAAAAAATTCTACGTGGTGCCCACATTGCGTTTATGTGTTTTGTACGGATCTCAGAACAAACAGCAACTTTTGCCTTATAAAACATTAAGAGATGGGTTTTTATAACCGAAGTGGAGAGTGTTTACAGCGCGGTACGCACTGAGTCCTTATATAAAAGAGACACGCTTCGTCTTTAAAGGGTTAATATAGTGCACGGACATGGAACGCATTAAAGAAGATAGTCCATTTATCATTGAAACTCAATGGAAGATATCAGTTCTGAGGCCTAGGCAGCTGTACTGCCTGTAGGACACTTGTCAGTGGGACGTAAGAATTCTCAGTTGCGTCACTACACTGGAAGAAGAGATACAGCCGAAGAAGTACTCCGGCCTCCAAGTAAAGTGCTCTTCATATTTGGTCAATTCCAACCAAATTCGAAGTATCTGTAGCACATACAGATTCAGTGCGCAGTGTGACGTTTCACGTACATCCCTGCAACGAAAGGTGACATACAGCCGAAAAAGTACAGGAATATCACGAATCGGACAGATTTAGCAGGTAGTCGGGGCCCTGGTGACCGGTAGGACATGCTCCTCGAAACGTTCACCTATTGACCATTAAGCAGTCTTACGCAGCTGCTATCCCGAGAAGTTTTATTCAGTTCGTTGCCGTGAAACCTTTAAACTACACTTCACTCTTAACCCATTTCAAAGAAACTTGCAATGGAAGGCGAGATACAGAGGAAAAACTCCTTTGGCCGCTAAGTAAGGTGTCTTTCGTTACAGAGAGATTTCAACAAAATTTGCGCTGTTCGTAGCGCTTGCGCGATGAGTGCTAGGTGTGATGTTGCAGTTACATAACTGCAATACAAGGCGATATACAGATGAAGAACTACTTTGGCTCAAAGTAAAGCGTCTTTCATTATTGACCGGTTTCAACCAAAACTGCACTGTTTGAGAGCATCTTCGGTGAGTGCTAGGTATGATGTATCAGCTATATCACTGCAATGTAAGGCGAGGCAGAGAGGAGAAACTGCTATGTCGGCCAAGAAAATTGCATTTATGATTCGCCGATTTCAATCAAACCTGCACAGGTTGTTGCGCATGCGCGGTGAGTGACAGGTGACAGGTAAGTCACATCAGTGCAATAAAAGGCGAGAAGCACACGAAAAACTACTTCGGTCTCCAAGAAAAGTGCCCTACGTTATTGACCGATTTCAACCAAACTTGCAATGTTTGTAACACACGGGTTGGGAATGCTAGGTGTGACGTTTCGAACAACCCGCAGCAATGCGAATCAAGATAGGGACGAACATCGGTTTCGGCCTCAAGACTAAAGTGCCCTTCGTTATCGACGTATTTCGACCAAACTTGCGCTGCTTCTAGCGCACGGGCAGGTAGTGCCACGTGTGATGTTCCTTCACCCCCGCTACGGTGCGACGACAGGTAAGGACCAAAAACTGTTTCGGCCTCACGAGTAAATTACCCTTCATTATCGACCGATTTCGACAAAACACACACCACTTGTAGAACATCTGTAGGGAGTATAAGCTGTGAAGTTTCGGTCATCCAGCTGTAATGCGAGGCGAGATGGGGAGAAATAACTGTCGGACACTCTAGTAAAGTGCCCTCCTTACCGAACGACATTGACCAAATTCGCACTGCTTGTAGCCATTGGCTAGGTAATGCCAAGTGTGATGTTTCGGTCATTCCGCTGCAAAACGAAGCGAGATGAGGCATAAAAACTTCTGGCCTCACAAGTGAAGTGCCCCTTACTACTGACCAATTTCGACCAAACTTGCACTGCTTGTAGCGCTTGATATGGGGGTGCCATGCCTGACATTTCGGTCACCTCGCTGTAATGCGAGGCAAGATACGCACGGAAAATCTTTCGGCCTCAAGAGTAAAGTGCCCTTCGTTAAAGATCGATTTCGACAAAACATGCACTGCTTGTGGCGCATGGGAAGGGAGTGCCACGTGTGATGTTTCAGTTACCCCTCTGCAATGCGAGGCGACATAAGGACGAAAAACTGTTTCGGCCTCTAGAGTAAAGTGCCTTTCGTTAGTGACAGAGTTCCGTCAAATATGCACTCTCACTGCCGCATGTGCGAAGAGTACCAAGTGTGATGTTACAGTGATTACGCTATTATAAGACGCGAGATAGGGGCGAAAAATTGTTCTGCACTCAAGAGGAAAGTGCCCTTCAATACTGACCGATTTCGACCAAACTTGCGCTGGGAGTACTAAGAGTTAAGGGAGTGCCACGTGAGACTTTGAGTCGTCCCAATGGAATACCAGTCGAGAGAGCGACGGGAAACCGTGTCGACCACAAGAGTAAGGTTCCCTTCGTTACTGACGGATTTCGACCAAACTTCCTGTAGTTGTAGGGCGTGTTTAGGGAGTGCCACACATGACGTGTGAGTCGCCCCGATCCATTGATAGTCGATACAGTGACGAAAAACCGTTTCGGCCACAAGGGTAAAGTGCCCTTCGTTACTGACCGCTTTCGACCAAACTTGCGCCAGTTATAGTGCGTGTGTAGGAAGTGCCACGTATGACGTGTGTGTCGTCGCTATGCAATGGTAGTCGATACACTGACGAAAAATCATTTCGGCCACAAGATTAAGGTGCTCTTCGTTACTGACCGATTTCGACCAAACCTGTGCTAGTTATAGTTCGTGTGCAGGGAGTACCACGTATGACGTGCGAGTCGCCCTGATGCAATGATAGTCGAGACAGGGATGAAAAACTCTTTCGGCCACACGAGTAAAGTGCCCTACGATACTACCCGTTTTCCACCAAACTTACCCTATTTATGGAGCGTGTGGAATGAGTTTCACGTATAACGCGTGAGTCGCCCCGATGCATTGGTGTTCGATACAGTGACAAAAACCCTTTCGGCCACAAGAGTAAAGTACCCTTCATTACTGACCTTATTCTACCAAATTTGAACAAGGTGTACAGCGTGTGTAGGGAGTGCCACGAATTACGTGTGAGTCGCCGCGACGAAATCTTAGTCGAGACAGGGAGGAAGAACTGCTTCGGCTGCGAGAGTAAAGTGCCCATCATTACTTACCGATTTCGACCAAAATTGCGCTAGTTGCAGTGCGTGTGCAGGAAGTGTAACGTGTCACGTTTAGTTTGTCCGGATGCAGTGATAGCTGAGAGATACGAAGATAGTCTGATTCGGCCACTAGGGTGAAGTGTAATTTGTTACTCACCGACTTCGACCAAAGCTGCTCTGCTTGTAGAGAAATGACTGGAAGGGGCATGCGTGATATTACACGCACCGCTCTTAATTGAGGTGCGTGATGCGGACAAAAACTCATCTGGTATGTCATGAGGAAAGTGCGCTTCGTTACAAACAGATATCAACCTAAGTTCCACTGGTGTTCGGGCATGGCATGGGAGTATTACGTGTGATGTTTCTGCATTCCGCTCCAATGCGAGGCGAGATAGGGAGGAAAATTGTTTCGGCATTCGAATATACTGCCCTTAAGTACAGACTTATTTCGAAAACACTTGCACTGATTACGGCGAATTGGCACGGAATACCATAACAATGTTCAGCTGTTCGAAGTAATTAAATAAAAATTACTGTCTTCATTTCAGGAAGTCAAAAAGTGAAGAGGAAGATAATAGTGCTGGGTTGGGTGGGTGGTTGGTGGAGCAATGGCTAGGACATCGGACCAGCAATCAGTGGGCCAGAGTTCGAATCCACTCGGATCTAGTAATTAAATAAGATATAATTTTATATGTGTAATTTGGAAAATATAATTCAAACCACTAATTTAAGTACTACAGTCTATAAAAATACCACTTTTACATGTAACTGCAGAATATAATCCATGCCACTTATCCAAATTACTCATTCAAGTGCTACACATATTAGGTACAGAATTATGTTTTTGTATTATATTAGTGACTTAATATATATCACTAATTACAGTACTAATTTCAATAATATATAGGGTGAGTGCCATCAGGAGACAATCGTGGACACGAAAAACACTTCAGCAATCAAGGCTAATTTACGCTTCATTACAGACTAATGAGCACAAAAATTGCACTGTTTATGTCCCATGACAAGTTACTGTCACATGTTGTTTTCCAGACACACCGCTCCCATGCGAGGCGAGATGTGGACGAAGAACTCTTCCGGTCTCAAGAGTAATGTGCCCTTCGTTACTGAGCGATTTCGAACAAAGTTGCTCTTCTTTTGAGAAATTAACTGTGTGTGCCATGCGTGTTATTTAAACGCAACGCTCTTAATTGAGGTGCGTGTTACGGACCAGAACTCTTCTGGCATCTCACGAGGAAAGAGCACTTCGTTACACACAGATATCAGCCTAACTTCCACTGGTGTTGGGGCATGGGATGGGAGTGTTACGTGTGATGTTTCTGTCAATCCGCTCGAATGCGAGGCGAAAGAGGAACGAAAAACTGTTTCGACATTCGAATATACTGCCCTTATGTACAGATATATTTCGAAAACACTTGCACTGGCTACTGCGCACTGGCATGGCATGGCATAAGAATATTCATCTGTTCGAAGTAATTAAATAAGAAGTACTGTCTTCATTTCAGAATGTCAACAAGTGAAGAGAACGATAATAGTTTTGGGGTGGGTGGGTGGTTGGTGGAGCAATGGCTAGGGGGCACAGTTCGAATCCACTCGGAGCCATTAAGTAAATACGATATAATTTTATATGTTTTATTTTGAATATATATTTCAAACTACAAATTTAAATAGTGTAATCTAAGAAAACAAATTTTTAAGTCTAATTCCAGAAATTTAATCCCTGCCACTTATTCAAAACACTCATTTAAATGCTATATATATTAGGTACAGAAATATGTTTCGACCAAATTTGATCTCGTTTTAAGGAATATTCTGGCAGTGTCATGCGTGATATTTCACGTACCGCTCTTAATTGAGGTGCGTGATACGAANATTGCAGAATGTAATCCATGCCACTTATTCAAAATACTCATTGAAGTGCTATATATATTACGTACAGAATTATGTTTTTGTATTATATTACTGTCTAAATATATATCACTAATTATAATACTAATTTATATGACATATATAGGGTGAGTGCCATCAGAAGACCATCGTGGACACGAAAAACCCTTTAGCTCTAAAGGGTAATTTACCCTTCATTACAGACCGATGCGCACCAAAATTGCACTATTTATGTCGCACGACAAGATAGTGCCACATGTTGTTTTCAACACACACCGCTCCCATGCGAGGTGAGATATTGACGAAAAACCCTTTCGACCTCAAGAGTAATGTGCCCTTCGTTACCAAGCGATTTCGACCAAAGTTGCTCTTCTTTAGAAAAAATGGCTGTGAGTGCCTTGCATGATATTTCACGCAACGCTCTTCATTAAGTTGCGTGATACGGACCAAAACACTTTTGGCATCTCACAGGGTAAGTGCACTTCATTACAAAGTTACTGGTGTTCGGGCATGGGAAGGGAGTGTTACATGTGATGTTTCTGTCACTCCGCTGGAATGCGAGGCGAGATTTTGGCGAAAAGTCCTTTCGGCCTCTCTGATATATTGCCCACATTTTGAGACCTATTTTGAAAAAACTTGCGCTTGTTTCGGTGCATTGATAGGGAATAACATAAAATGTTCAGCTGTTCGAAATAATTACGTGATTAGTACAGTCTTCATTTCAGGATGTCAACAAGTGAAGATGAAGATCAGAGTTATGTGGTGGTCGGGTGTTTGGTGGAGCAATGGCTAGGACATCGGACCAGCAATCAGTGGACCAGAGTTCGAATCCAATCGGATGCAGTAATTAAGAAAGATATAATTTTGTATGTGTGATTTTGAATACATAATTCAAACCACGACTTTAGATACTATAATCTATGTAAGTACCAATTTTACGTGTAATTGCAGAAATGTAATCCATGCCACATACTCAATACTCTCATTGAAGTGCTATATATTTTAGGTATAGAATTATGTTTTTGTATTACATTAGTGACTTAATATATATCACTAATTACAGTACTAATTTCTATAATATATATAGGGTGAGTGCCATCAGGAGACAATCGTGGACACGAAAAACACTTCAGCACTCAAGGCTAATTTACGCTTCATTACAGACCGATGAGCACAAAAATTGCACTGTTTATGTCCCATGACAATTTACTGCCACATGTTTTCCAGACACACCGCTCCCATGCGAGGCGAGATGTGGACGAAAAACTCTTCCGGTCTCAAGAGTAATGTGCCCTTCGTTACTGAGCGATTTCGACCAAAGTTGCTCCTCTTTTGAGAAATTAACTGTGTGTGCCATGCGTGGTATTTAACGCAACGCTCTTAATTGAGGTGCGTGATAAGAACCAAAACTCTTCTGGCATCTCACGAGGAAAGAGCACTTCATTACAGACAAATATCTACCTAACTTGCACTAGTGCTCGGGCATGGGATGGGAGTGTTACGTGTGATGATTCATTCCGCTAGAATGCGAGGCGAAATAGGGGCGAAAACTTTTTACTGCCCATATTTTGAGACTTGTTTGGAAAAACCTTGCACTGGTTACGATGCATTGGCAAGGAGTACCATAACAATGTTCAGCTGTTTGAAATAATTAAATAAAAAGTACTCTCTTCATTTCAGGATGTCAACAAGTGAAGCGGACGATAGTAGTGTTGGGGTGGGTGGGTGGTTGGTGCAGCAATGGCTAGGACATCGGACCAGCAATCTGTGGGCCAGAGTTCGAATCCACTCGGATTCAGTAAGTAAATAAGATATAATTTTATATTTGTTATTTTGAATATATATTTCAAACTACTAATTTAAATACTAAAATCTAGTAAAACAAAATTTTTAAGTGTAATTTCAAAAATGTAATCCCTGCCACTTATTCAAAACACTTATTTAAATTCTATATATATTAGGTATAGAAATATGTTTCGACGAAAGTTGATCTCGTTTTAAGGAATATGCTGGCAGCGTCATGCGTGATATTTCACGTACCGCTCTTAATTTAGGTGCGTGATACGAACCAAACACTTCTGGCATCTCACAGGGAAAGTGCACTTACTTAAAAACAAATATCTACATAACTTACACTGGTGCTCGGGCATGGGATGGGAGTGTTACATATGAAGTCTCTGTCACTCCGCTCGATTGCGAGGCCTGTCTAATATAGTGCCCACATTTTTAGACTTATTTCGAAAACACTTGCACTGGTTACTGCGCATTGGCACGGAATACCATAACAATGTTCATCTGTTCGAAGTAATTAGATAACGAGTACTCTCTTCATTTCAGAATGTCAACAAGTGAAGAGGACGATAATAGTGTTGGGTTGGGTGGGTGGTTTGTGGAGCAATGGCTAGGACATCGGACCGGCAATCAGTGGGCCAGAGTTCGAAACCACTCGGATCCAATAAGTAAATAAGATATAATTTTGTATATGTTATTTTGAATATATAATTCAGTTTACTAATTTAAATATTATAATGTATTAAAACAAAATTTTTAAGTGTAATTTCAGAAATGTAATCCAATCCACTTATTCAAAACACTCATTTAAGTCCTATATATATTAGGTGCAAAATTATGCTTTTGTATTATATTACTGTCTAAATATATATCACTAATTATAATACTAATTTATATAACATATATAGGGTGAGTGCCATCAGGAGACCATCGTTGACACGAAAAACCCTTTAGCTCTAAAGGGTAATTTACCCTTCATTACAGACCAATGAGCACCAAAGTTGCTCTCTTTATGTCGCATGACAAGATAGTGCCACGTGTTGTTTTCAACACACACCGCTCCCATGCGAGGTGAGATATTGACGAAAAACCCTTCCGACCTCAAGAGTAATGTGCCCTTCGTTACCGAGCGATTTCGTCCGAAGTTACTCTTCCTTTGAAGAAATGGCTGAGTGCCATGCGTGATTTTTCACGCAACGCTCTTAATTAAGTTGCGTGATACGGACCAAAACACTTTTGGCATCTCACAGGGTAAGTGCACTTCGTTACAAACAGATATCAACCTAATTTCCACTGGTGCTCGGGCATGGGATGGGAGTGTTACATGTGATGTTTCTGTCATTCCGCTGGAATGCGAGGCGAGATTTTGGCGAAAAATCCTTTCGGCCTCTCTGATATATTGCCCACATTTTGAGACCTACTTCGAAAAAGCTTGCACTCGTTTCGTTGCATGGATAGGGAATACCATAACAATGTTCAGCTGTTCGAAGTAATTACGTAAATATTACTGTCTTCATTTCAGGATGTCAACAAGGAAGAGGAAGATAATAGTGTTGGGGTAGATGGGTTGTTGGTGGAGTAATGGCTAGGACATCGAACCAGCTATCAGTGGGCCAAGTGTTCGAATCCACTCGGATCCGGTAATTAAATAAGATATAATTTTAAATGTGTAATTTTGAAAATAAAATTGAAACTACTAATTTAAATACTATGATCTATTAAAACACAATTTTAATTGCAATTTCAGAAATGTAATCCATGCCACTTATTCAAAACACTAATTTAAGTGCTATATATGTATTAGGTATAGAATTATGTTTTTGTATTTTATTAGTTTCTTAAGATATACGACTAATTATAGTACTAATTTAAATAATACATGTACGGTGATTGTCATTAGGAGACAATCGTGGACACGAAAAACACTTCAGCACTCAAGGCTAATTTACCCTTAATTACAGACCGATGCGCACCAAAATTGCACTGTTTATGTCGCATGACAAGTTAGTGCCACATGTTGTTTTCAAGTCACACCGCACCTATGCGAGGCGAGATACGGACGAAAAGCTCTTCCGGCCTCAAGTGTAAAGTTCCCTTCGTTAACGTCGGATTTCGATCAAATTTGCTCTGTGTTTGAGGAACTGGCTGGGAGTGCCATGCATGATATTTCACGCACCGCTCTTAATTGAAGTGCGTGTTACGGACCAAAGCTCTTCTCGCATCTCACGAGGAAGGTGCACTTCGTTACACACAGGTATCAGCCTAACTTCCACTGGTGTTCGGGCATGGGATGGGAGTGTTACGTGTGATGTTTCTGTCAACCGCTCGAATGCGAGGCGAGATAGGGACGAAGAACTGTTTCGACATTCGAATATACTGCCCTTAGATATAGACTTATTTCGAAAACACTTGCACTGGTTACTGCGCATTGGCACAGCATACCATAACACTATTGATCTGTTCGAAGTAATTAAGTAAAAAATACTGTCTTCATTTAAGAATATCAACAAGTGAAGAGGGAGATAATTGTGTTGGGGTGGTTGGGTGCTTGGTGTAGCCATGGGTAGGACATCGGACCTGCTGTCATTGGGCCAGGATTTCGAATCCTCTCGGATGCATTAAATAAAATATTATTGTATACATGTAGTTTTAAACATATAATTCAAACCAGTAATTTAAGGTAGTAATTCAAATTCAAAATTTTTAAATATTAAAGAAATGAAGGGACTGGATTTGACATGTGTTTGTGTTCCAGGATACACATCGAACATTGTAATGTGGCGATGAAATGAATAATGCAGATGTGTTGATTTTGATACACAAAGATGAAGATTTATGTGAAGTAGTCATTGTTAATGCAATGCAGCCCTTCTTGATATGTCAGTAGTTCCCTGTAATAATGGGGTGTTGGAGTGTAGTGATATTACTTCAGAGTCATTTGGGAAGTATAGTCATATTACTTCAGAGTCGTCTGGGAAGCATCATGTTACAGTAGTGTCATCTAGAGAGCACTGTTTGCCAACCAGGAGGTGTCTTGCAGCGTCTGGGAAGCGTCGTCGTCGACATCATAATACTTCAGTGTCATCTGGGCCACTTGTTGATTGCTTCAGTAGCTGCCATGAGAATACTGTCACGAGGAGTGGAGATCTGACATCTGTTCGACAGTCACGTTCTTTCAATCAATCAAGAAAGAGCAGCGTGGCCAACTCAGCTAATCAAAGCGGCAAAGTACCTTCATCATCCCCTGCTGAAATGTTTGCAGCTAATGATACCACTGTGGAATGTGCAGTGCAGGGTTATGTTTCACTTGTCATAGATGCAACAAATGTAAGCTAGAGTAAAGTGACGTACACGAGCAGTGTGTGCTCACTGGCGGACGCTTTCATTGGTGAAAAGTCTGAATATGTTGAAATCGTTCAAAAACTTGTTGATTATATATTAAGGACTCCAGGTAGAAAGCGAAGACTTGCTAATATGGGGGGGGGGGGGGCCTGAAACTGTGAAAGCAGGAGTCATTGATACACTTACAACCTGTACGCAGAAGCAGGAATATTCACGACATGAGGACAATATTTGTTCTGTCATCAGTTGGGAAAGTGATGATGACATTCGGATAAGTGACAGTGAGCCAAAGCCTCAGTTGGGCTGTAGCAGTGTCTCTGATGTTGTTATTGATACACCACATGATAGAAAGCCAGAAACTGTGATAATAGACTTATGTACACCTTCAAAGAATTCAGAATCCTCTGTACTAACACAAACACGTGTGCATCATGAAGATGAGAAAGTGAGGAGCAGAAGTGAATATAAATGTAGTGAGCCAGCAATTAAAGAATATGTGTCTGTACTAGGCAGTGGATTTCACGCTTCACGCAGCAAACCACATGATGTGCCTTCAGTTATACAGCATGTCAGCGTATTGTGCCATTTGCTTCTCCTGCATCAGCAACTTCAGCCTCCAATCCAGCTGTAAATTCTGGTGTTGGGAATATGCAGGATTGTGAAGTTGTGTTTATTTCCAGTGGAAAGGGAGGTGACAAAATGAACGTGCCCAGTGTATGTGACAGAAGGATACAGTGCCGGAATTACAGTGATGTGAGAAAGAGACTAACGGCAATTGATAACCGAATGGAGCAGGCCAGTGCACCATCTACAGGCATGTATGGTAACAACTTACGTAACCCACACCCCAATACTGTGAGAATGGGTGCACAGCCAATTGTTATTGATGGAAGCAATGTTGCAATGGGGTAAGTTTAAGGCTTCTTGGAAACACTTCTAATGTACAACTATCTTTCACCAGCATGCCAACCAAGTAAATGTCACAAACTTGAATAATCAGGTTTTATAATGTCTTGAACTGGGGTCTATAAATTTTCCAAAAATCTGGGATTCACCTCAAAATTCTAATTGCCAAAAGGGTGACATGAAGCAAGATCCATACTAAGGACTCACAAGTACTGGGCACCACCATGCAGAATTGAATTCCCAGCAGCCTGACACCTTGTGCACCCTTGGCCTTCAGCAAATATTCACCCTTTCACATAACTCATGTTTTGCAGTGCTTCTATTTCAATGGTACCACGTTACTTTATTTATTACTTGCCATAACAAAGAAGATTGTGTCTGTTGTAGATCAAGGGACCTGTGAAATCTTTCTGTAACTTTATGTTATAAACTTAAGTGGTTCACCAGTTGACACAGCGTCCCGTCCCAGAAGTTTTGAATATTCCTCAAGGCTGAACAAACGCTTGGTAGTAGGTGGAGGCAAGTGTTGAGCTTAAAACTCTGATCACTTTGTGACCAGGAAGTAACTTGGATATGCTCAGTCTCCACTGGTAGGTCCCAGTGTGGTGGCAAAGACGGAAGTTTGTGTGCATTGCAGATCAGATTATTGTTGTTGAGCCTGTAACAGGTCACTGTACTGATGTACCTGTCAGCTTTGCTGTATAATATTCCTCTTTCAGTAAACCTGACAGACCTGAAGTACTTCCTTCTGTACAGTATTTATATTTCATTCACAGTGAAAGCTGTTTTACACTGAATGAAGATTGCAAAATGGAGATAGTTTAATTATGCACTTGTTGCCCATAAGAAGTGGTCTCTTGGTATCGGAAGTCACGTGTTTGAAATTACCTTTGAATGTAACTTTAGAGAGGACATTGAGGCATCTAGTTTGTATGAGGCCTGTACTGCAGAGTGTTTAAATTCGTGTATGTGCGTACACATGAACGGGTGTGTCTATGTTCATAAACGTGGGAGTAAGCCAGTGGTTTACCTCCATGATACTTCACTGGTGCCATGTTCTGTGGAATCGCTAATCATGTTATCTCTTGATTTTATTTAACCTTTAAATCACTGGGCTTGTATTTGCAGAGAACTGCATGATTTATGAAAACAGTATTATTTGGGAAAAAGATAAAATTATGAAATAAACACCATTTTGTAGAAAATAGAGGTTGTGTAACATGTCTTGAAAATATAGTAAATTTGGTTGTTGGTTAAATATGTAAAGTGAATTTCTACAAATGTCTTTTATGTGTGTTTGCATCGCAAATGCAGCTTGTTTAAAGGTTAAACTTCTTAGTTTGAAACTACCTGTTTTGGTGTGCAAAGTTTAGCTTCTTTTAGACTTGTCATAACTTTTACTATTCATGGAAGAAGCACTTTCTTCCTGCCCCGCTGGTACTCGGGCATCACACAAATTGGATATTTTTTACAATTTTCACAAAAAAAAGCATGTGTATTTTGCCATCTTGGCATCCATCCCCTGAGTTTTATATTGGGATTCAAACATGACAGGTACTCAAACAGCAACCAGTACTGCTTACATGGGCAGCGTGTTCTTGTGACACTTTACATAGATCCACAATTCATGAACTGTCAGTTGCAATTATATACGACATTCCTGTCTCTGCAGTATCTGACAAATGTGTCCTTTGCTTTCCATTCTTAGAATAATGGTAAAACCTTGCTGAAATGAATGAGCTACATGAAATATTTCTCATTTTTGCACACATTTTATGAAGGTGTGAAAGCTGTTCATATCGGAGATCAGCTGGCATTGGTTTCACTCTTGCAGCAAGACGCAGCTAGTGGGCACCTGTCATCTTGCAAGATATGAGGTTCTCACAGTGGTGTTGCTGAAGTTACAGGTCTTCTGGGAAGTGATGCATTGTTGTTGGGCTAGTAAGTACTGGCATTGAAAGGACCGTAATTTCCTTTGCATTCAGCATCAAGCAGTTGAAGATGAAGGTGCTGTAGATCGTTGAAATTCCAGAATGTACTCACATGATGGCAGAGCGTCATATACCAGAAAACTTGTATCCTCACCTGTCATGTTTTTTGAATCTGAAAATAGTAACAGATTTTTTTATGAGTACTACAGAGTTTGTCAAAAAGGAAGGCCTGTAAAGCAATAATAAGCTTGGCATATTCCTCTTATGGTTGCATATGTCAGTACCATGTTACTAATGTTTGAGAATATTCGTCCGTCTGAAGCTTCATGAACAATTTTTTCTCTAGACACAGCAATGGTAGAATCTTCTCATGCAGAGGTTTGCAGATCTGCATAGACTACTTCTTAAAACGAAAACACAGAGTGGTAGCCTTTGTTCCTCAGTTCCGTAAATCTTCGTTCCACAGCCAGGATACAGCAGTACTGGACTATGTGGAGAAACGAGGTCTAGTTTCATTTACACCCAGTCGTAGGATTGGAAACCAACTGGTGGTTCCCTGTGATGACAGGTGAGTTTTCAAATTTGTAGCTTCTTACTCTGTGTGAGTGTGCATGTATGCATGCACGCGCACGCATGCGCATCTGTATTTATAGTTGCAAAAGCTGGACTTCCCACCTGCTAGTATTGCCAACATGATGCAGTGCTGAATGACTGTAATTGTCACGAAAATCATATGGAAGTGCAGCTCTGGCTAGCATGGTGTTTGTTGTTGTTAAGTGTGAGTATCATGCAGCGCACTACTGCTGAATGTGTTCTGTGTGAATTGTATATGAAGTATAAATCTGCTAGAAAGTGTCAAAGAAAATTTCATAAGAAACTTCCATAGTTCCAAGAACAACATGCATCCATAAATGTAGGAAAGAAACTCGTACCTTTACCGTAATAACTTGCATTTATGAGGAGCTCATTTTTACACGTTTGTTTCTCCCTGGGCTGTTACTATTGCGTGATTTGATGTCCTCACAGTGGCGTTGCCAAAGAGTAAATTCTTTAGGGTGTGTTTATTTAACAACACTGTCAATAACCAAGCTTATGTAGCATGGGTGAACAACGAATGAATGAGTATGGCTAATTGGTAGAATGATACTGACGGGAAAAGCGAAATACCTGCAGAGAAACCGGTCACAGTGCCACGCTGCCCACAACAAATCAAGCATGGACCGGGATGGGATGCAGGCTTCTGTGTTGAGAGTCCGGTGACTAACCGCCTGAACCCTTACATTACACGGTCCTAGGTCTTCCAAGTTGTTACCAGGGCTGTGGAGTCGGTACACAAAAGCTCCGACTATGACTCTGAATCTGCGATTTTTAAAACTTCCGACTCTGACTCCTTCATAAAAGCTTAATATGTATTAATAACGGTAAACCTGTAAGACATTTCATCACCACCATGTGAATCATCAGGCTACTGTTTAGACTTATAACCTATATTTAAGTATAAGTCTAATGGTTACTGCAGCTATCAGGGCTCTGGATTTGGAGTATCTAGTTAAGAATTTAGACTGAGGTGGGAGTCGGAGTTGGTACATTTTTTCCCAACTCCGACTCCGACTCCACCTAAAAATTCCTTCCGATTCCAACTCCGACTCCACAGCCCTGGTTGTTATATGTTGACAAACAGCTAATGACTGTAAGCAGGGTTATATCACCTCAATTTTACGACGAGGCAGTCCAAGATGGGGAAGTCTACGTGGTCTGAAATACCCTTTGCACACCCGGATGAGAATACAGGATAAAATAATTACACAAAGATGCTGTCAGTTTATAATTACACTGCAGTTTATTCTTGTATGTGTGTGGAGGCAAGAAACCTACATGCAGACTGACTTCTTCTGGATGTGATATAGTGTATTTCGGAATCCCTGAAGTTAAAAGATGAAATTTTAATATTCGCTTATGTGAAAATATCAAATTTCATACAAAATTAAAAAGTCCTCAGAGTTTATCTGTGTGAATTTGATGGCAATAAAGTACTGAGACTGATTTAATTGTGTGTGCGAACAGCTGGTACTCTACGTAGACTGGGAAGGTACTTGGTGCTGGCAGTGAAGTGTTGACAAGTGCTCAGAACTGCGTCACAACTGCCCCACTGTCGGTATGCCCCACCTCTTGTCTGGTACAGGTACACCTGCAGCTTCCTGCGGTACCCGCCAGTTCATACAGGCAGCATTGTGGTAGTACCTGAAAAACACATCGCAACCTATTACTTACAAATTCTATGCACGTTACCACGCACAAGCCATCCTTCCATTACACGATACTAAGCACATGCATTTGTATTACCCCTGATTTCAGGTTTCTGCCACAATATTGATGAGACCTGCGCTCTTTAGAGACATTACGCAGTGTCGTGTGGTAATTGTTTACAGATTTTTGGGACAACGAATCTGTTCCGTCCTCAAGGGTAAAGAGTCCGAAGAAGACTTGGCCTTCTTGACCTTGGAAGACGGGAACTGTACGTTATATCTCATTTGTAATAGCATTGCTAAGTATGTCACACATCACTAACCTTAAAACTTATCATTTACCCAGAACGCACCTGAAACACGCTTGAGGTATGAAGTAACTTCGAGCTGTGGCCAGCTGACTGTGTTACAGTACGCCATTTACCGAGATCATCGACACACTGCAGACAGGGGACGACCACGGTAGACATTCAGCCTTGCAGTTATTAATCACGCTGAGCAGACGGGATCAGTGGTGAGCACAGGCTTGCAAAGAGAACAGTTATTCTACATTAACTCTGGTGGTACAAATAATTGCCACATCCTAGGGCAAAACGTGCCATTTGAAGATTGAAAGTACAATTACGTATCCTAGAACAACATATCAGAACACTGGGTGCTAAACGGAAATTTTCACACAAAGTTTTACAACACATGATGTAACTGTGCGTATGCTCTGCCATTTCAGTTGCCACATTAAGACAGAAAAATAAATAATACAAGATACTCAGTTATAATAAATCTGTGGAAGGAAGGAAAACGGTTATAGCGAAGTAAAAAATTCAGTTTTCAATGAAGGCCTGTCCCTTCCATTGCAGCCATCAGAAATAAATATACACGCTACATTTTACAAGACATGATACAACTGTGTGCGCGCTGTGCCATTGCAGGTGCAACATTTAAGACGGGAAGCTAAATAAAAACAAAATGCTCAGTTATAATCCACCTGATGCAAGAAGGAAAACAGGTGTAACAATGTCAAAATTGCATTTTTCAATGCAGGTCTGTGTCCTCTAATGCAGGCGTTAGAATGAATGTTCGCACTTAGTGTTACAGCACACGGTACAAGTGTTTGTATGCGATGTCCCTTGCAGGTGCCAGATTAAGACGGAGAAAAACAGGTGTAACAAAGTCAAAATTGCATTTTTCAATGCAGGTCTGTGTCCTCTAATGCAGGCGTTAGAATAAATGTTCACACTAAGTGTTACAGCACACGGTACAAGTGTTTGTGGTACGTGATGTCCCTTGCAGGTGCCAGATTAAAATGGAGAAAAACACGTGTAACAAAGTCAAAATTGCATTTTTCAATGCAGGTCTGTGTCCTCTAATGGAGGCGTTAGAATAAATGTTCGCGCTAAGTGTTACAGCACACGGTACAAGTGTTTGTACGCTATGTCCATTGCAGGTGCCAGATTAAGACAGAGAAAAACATGAAACAACATACTCAGTTATAATTCACATGATGCAAGGAAGGGAAACAGGTGTAACAAACTCAAAAACCCACTTTTCAATGAAGGTCTGTTCATTCGACTGCAGAAGTCAGAAATGAATTTTGACACAAAGTGTTACAACACACAACACAACTGTGTGTATGCCGTGTCCATTGCAGGTGCCACATTAAGATGGGAAATTAAATAAAAACGAAATACTCAGTTACAATAAATTTGTGGAAGGAAGTAAAAGAGTTAAGACGAAGGTAAGCATCCAGTTTTCAATGTAGGACTATGTCTTATAATGCATAAGTCAGAAATAAATGTTCACACTAAGTTTTACAACACATGATGTAACTGCACGTGCACTCTGTCATTGCAGGTGCCACATTAAGACAGAGAAAAACATGAAATAACGTGCTCAGTTATAATCCACCTGATGCAAGAAGGAAAACAAGTGTAACAAAGTCAAAATTGCATTTTTCAATGTAGGTCTGTGTCCTCTAATGCAGGTGTTAGAATAAATGTTCATGCTAAGTGTTACAGCACACGGTACAAGTGTTTGTACGCTATGTACTGTACATTGCAGGTGCCAGACTAAGATGGAGAAAAACATGAAATAACTTACTCAGTTATAATCCACGTGATGCAAGGAAGGAAAATATGCATAACGAAGTCAAAATTGCAGTTTTCAGTGTAGATCTATGTCTTCGATTACAGAAGTCAGAAATAAATATTCACGCTAAGTTTTACAGCACATGATGTAACTTCATATGTTCTGCCCTTAGCAGTTGGCAGATTAAGGTGGAAAATTAATGAAACAAAATACTCAGCTGTAATCAATGTGTGGAGGGAAGGAAAAGCGCTATAACGAAGGCAAACATTCAGTTTTCAGTGTAGGTCTGGAAATCTTTGAGAAGGAAAACGCAGAGGGCTGTTTGTACCCCCCAGAATAGAATTAGATGGAATCTTCTCTTAGAGAAGTAAAAAAGTCGACGGGTTCTTACCTTCGTGAAATCAAAGGTTCACGGCTGCTGTCCTCGCAGAAAATAAAATGTCCGAGGGGTTCTCTGTGCAAAGATGGAGAGTCAAAGGCGTCTTCTCTCCGGTGAGGAAAATCTTGACGTCTTCTTCTGTCCAAGAAATAAAAAACGGCTTCTTGCCCTTACAAAATGCAGACGGCTCATTCTTTCGGGGAATTAAAACTTAAAACGAAATGTGTGGTGTTCGAGAGACGCTCCGTTCGGTTCGTCAATCACGCGCTAACAACGCTGTCCAACCAACGACGTTCCGTCTGTTCGCTTTCACTCTTATGGAAGCAGTTCGCCACTGCAACAAGAAACCTGCCGAGTGTACAACAGCCTGGCGGCTTGTCACAGCAATGTGTATCGCTAAGTAACTCGTTTTCACTCTAGTTGTGACTGCGTCAGTTAAATTTCCTATATTCCAAAACTCAACATCGACATAAATTCTACCATCCTTACCGACACCTGCAGTACAGGTGCTATCGCTGTGTTGTCTCTGCGTTCGGAACGATGTACAAGACTCGCCTACGGGTGCCACCCGATATCCGTGATTCAGCTTTTGCTGCTGCCGCTCGACGTATGGCGCCTGCCTTTAGTTGTCCATCGGAGTTGTCCGGTTGCTGAAACTTGAGCTTACATTACACATCGACAGTACATTCACAGGAACATACTTATCATGTCACTATGCATATACATATATATACATATATATATACATATGTATATGTGTATATACACACACACACACACACACACACACACACACACACACACACACACACATACATATATATATATATAACAGTGTCCAGTTTGTATAACCTAACAGATTCAGAGACGCGTCTCCGTACCTTGAAGTGAAAGACGGATAAAAGCAAAACAAAGTTTTGTTTCGTTGAATCATTTTCCCTGCCGTGCGAGTTATTCACAGGGAGAATACACGGAAGTCCTTTTTCTAACGCTCTCCCTCTCGTATTGATATCACTGGCTGTGCCGACCGAACGACGCCAAGCTTACGCCTTGCGGTATCACAAAAGCACACATGAATGCTTAAAGCTAAACACCCGTACCTGAAGGGCCCTGCTGTCACATGGCGCCAATACACGCGAAGTATCCTATCTAGAATTGCTAACTGAGCACCTAACAGGGAGGGCAGGGAGGACAAACTTACAAACTAAGTAAAAAAAAATCACATCCACAGGATGTCAACCCAACCTTAACCTACGCCCCCAGTCATGGCGGCTACCGCATCAAACTGTGTTGCCTGCTGCCGTGGTTATTATCACGCGCAGCCTGGGGCCGGACTGACGTCATGATAAGCTTGTGTTGGTGCTGTGGCGTACCTGGTTTGTTGCGAGTACCCAGCCCATCCTCCTGCGGGTGGGTCCTCAACCGCTACAGTTGCAGCCGGCACTGTTTTGGTTTGTAACGTTACTGTTTGGGCGGTGGTCCCACTACCATGGTCCTGGGTTCGAATTGCTTCTTCGCATGCAGCTGCTATAAGCACCGAATTGTTACGCCGGTCATAAGATCACTGCACCTTTACAGCTAACGAAGCAAATCCGATGGCCGGCTGCTGGCTGCGCGCGTGGCCTTATTACCTTACTGCGCTGGACAGCAGCAGATTTCGGAACATGAAGACATTTATTGAAACGTGTCGTCACACAGTAAGGCAAGACGTGTACGCAGGTGCTACCAAATGCTACATGTATCAGTTTTGCGCCTTGTCGAGTGACTGCTACGCTTGTGTGCTGCATACACTATAAAATCTTAACACGTGAATTTAATTAAACACGGTAACAGCTAAACAGTGGGCTGTCTGTAAGTGTCAGTGTTGATCATTTGCGGACTGAGGTAAGCCTGAACTGTGGTTAAATATTCAGCCCGTACCGCGCAGTAAACACACTCCGTCTCGGTTATAAAAACCAGTCAGTTAATGCTGTATAGGGAAATAATCGCTGTTTGTTCTGAGATCCACACAAAACACATAAACACACTGTGTGGGCAGAACGTAGGCGGGCCTGCGGTACGTACAGGAACCACTAGGCTTTAATTGGTTAATTGGAAACAGTAGCGATAAATTGCACAGTGAAAACAAGACGTTGCGGAGAAATTTTCATAGGGTCAAGTAAAAGAGCCTGAGTTGGTAACAGAACAAATTACGTGCGTGGGACCGTAATATACGGTGTGATCACAGCACTGTTACAAAAAGCTTAACATGTGCGTAGATAGCGAAATATAATATGCCTACAAAATTTTGAGATCGTGTCTGTTGAAACAGAACAGCGTAGTTAAATATATGGGAATATAATATTAAAATGGTATAAGACTTGGACAAAATTAACCAGACTTACGTCATTCAAGACGTTCAATTGCTAATTTTCTTTCAGAGATTTAGTTTAACTGTCTCCGGGTTGTCAAATTGTCAGGGCGTCGTCCGAGCGGAGCGGATGCCATTTGTCAGTACGCTGCTGTATGTGACGCTAAACACTTGCAACAGTTCCACCGCACAGTGCCGCACAGAACTGCGTAAATATTATTCACAGACTTCGTAAATTTAACTCTCGCCTTAAGCACAGAATGGTGAATGGGTTCAGTCCTATAAAATATCGCAGGAAGTTTAACGACACCGTATCAAGTGGATGTTATAACATCCAACCTCAACTATGACCACTGTGGCTACGTTGAGGTGCCGTATGGAGCCTGTTGCACGCAACAGGAAACTGTAAATGCAGACAAAAATTGCCTTGGAAAATTCGTTGTAAGCTACTTTCGAAACTAGAACGCGATCGTTCAGAAATAGATTATTGGGAAAATGAAGCGGATTAAACCGGCTTACAATTCACCTTAATGACAGATGTTACGATCCAGATATTCCGGAGATGTGTTTTGTAGCCAACAGCATCTGACTAGCCGGTAAGGACTGGGCAGGAAACGGGTTTAGCGCTGCGCTGGAATGAGATGTAAAGGCGAGTGCAGAAGGGCAGACTGGCAGTGGCTGCAGCTGAGATGGAGGTGATAAACAATCGAAAGCGGCTTTATTTTGAATATTAAAATACAGAACGCCTCAGAGAGAAGTAATAGTAATATCGAAATGGGAATTTTGCTTTGGAAAATGTTACTGAAGACAAGGAAAAAACAGAAGCCCTTAGGAACACCATGAAAATTAAGAACCCTTTTCTCTTATTTTCTTTACACCCCTCCGTCCCTGTGTACCCTCACACCTAGTATTAATTATTTTCTTTATACCTCTCCGTCCCTGTGCACCCTCACACCTAGTATTAATTATTTCGTATAGAAAACTTATATCCCGCCTGTCCGTCTATCCAGATGTTTCCTAACCCAAATTGACGCCGTTCATCTCTTGTACCTTTCCTCCAGCGTCCTCGCTCGCGACACTCTGCCTGCCACTCCTAGCAGCGTCTAAACAATTCACTTTGTTCCATCAACAATATCCTGTATCAGAACGTTACGACACTTGAAAGAACATTGCCTCTGCTACTTTCTCTACCAAGTCCTCATTCTGCTGCTCCATTTCCCATTCCTCCTTTCTCTCTTCTATTATTCTACCACATCTCATCGGTATTTCCTTCTAATATCACAAACACTCCTCTTTCTGAACATTCTCGAACCTTCCGTCACCCTTCTTTCTCTACACTGGTTACTGAACCAATGTTTATCTGTCGGACCCTTTCCTTTGCATTGCTCCATGTTGCCTCTGCCCTCTTTAACATTACATCTAGACTTTTGTTGCTCCATTCCTGTCATTACTCCTTACCTTCCTGTTTGTTCCCAAAGAACTCAGCGCACTATCGCCCTCGTATTTTCTGTCCATGAAGGCGGCTAACTTGTCCTCCTTACCCTTACATTTCTTTATCACATTGTTTTCCCTTCCTTCTTGAATCTCCTTGTTTCCCTTTTTTACTGGGTACTTTTGTTTTGCTCTGCGACCTTCAGAGTATTGCTGCTACCGCCTGACAAGTGTTTCAAACTCGACACCGTGTGAGTACCTGCAGCTGTACCTCAACGCCCCTCCTTCTCCTAGGATGTCAGTTCCTCTACTGCTGTACCAATAACAATTTTATCCATTACATTTTCTAGATGCGCTGTGCTATTCTGCCTAGGACAATTATGAACAAGATTGTTTTGGACGATTCAGGTCTTCTGCTTCTTGGATGTGACACGTGGTGTTTGGTTGTAACGCGTCACGTTACGAGGCACGCAAGGCGTTCATGCTCAAGGGTCTTAGGCCTTTGGAGATGAAGGCGGTACAGTCCTTCGAAACGTCGAAAATCAGTAATCAAGCGAAATGAAGTCACATCCCAGAAGAGCAGATTTCTGTGGAACACAGCTGTGAGAAGCTCCAAATGCGCAACAATTTTATCTGTCGTTCGCGAACTGTTAGGCGGCTGAAGGCAACAGAGCAGCAGTACAGACACGGCAGCTCGGTCCTTCCGCTAACAGCATAACAAGCCGAACATGTGGCACATTTAAACATTCTGCTGCGTTAGAAACGAAGAAAGGTACTTTCAGAATTGCTGAAACTGGCGGCCGCGCAGTCTAAAGCGTGTGTCTGCGGCCTTTCGCTTTGTGGCATTGCGGGTTCGAATCCTTCCAGAGGCATGTAGGTCTGTCTCTTGAGTGTGGTGTGTTGAGCGGTACAGGCCTCTGTGTCGGGCCGATCACCCGTCCAGAGGAGTCCTACCGAGTGTAGTGTGTCAGTGTGAGCAGGTAGAGGCCTCTGTGTCGGGCTGATCACCCGTCCAGAGGAGTGCTACCGAGTGTGGTGTGTCCGTGTGAGCAGGTAGAGGCCTCTGTGTCGGGCTGATCACCCGTCCAGAGGAGTGCTACCGAGTGTGGTGTGTCTGAGTGTGATCGTGAAGCCTCGGTAATGAGGAGGCCCAGGCCCACCAGCGGCTGTAGCGCCATTGGAATAAAAGAATTTTCAGAATTGAGTGTGCAAAAGTTTCCTCTGACCCGAAAAGCTGTCTCGGTTGGCAACGGATGCATGTGGGTGTACAGCTCGTGTTGGGCGGTGTGTGCCGGCCATGCGGGACAGACAGGAGAACCCACAGCCAGAAGAAAGGAGTCAGTTTGGTTTGTTAGTAGCCAGGAGTGCAGACAGGCGATTTGTGCCCTCCACATGCTGTTGCCAACGTAGGACTGTCATATACACACTCAAAGGCCCTGCTTGGCAATACCGGTGTAATTCAAACAATTGTGCCATACAAATTGTGTGTGTGTGTGGGGCGGGGGGGGGGGGACCCTACAGGATCGTGGTGGTACTAACAAAGGTAACATCACACCATTAAGGGCCGGATATTTAAAAGCGAATTNCCCCGCCCCCCCGCCCCCCGCCCCCCCCCCCCCCCCCCCCCCCCCCCCCCCACCCTACAGGATCGTGGTGGTACTAACAAAGGTAACATCACACCATTAAGGGCCGGATATTTAAAAGCGAATTTTATTTTTGTCGTGGTGTTGGCAGACATGGATGACTAAGGCTGCAAGACCCATATTTAGAGCAAACATTTAACAGTGCAAGGCCCACGTTCGGACCTTGTTACAGCGTTGTGACCTACACGTCTGCTCTAGTCGCGTTAATTGACTGTTTAACACAGTCACAGTGACTACAAAATAATGCGAAATGTGAGGTTCTCACAGCGGTACCGCTGAGCACTCAAGTCCTCTAGGATGTGACGCTGTCTCTTTGGGGTGCGTGATGACCTGCGGCCCGCATGCCCTTTTGATGCAACTTTATGAACACTGGCGTGCTAAACTGCTGTCCCCGGACACGAAAACCTCAGCACTCTTCGGTCACTGACTGACTGACTGACTGACTGACTGACTGACCAACCACCCAACCGACCAAGTAAACAAAAAATCCATGCAGCAATTCCTTCACTAAAGCCCAGTACTTCCTCAGATATTCTACAAATTCTCCCCACCTCAGAGTACGGTGGCTCATCACCGTGTTCACAACAGCCTGCCACTTGTTCCAACCCCGGCCACATGAACCCAATCAAAGCCCTCACATGTTTCATTTCCATTTTAATATTATCCTAAAATCTACGTCTAGGCCTTCGACGTTGTTTGTAACCCTCAGTCTGCACCAACAAAATATGCTTTCTCATCTTCCCATTCCTGCCACATGCCTAGCCGATCTGCTCCTTCATTTGACCACCCGCATAACATCAGGAGGATTATAATAAATGAAGCTCCCCATTATGTAATTTTTACAGGTTCCTTTTACTTCCCCTTAGGCCCAAATATTTTCCTCAGCACACTCTTCTCGCACTTTCTTCCTCCATTACGAAATCAACACGTATTAGTGCAGGCAAACTGTAAGAAAGGCTGCGTCCAGGTTTCTTTACAGCTCACAATGTCTAAGTCTTGCTCTGCACACTATTCTTAAACATCCTGTAGCTCAGTCTACCTTCCTTATTTACCAATTTTCAAAGCATCGCTCCGCGCCTTATAAACCATGTAACAGTTCACATGTCTTAACATTATCACTTTCCACCTTCGCTTATATATAAATATCAGCTATTTGTCATCTCGACTTCTGCATGATAACATTTCATTTCGTCCACTCCATTTAATGTTTCACCCGCACCCTTCTAAAGTCCAATAAATTCTTTTCCATTACCCTATTCCCTGCATAAAGTTATAACTGGAAATTTCCCCACCTACTTGTACCTGGAATAAACTGTGTTGTAGTTCTCGAGTTTATCTGCCGAGAATATTTTCCCTTCTTAAGACAGAAAAAATTCACATCTATATAAAACAAGTTAAGATATGCACATTTTAATCTACTAAGGAAAAACACTCCATCAAATATATGAGTCACTTCATCCAATAAAACCAATTCAGCTGTTAACCGCTAAAAACCAATCAGATGTAAAATTAACGGTAACGAACATTAATTGCACAGTAAATGGTTTAGAAGATCAGAATGTTTCGACTATGCCAAACCCGAATCTTCAGGGTATGGAGTATGGTCTGATGACATGACGTAATTGCAGTGTCTTGGGTACAAATACACACAGCAGCAACACACAAAACACAACAAGCAGCCGTTGAAACGTGTTTCATTAGACACACAGCGGGACTTCTCCACACACAAAATATGTTTCAAAATTCTGTATCACGCACTATATACGCACCTTTCTCAACAAACCTCCGATTGTATTCGTCTTATATGCGATTCTTAGTCACTTGTGAAGAACCACACAAAGTAAGGAGAATGTGCAGTCCATCAACTGAGATGTCAGGAGTGCAAGACGAAAAGAGCGATCCTTCCAGAAGTCGTAAACCGAGTTTTCTCAAAATCGAGCAACAAACGTAGGAAATACGAGCAAATTACTACTTACGCCTAATTACGGACCCTGCGTATAAACGTGCGTGTCCCCACCACTCTCCGTGTTAAAAGGTACTGGAAAATGAATGTTCGGCTGTTTGAAGGCCCGGCCATCGAAGGCCGTCTGCGGGAAAAACAGACACTGGAAACGGCAGTGACCACGCTGCTACAGTGTACTGTACTGGCGTGACGCTTGCGTCTAACGACAGACACAATACTTCTCCAACCAGCGCTCTGTATTCAGTGTCTTTACACTACAACACTTATAACATTTTACACTTCGGTCCAACATGTTTCGATCCTGTAAGATCATCGTCAGGGACAACTTAAATAATTAAAAGCTACACACACACAGCTGTCTGGCCTGCAGCCAGCCACCCAGTCCAGCCGACAGCGCCCGGCCGACAGCCAACCAACCAACCAACCAACCCAGCCGACAGCGCCCGGCCGACAGCCCCAAAGCCCAACCGACAGCGCCCGGCCGACAGCCAACCAACCAACCAACCAACCCAGCCGACAGCCACCCAGCCCAGCCGACAGCGTCCAGCCGACAGCGCCCAGCCGACAGCACCCAGCCGACAGCCAGACAACCCAGCCGACAGCACCCAGCCGACAGCCACCCAGCCCAGCCGACAGCGTCCAGCCGACAGCGCCCAGCCGACAGCACCCAGCCGACAGCCAGACAACCCAGCCGACAGCACCCAGCCGACAGCCACCCAGCCCAGCCGACAGCGTCCAGCCGACAGNGGCCGACAGCCCCAAAGCCCAACCGACTGCGCCCAGTCGACAGCCCCAAAGCGCAACCGACAGCCTCAAAGCCCAACCGACAGCCAACCAACCAACCAACCCAGCCGACAGCACCCGGCCGACAGCCACCCAGCGCAGCCGACAGCGTTCAGCCGACAGCCCCACACAGCCCAGCCGCCAGCGCCCAGCCGACAGCCAGACAACCCAGCCGACAGCGCCCAGCCGACAGCCAGACAACCCAGCCGACAGCGCCCAGCCGACAGCGCCCAGCCGACAGCGCCCAGCCGACAGCCACCCAGCCATGCGAACCGATTTTAAGGGCCTTTTACACGGTCACTTCAGCTGTCCGTTCAGTCTCAGAGCAGTTCCCTTTGGACAGAGCGGTGTGTTTACACGATTGAGGCCAGTTCTCATTTGTGCTCAGTAAAATTCAGATTGAAACACGGACGAAGACGTGCTTATTTCATTTGTCTTGGCTTTAACATTAAAAACCCGAAGGCAAAAAAGAGCCAGAGTAAAGAAAGGTATCTTAAAAGGCAGTCACTACGTCTCGTGAATTTGCGAAAAGAACTGCACTTTGAAAGCAGTGACTGGACAAAATATTTCACAATGAGTGAAAAGACATTTTGAACTATTGAAATCAGTGACTCCGATTATAAAGAAGCAAGACACCAATACGATGAGCTACACATCCTCAACCATTCACTGTATTCATTATACTTTTGTAAGTAAATCTTGTAAGCGTTTTCTCTTTTAACTCTATTGTGATACTGTGGGTCAGTCTTCTTCTGTAAGCTTGAAAAACTACGATAAATTTCAATAAAACCGGTAACAAACTCGTGACCTTTCGACACCTTTAACGTGTATTCTGCATTAATCTCTCATCTAACTGAGGCACGGACGGACACGTCTGTTTACACTCTCATGTAGCGGACAACTGACACACGCAACCCAAGTATCAGTCTGACTGAGTTCGGGGCTTCCGTTTTTCTGTCTGCATGCACGTTTAACTGATACCGCAACTGAAAGGGAAACTGAACGGACAACTGAACTGACCATGCGAAAAGGCCCTTTAATCAAAATCGAGCAACAAACGTAGCCAACACGAGCAAATATCTGTTTACGCAGAAGAGTAGGGTACAGACTTCCAAGAACTGATCCTAATCAAAATGACAAGCGTTGAAGAGCCCTGGACGGAGATGTCATGTGACGGGCTCCATCGAAATCTAGCGACAAACGTAGAAAATACCAGCGAATTATTGTACGCGCTCACGGGTAAATTTAAGCTTTCTACGAAGCGATTTTAATTAAAATCAAAACAGAAGAACGCTCCTTGCAACCTTGTCTTCCGAGTTTTATCGCAATCGAGCGAGAAACCTAGCAAATACGAGCAATTTACTGTTCACTTTGAACAGTAAAGTATACTCTTCAACGAAAATAATTTTGTCTAAATTAGACATACTGAAAAAAAAACTGGATGCACACGTCGCGTGACGAATTTTATCGAAATGTAGCGACAGAGGTACAAAATACGAAAAAATTACTATTTACCAACAACAGTAAAGTGCAGTTTTCTACGAACCGGTTATAATGAAAGTCGCGCATGCTGAAGACCAAATGTATGGCGATCTCATATTCCGACTTTTGAACGAAATGGAGCGAGAAACGTAGAAATACGAGCGAACTGATATATGTGCTCCGTGGCAAAATTCAGCACTCTACGAACCGACTCTAATCACCTGCATCATTACGGAACTCAATAAACTGTTTCCCATTACCCTATTACCTGCATAAAATTATAACTTGAAATTGTCCCACCTACTTTTACCTGGAGTTAATTATGTTGTAAGCTGTCGAGTCTATCTGCCTAATCGATTTTCCCTTATTATGACAAAACAATTTTACACTCATATAAAGCAAGGTATGTATATATTAAGCTCGTTAAGAATAACACTATCAAATACATTATTGACAAAATCTATTCTGCTCTTCACCGCCAACAGACTTCAGATGTAAAATTAACGCCAACCCACTTTAATTACACACTAAATATTTTAGAAGACCAGAATCTTTCTACTATATCAAACTCGAATCTTCAGATTAGAGAGGATTTTCTAAACACATGTCGTAATTGCAATGCCTTGGGTACAAACACATGCAGCAGCAATACACAAAACACAACAATCAGCTGTTGAAACGTGTTTCATTAGACAAACATCGATCCTCTTCCACACACGAACCATGTTTCAAAAATTCTGTTCCACACAGCACTACAGAAGTTGCCATTAGAATGCAGCGACTAATGGGTTTGTATTCTAAGACTCAGACACCGTATTTATCTTAGATAAGGTCAGCGACAGGACAGGTGAATGTATAAACACGCGGGAAGATATAAGAGTGGTTGCCTACGTTGATTGACATTGGACCCTAGCATCGTGTTTGATGGCGTTCCCATAGAAAATATGTCGACTGAAAAACATTAAGTGACGGGAAATTTGCGTTTAAGGATGTCCAAGTTTAGCAAGATGCATGTTTTGACGGACGCTTTGTGGTTTTCACATTTTGTGATAAAAGTCTGCTATGAGGCTTCGGGGGAACCTACTGCCTCCATCTTCAATGTAACACTGCTTGAGGTGAATGCTGAATTAAATTGTTATGAACGTGTTGGTTACATAGGAGCGTCTGAGGGAATTTGGGCCAATCACAGCTACGAAACGAGAGGATAAGGCGTGTACCGATGTAGTGGGAACTGGCAGATTTCCAGGGATACGTAATTGGTTACTGAAACACGCAAAGTGGTAACACTGCGTTACACTGCCGCTTCAGATTTCAATTATTTGTAACTGCCGAATTTACCATTTTATATGTTAATCAGAAGCAGACTATCTAAAATAAAACATATCAAGATAGGAACTCAACAACTCGCAACACAAAGGCTCACTAATGCTAACAGTTTCGCATTCCCCTTATTATACACCCAGTACGTTTTCTGCGAACTGCATCTGACTTACTGCGCTGCCTAACAATGAAGGTGACGCTATGTATTTAATTACATTTAACAGTCCAACTCTGTTTCTGTTTACTAATGACTTAAAACTGTCATGCAGCTGGAAGATTAAGGTACAAATTAGTGTTTATCGCCACTGTTTCCGGAAATCCCCTCACAAAGATCGACAATGTGGAACGATAACATTAATATGTCACTACGTAATGAGGGTACGTCTAATGAAAAGTTACAAAGCGACTGAAACACTTAAGTCCGCGTAAAGAAGCTTTGGGCTAGAATATCGATGTGAAATATTGGGTTAATTATCTCTCAAATAACTGGCAATGGTGTCATGGCTACTTACGGTCGAAAAATGCCGTGATAAAACTGGGCAATGTTTTTTCAACAGTGCCAGGGTCAGGATTCGAAATGGCTGCTTACGGAATGCCGTTCAGCGACACAACAGTTGCTGCATTTTGCCTGTCGTTTACAAGAATCTTGCGCAGACCTGCGTAACTCTGGGTACCTCTGCATAACGTATGCATCAGGACGACCGTTACACTACCGGAACACGAATGCAACTGCAAGCCGTCACTTGCGCACCAAGACATGTGGGAAGTTATAAAGGCCGATAAATATTATAACAAAATGTAAACTGACCTCTGCACCTAACATTTCATCTTCATTTGCGAGTACCTCGACAGCAGTCACAAATTACGGGCCCACAAACAAAGCATTTGACACGAAAAACCTAACTGCATCATTGCAACGTGCTGCGACTTCAGCTACGACAAAATGGCAAAACAATATTTGTTTTCAACAAGCTGACGAGTTTAAGTTGGTTTCCAAGCGTTTCGATGTAAATACATTAGCACAAAACCATGTAAATACCTGTTAATTAACCAGAAACTGTAACTCACCGTGGCGGCCAGGCACCACCCCCTTAGCAACAGCCCCCGTAACCGTACCAGCCAAGGTCACGTCCGCCCTCATGGCACTGCTCGGGGATGACTGCCAATAGTATTGAAGGTCAACGAACCTGAAGAGGAAGAAGTCGCACTTGGCACTGCCAAACATGGACTCCGACGGCGGACTGCAAAAAATAGGCCACCGCTTTTAAATACAGCTCGAATTGCAGATGTGAAAGTTACAGATACCCGCGCAACGAGAATTGTCTGTCTGTTGCCTTACGTCACTAGACATCAATAGAGTTACGTTCCGACACACAGCACACTAACCGTGCGTTACATATTACGAGGGAATAAATAAATAAATAAATAGATAAATAAATAAATAAATAAACACACGTATATGGGCCTTTGCCACCCTGCTCTGCCCCTAAACACTGTGAATCGTTTTCAGCTGAGGCGCAACCCGCTTATCCCACTGTGTGTGATTACAAACACTCAATCAACTAACTAGGTCATTTTATTACAGCACAAGACTTACATAAACCAAGAAGCAATACTTACGCTGTGGTAAAGAACAAACGGTGCGTGCGTCGTAACATGAACACTTGAAAATAAGACAACTTTCACGCTGAAAAGTCAACGTATACGTGGGGGTGCTGGCCCAATACACAATAACCCAAATCAACCCCAGCACCACCACGGACTGCACAGCCCCTCGGCCCAGGCGTAATTCTGTAGTAACAAGACCTAAGCAGAAGTTAGATGTCAGCTGCGCGGAAGCACGTCGTAGAGCGAGGGAGGTAAAACTGAGCTGAAGCAGGTAAACTCGGGAAAACACGCCACGCTGGAAGTGGGGGAGGAACCAGGAAATGGAACTGGTACGTCTAGTTGAGGGGCGGTTGCTAGGCTGACGTGGAAGCTTCTCGAAAGCAGGAACCTGTGCCATGATACGACACACATATAAATAAATAAATAAATAAATAAGTACATGGATCAGAGTCCTTGTCGAGAAGCTGATATTTCCTCAGCTATACAGTAAATTCCCTCCATTTACAACAGCCACCATGCTGTACCTACACTCAGCGGAATTAATCCAGTACAGCCCCTCCACTTTTGCTGCTTAACGTAATTTTAATATTATCCCCAACCTACGCCCAGGTCTTCCAAGTTGGTCTTTTCTCTCAGATATTCGTACTAGAACCCTGTGTGCCCTCCGATACACCTTACAAGCCCTGCACACTCAACTTATATTTCTGTGTGGCTCACACATCATAACATTTTACATTAAATAACACTGCTGTATCAACTGAACTACTTTCACTTTGTCTGTAAATCGCGTTACATTTTTACTGTCATTAAATCAAGAATGCCACGGCAGTCATAATGTTGGGAACGAAGAAGTTACAGCGATCTGTGTGGCAAATTTCTCTTGGCTACAATGAACATGGATGTTAGTCAAAAATGAACTGGAGGAGCTGATCCCTCACGCCACACCCAGACCAACAAACAGTTCGGTGCAAATTAGGGCTCCAAATTATTACACCTGTAGTTGCCACTCTTACTGCAGTGCATGTATGAAAACACAGCAACACAGTAATTCACTGATGGAAGTCTGATTATTTGTGCATCTAAATAATATCCAAAAATTCAGTTCCTACCCCAGATTAAACATACTCCACCTGCATTACAGAGCCCAATCTGTTAAAACTGTTATGGAAATAAGAATATATTGTGAGGGCAATATGTAAATTTTCTGAACGTTAAAACAAAGTTCGACTTAGTTCCTCATGATCGGCTGCCTATGAAATTGGCAGCCTCGGGCGTGGATTTGAGGACAGTCGTATGGGTAAGGGAGTTGCTTGTAGGTCGTACACAGAGGGTCAGAGCAGGCGGTCAACTTTCAAAGGAAGTCAGAGTAACATCAGGTGTACCGCAAGGGAGCGTTTTGGGCCCACTTTTATTTCTAGCGTACGTGAACGATATTTGGATGAACATTGACTCGTCTATTAGACTCTTTGCAGACGACTGTATAATGTATAGGAAAATCGTAAATAATACCGACATTGAAAGGTTACAGAAGGATATGGATACACTGGGGGAGTGGGCGGTAGAAAATGAGATGAAAATAAATCCAGGTAAGAGCAAGGCAATAAGATTTACGAGAGCACGGGTAAAAGGTCCACTAAAGTATTCCCTTGGAAATCAAAATATTCCGGAAGCGAGCAGTTGCAAATACTTGGGAATAATACTACGAAACGATTTAAACTGGGTGGGTCAAGTAAATTACACAGTGCGGAAAGCCTGGAAGGCACTTCATTTCGTAATGCGTGTTCTCAAAAAGGGAAATAAGAATACTAAAAGTATAGCCTACACGTCGTTGGTACGCCCTATTCTTGAATATGGGTCTGCATGCTGGGATCCATACAGAGAAGGCCAAATACATGCGTTAGACCGTGTACAAAGTAAAGGTGCTAAATTCGCAAACCTGACAAATGTTTCTGACTGGGATACTTTGGCGCAGCGTAGGTCAGTAGCCCGTTTATGCGCACTCCTAAAAGCGTACAATGGAGAACGGGCTTGGAAAACAATAGGCGCCAGGTTGCATAGGCCTTGCTATCTAAGTAGGGTTGATCATGCCCAGAAAATTAGGGACAGGAAGCAAAGGACGGATATCGGGAAGTACTCCTTTGTAAATAGGACCATAAAAATCTGGAATCAACTACCTGCAGAAGTGCTAGGGACCTCCCCATGTGAACCCAACATTTTTAGAATGAGAGTTAGGAAAGCAATTATAAAGGGGGTGTAGTGAATGAAATATAATTGTGACGAAAATCGTGTAAAAGTGCTATGAAGTGAAGTGAAGTGTAGCGAAGTTAAGCAAAGTGAAGTGAAGTGTAATGATGTGCAGTGTTATTAAGTGGTAGAAAATTTTGAAAGGGGTGCAATCAACTGCTGTAGTGTCTTCTGTATGATTGTGTTGTAATTTTTGTGTGCAATTGTGTTTTGTAATTTGGTTGTTTTGTAATTTGGTTGTGATTTGTAATTTGATTTGTGTTTTGAAATTTCGTATTTTGTTACTTGGTGTTATTCTGTTTGTAATTTTTGTGTATATTATAGTTTTGTGTAGTATTGTGTATATTTGTGTATATTTTGTGGTTATTGTAGTATACTGCCACCGGGTACATACCCATTTGCAGTTAATAATGAATAACAATAAAATGTTACATATACATATCACTGCTCTTTAAATGGTTAGTGACCTCGTCTCCAAATTAAAATGTTTTGTGCCATTCCATGCTCTTAACTTCTGTATTATTTAATACATCCTAATTACTGCTTCACTTCCCAAGACATTTCTTGATATTTACATGCTGTGGAAGTAGCCCTGTGTGAACCCCACAAAGTCACATCATCACAGTGTTTGTGCTCATCACAGGCAGCGGCACGTTGGTCATAACAAAATTACCAGAAATCTGACAATGCTGTTACAAAGTTTATGTAATTCGGCCTGTGGGTAGACAGACAGACAGTCAGACAGACAGACAGACAGACAGACACAATGTCGAGGACATTCTTGTTGGATGTAATGTCTTGTAGTCTTGAAGGAATTCAAACTAGGGACTGCAGGTTTTTTCAGAATTTGTGTATAATTTGGCATAACATTGCAGATGACACCTTGAGTGCCACTGGCACGGCAAACTCATATCTCAGATTGTCATGCTACTTACGTAGAGCGTCCATGTGAGGAAGGGCCACTTCTTTGTCATTTCAGTTGAGATTTAACTTTACAGTGTCTTGTGATCTTCCCTCTTCTGAGATGTTACACAGCATAGATTTAATTTTTGTTTCATGACATACCGCAAGTAGATAAATGACTTTTAAGTTGTAAGAAGTTTTCTGCTCCATTGAAAAGTCACATAGCCAGCTGTAGACAGTACACACCCCCATGCCCACTCTTACACCAACACACTCACTCACTCACTCACACATAAACACACACACATGTGCATACACTTACGCACGGTCAAACTGTGTTGTGTTCAGAGTCCTTTAAAGGCATAAAAGTCTGTTGAAATAATCATGACTTTAAAACAAACTTTGTATGTTACTGTTGGGACCACAACAGCACTGTACAGTACATAGTGCGTTTTAAGGTTATGATCAATTGAGGATGTATGTGGCAGAAATGCGACGTTACTTGATGAGTCAATTTGGCCTTTGGTAGTTCTGTTGGACACATGTATCAAAAACTGCATTGAGAAGTCACAATGGACTGAACTTGACAAACCACAGGAACAGTGGGCTTCCTTTTCAACAGATGCCACCATACAGACTGCACCTTATGGACAATTTTGCTCCAGCTGGGAGTTGGGTGTGCTCATGCAGGACAGAGGGAAAGAAACCTTTGTGGGTTGTACAACATTTCACAAAACCCCATGCTATTCTGTCTTAAAATAGATGAGGCATAAATTTAAAACCAGGGAGTTCTTTCTCAGTGACTACAGCACAGTACATTTAAACACGTAGAGTGATACGCTTGACACTAATACATACACACTTCTTCATACAAATAAAATACTGAATAAAAATGATCAGATCACTGTCCATTAACTAACTAACTAACTAACTAACTAACTAACTAACTAACTAACTAACTAACTAACTAACTAACTAACTAACTAACTAACTAACAGACAAACAAACTAACTAACAAACAAACTAACTAACTCCATGGAGCAGAGGCCTTCCTGAGAAGCTAACAGTTTCTCAGCTAGTCAAGAAATTCTCCGCATTTTCTGGAACCCAGAGGTTCATTACTGCATTCACAAGGGTCCGCCACCTGTCCCTATCCTGAGCCAGCTCAATCCAGTCCATGCCCCCATCCCACTTCTTGAAGATCCATTTTAATATTATCCTCCCATCTATGCCTGAGTCTCCCAAGTGGTTGCCTTCCCTCAGGTCTCCCCACCAAAATCCTGTACGCACCTCTCTTTTCCCCCATACGTGCTACATGCCCAGCCCATCCAATTCTTCTGGATTTGATTACCCACATAATATTTGGTGACCAGTACAGGTCATTAAGTTCGCCGTTATGTAGTCTTCTCCACTCCCCTGTCGCCTCGTCCGTCTTAGGCCCAAATACCCTCCTCAGCACCTTATTGTTGAACACCCTCAGTCTTTGTTCCTCCCTCTGTGTGAGAGACCAAGTTTCACACCTATACAAAACAACAGGCAAAATTATAGTACTGTATAAACTAATCTTTGTGTATTTGGATAGCAACCTGGAAGACAAAAGATTCTGCATCCAATGATAGCAAGCATTCCCCGACTTCTGCTCTTAATTTCTTCATGAATGGAGTTTTGATTAGTTAGGGCTGTTCCCAAATATTTGAATTCTTCCACCCTTTCAAAGGATTTATTATCTATTTTTATGTTATGACTTTGTCCTGCATTCTAATTTTGAGACACGACCATGTACTTAGTTTTCTCAGCATTTACTTCTAGGCCAATCTCCTTACAAGCAATTACTAAATCTTCTGCGTTTTTCTTTATACTATGTATGCTACCACCCAATATATTAACATCATCAGCATAAACCAGAAGCTGATGTGTACCATTCAATTTCAAGCCCTCCTGGTTTGCCTGAACCCTCCTAATGGCATATTCTAAAGCAAAGTTGAAAAGCAATGGCGACAGAGCATCTCCTTGTTTCAAACCATTCTTAATAGGAAACGTCCCAGACAGATGTTTGCCTACCTGACCTCTGCTATAGCCTTCACTTAGACACATTGCTATTAACCTTACTAGTTTCATGGGGATACCAAACTCAATGAGAATATTATACAAGACCTCCCTCCTAACTGAATCATAGGCTTTCTTGAAATCTATAAATAGCTGATGCACTGCCTCATTGTATTCCCATTTTTTCTCAAGTATTTGACGAATGCTGAATATATGATCAGTAGTTGACCTGCTACGTCGAAATCCACACTGATGATCCCCAATAATTTCCTCTGTGTATGGAGTTAACCTTGACAAAAGAACGTTGAATAGAATTTTGTATGTAGTTGACAAAATGATATGCCTCGACAATTACTACAATCTGTTTTATCACCATTCTTATAAATAGGCACAATGACAGACTCCTTCCATTCCTCAGGCAGTTCCTCCTTATTCCAAATAGAAATAATAAGTTTATGGAACTCAGACCGAATTATCCTACCCCCTGCTTTAATCAATTCTGCTGGAATCTGATCAATACCTAGTGATTTGTGTCTTTTTAGCTTTTCAAAAGGTTGCCCAGGATCGGGGTTGGTGAACGACTGCAATGGAAAGAAGCCAGAGCCTGGGCTGGGATCGTAAGGGGTTAGATGGAGTAAAGTAATTTGAATTGCATGAGATACTTCCTCAGGAAATAAAATTGCATAGCACAAAGGGGCAAATTATGACTTTAGTCTGCATGGCAGGTAATGTGCTGGATGCCTGAATACTGTGAATTACAAATTAAATAAACTCATCACCAGCAGGTTGTGGTCTTCACACAGTAACTGCCAACAAACAAATACTTGTTCATCTTTCACACTGCCACCAGACTACAAAACCACTACCTTCTTCTTTATGTTTCTCCCTTTAGCAACTTTGTAAGCAAATACCATTTTCACAAAGCTTGGCATGAAAATCATGGCATGAGATCAACATCCGTTGCCATTCTCTCTCAGATATCTAAGAAGAAAAAAACTAAAATACAGAGAACTATAATTCTCCCTCTTGTTGAATATGGGTATGAAACTTGGTCTCTCACATTCTATAAATTCTTGGGTAAAACAAATCTTTATCAAATAAAATGGTGCCCACATGCATGTTGGAGTAGCAGTGGAAAGTGACAAATCATAGTTAAAAGGTAAAATACGGACCCTGTGACAGAGAGTACTAACACGTACAAAAACAGTACAGACAGTGAATCAATTTGGTCTGAATGAAAAACTATTTATAATCAAGAGGTGCATAAAGAAAGATCAGGGCCCATTAAAACCTCCTGGTATACTGTGTTCTTACTGTAAACAAACATGACATGGTAACATCCTACCAACTTCCTCTTGTTATGCTTTGTGCCCAGATTCCAATATTTAGCATTCACGTGGCAGCACTTTCACTCACAGACGTCAGGGTTCGAGTATTTATAATGAGGAAAATAACTTATAATCAATTAACATGATGACATTTTGCTCAGGTATGCTGAAGGTGGTCAGTTATTTAGTTCGGGACTCAGTAACAGAATAGAGGTTACGCTCAAATTGCGAATTTAGTAGCCTATTATAGGCTTTATAGTTGCAAAAACACACAACATTTTACAGCCTCAACTCTCTGGGTACTTCCACTATTTATCTTCATAACCACCATGGCTGTTATCAACGCTGACAATCCCTCATAGCTAATGGCCACCATTCCCTGCCAAGTCACATTACATGCCTTTTAACCAGTTTGAATAACGTGTCTACCTAATACATTCAGCCGCAAATTTTCCGCTTTTCGACAGGAACAAGGTTCCTCGTTCTCAGCCCTTGTGACGAACTCACAATATGGTGACAAAAATAGCAATAACTTTCCTATCATCAACTAAAATCCGTCCTTATGGCGAATTGAATCAAAACGGAAAGTGGCCAGATTTGACACGAGAAACGAACTAAACTTTGTACGTAGATATCTCATCAACAACAATTATTAGTACCATTACTATCTGACAACCCAGTCTACTAACCAATTTTGGCTCTCCTTCAGAAGATGGTACGGTAGTTCAGCAGTCTGCCGCCTGTGGCGCTGATATGATCCTCACCTTCTTTCCTAACTCTCCCGGCAGCAGCGCTGCTGTGCCTCACTTCTCCTGTATGACTTCTCCTACGTTCTCCTACATTCTTGCCACCACCCGGGTCCTCCGCTGCACTGACAACGGTTAGTCGTTTTCAATACTCCTATCCTTCAGTACTTTCCGCCCCTTCTAATCCAACAGCTTTTGTCGACAGTGACTTGAGTTAGCCGTTCAACTTATTCCTATACATAGTGACTTCAATTAGCCGTTCAAGTTATTCCTATATATGGTGACTTCGGTTAGCCGTTCAAGTTATTCCTATACATAGTGACTTCGGTTAGCCGTTCAAGTTATTCCTATACATAGTGACTTCGGTTAGCCGTTCAAGCTATTCCTATACGTAGTGACTTCGGTTAGCCGTTGAAGTTATTCCTATACATGGTGACGATTTCACTAAGTTCATCGACCTCGTCGCGAGCACCGACTGGCGTGCTTCACCTCCCCTGCCAACAGCTGCAACCACCACGCCACTTTGTACTGCCCGACATCTAGCGTCATAGTCACCGCCCACCACAAGTAAGCGTCATCTCCCCTTCCACTTACATGCCTACTTCTGTGCTCTAGAAACGCTACGGAATAACACACTACCGTACCATCTTCTTAAGGAGTTCCCCAATTTTAGGTGTCAACGCCATAAAAACGAAGCACAGCATTTCCACACCAAATAAAAACGCCTCCAACACTCAGCAGTCAAAAGTTACGCCTGCACGGATCGTATATCATGCGACAGTTCACCAAAATAATGTCCATGATAACACTTCAACATGGGATTCGTGCCTTCGCTTGTTCTGCCATCTCTGCTCTAGTTTCAGATTTAACATGCCCAGTTCCGCCATCTGCGCCCTTGAATTACAGAGGAAGTAACATGACAAACACGGCGACAGATCGGTCGCCAGAAAAACAACCTGCCCGAGAATTCGCTTGCATCCCGGCACCCCCCCCCCCCCCATTAAAAAGGCGAAAATTACAAAAAGAACAGTTATTTCACAGCGGCACAACTTCCTGCTTTAGCAATAGTGAAGTCAACACCAAGGATCCAATGAAGGGAAGAAATTAATTTTACACAGCAGGGGAAAGTAATGGAATTCAAGAAGGGCATACGCGACAAAAAAATGAGAAACCAGTTCACTCGGTACAGGAGGTTGAACTAAGTATGTCAAGGAGATTAAGGACAAAAACAAGAACAAGAAATGATGATTTGTATGGACCTAGGACAGTGTGATGGATCTGGGGAAAATGCAGATTTAGATCATTCACTCGCTCTTCTACATCCAAATATTAGAAGCATAAGAAATAAAAGTGTAGAATTAACAAACTCACTTAAATTAGATCGACATATACTGTGTTTCTCGGAATATCATATGGTTAAGAAGGACTTCTTTTTAAATTAATTGGTTATACTCTAAGGCCTAGTTATTCTCGCCAAATTTTTCAGAAAGCAGGAGTCTGTATTTTTGTTACAAAACATTTATGCTATAATAGAACCGATGTGTCTTATCACTGTGAGGAGAAAAAGACTCATTGTCCAACAACAAGCACACGTGTCATGCCGTTCAGGTGACGCACCAGCAGTAATGCTAATGTTTGCTCTTGCACTGATAACTGAAGAACACACGATGTTTGGATGCAAAACTAAACATGACCTTCAATATGTGTATGTATATATATACACACACACATATATACATACATACATACACAGATACATGTAACTGATTATATTAAATGCGATTACTTATGTAAAAACTTTTTAAAACCTTTTACACTTTTATCTGCAACTAGTTATTTATACACACAGATATATGTTGGCCAAAAGCTACATTTAATGCTGCTATACCTTGTAAAATATAAAGAAATGTATGCATAGGAATCTGTGAGGTGATTGCACACTTACGTATATTCGATACACAGTGCTGTCCCCCCACTGAAGGTTCGAAACAAATCAACATATGTTGAAGATTGTGTAATACAAACAGTGTAAGTGAAGATGCTACTCTTAATTCCTAAAACTCTCATATCAACAAAATACACAGGGATTATACTTTGAATGACAACAATTCTAGTATTTTACAAAACAAGGAGTTTGCTTTTCAATGCCCCTACACTCCCAGTTAATCTCCAGAGTCCGTGACCTACACCATTTTCTTTTATGCAAATGTTGAATTACAATGAATCATAATATCAAATAAGAACCTGACAAAAGTATGGGTAATAAGAGGCGAAAAAATTACGAAAAGACTACCAGTTTGCATCAAAGCAATTGAAAGATGTTCATTCTTCTTGGACCGCTTGACCCTTGAAGATGGGACCAATAGGTTGTCCCGAAAAGTCAGTACGGAACTACCATTCCAGGCCATGTAAAATCTGGAAACAGCATACATCTCATTTACATCGTGGTGGAAGCCTGACATGATGTTCACAAAGAACTGTAAAAGCACTAACTTCATCCAGACAGAAAAAATCATAAAAATATGAAGCCAACTTCTTAAGGCTTTAGAATTGCTGGATCTCCGGTTCAAGGTCCTTCTCATACCCACGCACACACTTCAAATTATCCTCTTTTTCAGATTTCATTTAATTTCATTTAAATTATCGATCCAAATTCTAATCTCAATTCTTGGCATTTTAAGAACCTTATAACACTGACTATATATTGCCATAAGAAGTTGGCAGAATCCCAACTGAAATCTTTTGCAATGGCAGACACATCTAGTTCATGCCTGAAAAACAACTAAGGAGAGGTACAGAGTGACATTTCCAACTTCACTTTAACCTTGCTAACTTCTACACTATCATCTACAGTCTAGTTGAGCTTAAATTTAGGTTTCGTAACATTCCATTAATAAAATGAACTACTGACAGCCATGAATTGTGTTGCCATGTCCTATAAAATTTTTGTCAAGAAGGATGAATAAAAATCTAACCTAATCTAATCTAATGACACATTATTCTATGACTGCAGGGACATACATATGAAAGGAGAAAGCAAATCAACTTACATCAGCCCCTCAAAAAAGTGCCATGGGTAAATAATATCAATGTGGAAAGAATAATCAAAATTCATTAACATAACTTCATTAATAAAAATACACACCATATGTGCTTGTGTGTGTATTTGAACCAACTACATGCCATCATGTGTATATAGAAGCCCTGATATCATCCTATACACACCATCCATCTGCTCATATGTGCATACAGACCGACCCCTGGCCTTCTAGCACATCTATACAGAACACTCTGCACATGAGTGGTATAAAGGCTACGCAGGCACCCTACAATTATCCTAAAATTGTGCGTCTAGACACCCACCCGCCTACAGATGCCAGTAATACGGACAACAGAGCCACCCCATTACATATGACGACACAGTGACTGCAGAAGGCACTTCCATACATGCCATCAACAGTGACACAGAAGCACTCTTGTGATCCACATAGCACATCATAGTAACAAGAAGAGGAATGGTCAAAGGAACATGGCAGTTCAATGCTATTTTATTTAATTAATGGAAAACACATACTTACAGTATTCACACATGTCATTCATTCTGCATCTATCAATGATGCTTGATGGATTTTCACAAATGGTTGTACAAATCCAATGCTGATATCTAATAGATGTTCATAAATAACGTCCACAGGACATTTAAGAGTGACACCCATAGGATTTCCTAATACTGTCTGTGTCCTGTGCAATAGGCATCTATTTTGTCATTATGCACCGAAATCACAGAACACCTACAAATGACATTTACACATTATTAATGGCATCTAAAGGACATTCATTACTGATGTCAGTTTAAAAATATTTTGTGTACTTCAAAAGGGACTAACAATATAGTCAGATTTTAAATACCTTTGCTGAATTAACAGAGTTCTCCCTGAAGATTTGTTTCACACTTGTGATATGAATTGAACTGACAGGTACTGTCATTAAAATAAGAAGTGAAAGCACAAAGAAAGTATATTAACGATATAAAAAACTTGGCACTGTTTTATACCTTGATGAATCGTATGCTTATTAAAATGTCCATACAAGACTGTCATGAACAACAGAACATCAGTAACAAAACTGCAAATCGTCACGTCTCCCACCCACAAGGAGCGAACGAGTACTGCAGCATACGTAACACGTTACACCACGCCAAGTTAAACACTGCAGGAGAGCTCAACACACGCATTATGCTGATATTGCAACACATTTCAAGAATCACTTGATTTAATTACGTTCTGAATTGACAACTTTATACCAGGATACATCACTCCATTGACATGATTAATTTATGCATACCAAAAGTTTATACTTTGGAAGAGACGTAAAATGTTATCTGAATGTATTACACATGAGTATAGGTTATGTTTGCTTTCAGAGTCAGCAGTATCATGTAACAAGATGGAGAAAGTGTAATGATGCACTCTGATTCAACAACCAAACAAGTAAAATACTGATTTTAGCATTTAGTGTATATGGACCTTACATGCTGTAACATCCTTGCCTTAAATTCCTACTTATTGTTCATTTAAACATTCAGTGAGCCCAATGTAGTTTTCTCCTAACTTCAATGCTATCCTGGTTTTTAACAGTAAAGATGTTTTAATATTTCCATTTGAACTTTAATTTAACTCTTAACACAACTACACTAATAGTGCTGTTTCTATCAAGTGACCTTTTAAAAGAAAGATGTCTGCAATTAATATAATGGAATGTTCAGTCCCACTTAAAGTACTGGCTACTGACAACAGTGCACAGATGATACTGCACAGTCTTCAATTCGGTTCAAGCCACTCCTATGAAGACAATGCGACAGTTTTAGAATGGTAAGTACCTGGCTGTGCTATTGCTCATTTATACTGGTAGAGGACACAGGCATACTGTCTGACAACTCAGCAGTTTTTATGTATAAACTGAACACACTGCAGTCTCCTAGATATGGTGCAGTCACTGGTTACCGGTACCACACCACTGTCAACAGTCACACCTCATAAAAATGGCTACACATTAGCAGACTATCTGAAGGCCCTGTAACTTTCTATTGAGTAAACACCTGCAAAACTGAGATCTGCACTCTTCTGGGATATTACGCCACGTAACACCCCAGAAGAATGCAGATCTCAACAACATGGCAGCAGAAGCCTGAAATCAAGACCAGGAAAACTTTTTTTTTAACCATAAAGCAGTCTCCTGATGTTCAAGTTCCCCACCAGCATATGTGTAGCTTCACAATTTCTCTGCTAGTGTCATGGTGGCTGAATGAACAGGAATACATACAAAAACCTAATTCACTACAAAACACTCTCACGGCATCCAAGTTTCTTCACATGTAGTCACAGGTGCTCAATGTTGGGCCCCTTGAGTAAAACAACCCACCTCCACCCTACAGGCAATTTCATCGCACATCTATCACAGCATATCGTCAACTGTCACTAGAGGATTTTGCACTGTGTGGCCAAGTTCTTCTTATGGGTTAGCAGAAAAATTATGAACTTACACACATGCAGAAAAACATTTAAATACCGGGAGACTGCTCTGTAGTAAACAAGTTTCCTGTTTTTGTTCTCTTCATAAAGTTTACAAGCCCACTAAATCATCTGCCAATTTGTAGCCTCCCTGCATATTCAGACTGCTAATGCTGTGTATTAAAGGCGATTTTACTCAACTTCTTTGCCACAGTTCCCTTTTACTGTCTCCCTGAGCACAGCAGCTGTCACATATGTCCCATTGTATGCCACAAAGTCACGGTGCTTGGGGAAAACAATAATACACACACCCTGTAGTATTACGATGCAACAGTGACACAAACTGAAAGAACAGTTTAAGGCTTAAATAGCTGACAGAGTTTCAAATTGACTCCCTAAAGAGCTAACACAATGCTATTTTCAATTTCTTAAAAATACAGTCGTAACTATTTCATCTTACATACACCATTATTTGCCCACTTCAGTCACATTCACTACAGAATGAAAAAAACATCCACAAAACAACGTTCCTCAACCAGCGTAATCATTGTTGTGGTTTACCTTACAAGAGTCCTGTTATCACTGACACCACAGACATATTGACCGACCATGTTGGTTTATAAATGCAAATGAAATTATATTATCTTGAAGTGACAGAAATAACTGCATCTTCATAAAAAGGTGATTCAAAAGTTTCAAAATGCAGCACAGAAGTTCAGAACATAAATGTTCTCTACAGCCTGTAGAAACTGAAAGCAATGAACAGAGTTATTCAGTGCTCTGCTACAGGCTCGTAGAGCAGACATTTCTCTTACAAATACTGCGTGCTAAAGAGTGGAATATTACATGCACTGCACATATAAAACAAATCTGATCAGTCACTTTACATGTTTCTGGATGAGGAGTGTACTCTGTCACTTGTTTACACTTTAATCTTCATTGTCCATCTCATAATAACAAAATATTGTCATTCATATTTCCAAACAGTGTAAAATGATGCACACCATGCTTCATAGAGTTAATATACAGTTGAACTCGATTACAGCATCATGAAAGGGACTGAATATTTTGTGTCATTATAAATGAGTGTCGTTATAACCCAGGAGTGTAATGTTACGGTTAACAGTGAGGAATTTGTTGGTACCACAGCATATGTGATGTTATATACAAGATGTTGCATAAATCAATGTTGTTATAACCCAGTTCGACTGTATATGCAGACGAGTCAAATGGAAACACCTCAAATTTTTTACCAGATAATTGAGTGCGGACAGGTTTGGTACAGTTTTGCCAATTTTCAACCCAGTCCCAGATCTACCACACACAGTATGTGCTTCTAACCCATGCTGATGACTTGCTGTGCCTACAGCTGCACACAGTAGTGTCACTACATGCTTCTAACCCATGCTGATGACTTGCTGTGCCTACAGCTGTACACAGTAGGGTCTCCAAACACAGTGCATGCTTCTGACCCATGCTGATGACTGGCTGTGCCTACAGCTGCACACAGTAATGTCTCCATACACAGTACATGCTTCTGACCCATGCTGATGACTGGCTGTGCCTACAGCTGCACACAGTAGTGTCTCCACACACAGTACACGCTTCTAAGCCATGCTGATGACTTGCCGTGCCTACAGCTGCACACAGCAGGGTCTCTATTCACAGTACATGCTTCTAACCCATGCTGATGCCTCGCTGTGCCTACAGCGGCACACGGTAGGGTCTCCATACACAGTACATGCTTCTAACCCATTCTGGTAACTTTCTGTGCCTACAGCAGCACACAGTAGTGTCTGCGTACACAAGCAGACGCTTCTAACCCATGCTGGTAACTTGCTGTGCCTACAGCTGCACGCAGTAGAGTATCAGTTTTTTCTGCACTTGCAAGGCTTTCATTTCATTCACCCTGACATACATTTTGTGGAAGTGCCACATATCAATTTTCATCAAAATCTATAAAAATTTCAAAAGCTAGACACATGTACATACATATATACATACATACATACATACATACATACATACATACACACATACACACACAGTTTATTTAGGCCTTTAAAGTGAACTATGCTAACAAACTTACAAACAGCACTGCTCATATAACAAATACTGTACACCAAGTTCTATCAAAATCTGCCAGAAAACTCAAAAGGTATATGTACATATGTATTTAGGATGTTAATGAATGAAACAAACCCCAAAATCATAATATCTTAATAAAATACAGTATACGCCTACTATTTTCAGTTTCTTCCATTTGGTCCCATTTGTATGGCTGCTGTTACAGATGTGACAGAAGTACAGTCACAGGCATTAAAATAAAACTTCTGAACTACACCTAAAACATGGTGGAGAAAATTTGAAATAAAGGCATTTTAACATGAATTCTTATTAACAAAATTTGGAGGGGAAACTTCTTGGAGAAGGCCCACTTTGAAGGTATGGCAGGGGATAGGATTAAGGGGAATTAAGGAACACAAATTATGAGGGTGGGAGGTGGATGCAGCGGGTTCATAAATGTGACCAGTTATGGGCGTTGGTATAAGCAGCACTGAAACTTCATGGTTTGCTGCCTGAGTGTAAACAGTATGATAGGCAAGTGACAATCCAGTCTTAAGAGTTTACCAGATACAGGTCTTCTAGGACGTAATTCTGTGTCAACGAGTGCGTAGTTGCTCATATTCTGAGGGAGTGCAGTACCTTAACCTTCAGACGGAAATTATACAACTGAAGACTTTTGTCTCTGTCAACACTGCTGTGAGAACCCCATACCTTACAAGGTTAATACTGACTGTTCAAACTCTGCCATGGACTGACACGTAATATGTACTGTGACCTGGACTAGCAGGGCATACCATTCCACGAGTTTGATTTCCACAATTATGAACTATAAATCAAGTGACAGGATGAGAACAGGAAATATTTTGTCTACTGTAAGGTTCTGGTTAAACATACGGCCGGTTAGAGTGGCCTCTCGACATGTGCGAACTTGCCAGCTCAGCTGGCATAGGAACTAGGATATGGGGCAGATGACCTGGGATCAATTCTTGGCAGGGAGAACAGATTTATCTCTTCTCCAAAACACTGAGACCACCTCTGGGGTCCAGCCAGACTCACATTCAATGGCTGCTTGGGGGTCTTTCCTGGGGGTCAAGTGGTTGTGGAAAGCAGTTGACAGCTCATCTCCATCCAATGTTAAGGTTGAGATCGCAACTCTACCTCCACTCTTCCACATACCTTCATGGCATGCACAGGGACAACTGCACCTGCACCTTCAGCAAGACAGTAGCACATCTAACAGTTCAAACAGCTGCAACGTGTGCTGAGAAAAGTTTATCATGTTACCCAGCCTTTTTAGAGATATTCCTCAATTCAGGCAATGGTTGCATTCCAAAAACAATTCACACAGAGTGGAATTATGTAAGCTGAAAATAATTTGCTTGTACACATCAATTTCTCTCTTTTTCTGTCATGTTAGATGCCTTAAGGTCAATTCAGGCTCAAATGTATGCTGCATGTAATGACACATTTGGAAAAACTTGTTACAATGTAATTTAATATGACTCTACATGCAAACCTGCTCAGTCATTTTCTCTTCTGCCCATGCTAAATTAAACACAAAATGTTCATTTTAACACTGGTCTGACGGGAAAACATGAATCAACTTATGACATGATTCTACCCCTCCTGCCTTCTTCCTCCCCACCTCTCTCAATTGATCCAAATTGTTTTCATATATGCAAAACTGCACCGTTTTAAATGTGTCTATATCAGCTTCCTGTATGCAAGTGAAATGACATTTCTCATTGCATATAACAGACAGTACCCACAGATAAAAGCACAGCAACAAGACTGCAGTATGGCAATTCACCGATGCATTATATGGGCTCCTTGTACTCTGAACCAAGAACATTTCAGACCTGAAAGTTCCTAGAAACATGGAAGCAGTTTACTTCTTACCATAAATCACTATAAAACAATTCTCAGGCCTATTCATCAGTAAAATAATTTTCAGTCTTTCCAGCATATCATCAACTGCATCTGGCACCATATAATTAACTACTTGAGCCAAGAAACTTACAGCAAAACAACATTCCTTAACAGTTATTGCAGTTCAAAGCATTGAACAGAACTAGCCTCTAGTACCCGATGTCACAACTTACCTGCTAATTTGTATAATAAAATTTCTTCCCTCATATCTCTCCAAATTTAACCTCATCTATTGTTCTGACTGGATTCAAACTCAAAACCAATGGTTACAATGTTAATGTTGACCTGTTCTGACAGATATATGGGCACACATGACAACAAGAACACCTACTTGAATACTGATACACAAAAATGTATCTACCGTAAACTTACGTGCAAAAGCACCAATGGCGTATCTTAGAGGACTGGCCCTCCTTGCTTAGCATTTGGACTGAAGTAAACTTTTGCATTTGTAATATTATGCTATCAGGACGATTAAGGTATTTATTAGAATTCTGCCTTCCATCTGAACCAGGAAACCACAGACAAATACAAGTTCTATAAAAAGCAAAATTAAATTAAAGTGAAAGGTGCAGGTCACCCCACTGCATGCCTATGCAGGCACAGAGGGGAAGCTGCGGCACAGCTCCAACCCACACACAACCTGACACCAGCAGGTGGCTAGTCAGCACCACGCTCCAGCCTCTTTATGCCCCAATGATGAGGTAACCATCGCACACACGGCTGGGTGGGCCTCAGGGTCAGACTGGACAGCACCAAAAATCTCACTCCCCCCAGGATTCAAACCCCAGACTCTCCAGCCCGTAGTGAGTAGCTATATCAACTGTGCTATCCTGGCTGCCTTAAATAAGATACTCAGCCAAAATTAAATTCCATTACACATAAAAAGCCAGACATCATTTATGTTCAAACCACAAAGATTAAAACTTTATCTCTTCAACAGAATCAGAAATTAACATGTCTGTCTCCTGGAATGTCACAATGCATCAGTGGGGAAGGTGTTCCTTATGTCGTATCCCAGAAGACCGGAATATTCAGACAGGCCATTGTGAAAACCAAAAAACTCACAATCAGAAATATTTCCTATCCGTCATCAGCATTTCTGTTTATGGTCAAATGAGATGTCTAATAAATTAATTTAACTGCAAGCAAGTCAATAAAGACACAGCGAGCTTCGGGTTTCGATGTCATATGTCATATCAAGGAGGAAGGGATAACACAAGAGAGGAATTTTGCCAAATTAACGAAGATAATTAGCCTGTTGTTGTACATGGCAACGTGTCTCTGAACCAGAATGCTTTTTAACACAATACAGTTGTTCCACAAACCACCTTTCAGACAATGCCTACATTGGCTACACTGGTGTGAGGCTAGCTGCACAAATTGCAGCAACATTCCCCTTACTTACTTCCTGCTAAAGGAGCTCTGTGCTTGGATGTTATGATGTACGGCTGGGTAAACACAAGCAGTGCCCGACACTTTGAGGGATCACAGCAGCTGCATCTTTGTGGTCAAGCATGCTTCTTGAGACTGCCTGTCTCTGAAGGATGTACACAACATAACCCTTTGAAATATCACAAACTATTTACCCAGCAACACAGCATAATATTCCGACAGACTTGAAGCTTAGGTAGCACCACCGTATGAAGCTCAAATTCTGCAAGCTCCATGCTTTTAACAGTTCCTATTAACTTTTTTGTGCTCTGCGATTCTAAAAATGAACATTACAACCAAAACATAATTTAAGATACAATGAAACTGGGTCTGTTTCCGAAATGCTGTGTTGAATTCAGAATAATAATATATGGTAAATGAACCCCATAAATTAAAAACTGCAAGTGTAATATACCACTGTCAGAACCCTCCAGAGCCGTCTTCTCATATCCTGTGTCAAAACACTAAATGTATATCAGTACTGTAAAATGAATGTGCGATAGTTGTTATGCAGAAAACACAATAGAAGGAACAAACTTAGAACTCAATACAGGCTCCAGTGATAAAGAAATACCTGTAACTTTCCAACTCAGTGGTGGCCTCAACACCTCAGAGTCAAAATGATTAAAAGCTTTTGTTACATCTGTGTTCTTCACATTAAATACTGCAAACTGGTTGAAATTACAATGCATTTATTCTGATACATTTCCTTTCACACTACCCCTTAGACTGCTTCTTCTTCTTCTTAATAACGTAACAGTTCCTTATGAAGTACAAATTACGATAGAAGGGCAAGACACTGTTAATTACGTAATAGCACTGCCCAAATGTGGAAGCTCCAAAAAATGGCAGTATAAACACCATACCAAAATCAAATATTTCTGGCAAGTTATTAATGTGTTTTCGGAATTCTAGCAGCATAAGTTTCACTTGTCTCATTGCATAACAGTCTTCAACGTTCACTTATGTGACAGTTGCAATATGGGAACAGAACATCCTAAGACAAACAAATACAAGGCAATGCACACCAAAGCCTTGTTTTATGGCTTTTTGCTTTAAAGCCCCCTACCAATTTATGCCACTTCTTAATTTATGCCCTATCATTTTCAGTTTTCTTTGGCAGGTTTACTTTGCACTTTTTTTTTCCTTATGGGCACAGTTTCAGATTTACACCTTTTTGATTTACGCCCACTATTTCAGAAACACAACTACAGTGTAAAAGAAGGCCTTGGTGTAATAATAATAATAATAATAATAATAATAATAATAATAATAATAATAATAATAATAATGGCAGCAGCACGCGCATGCGTGCACGCTCTCTCTCTCTCTCTCTCTCGCACATCCACCAACAATACCTAGGAACAATTTGTAAACTGTAGTAATATGAACACCAATCACGTACTCCACAACCCTTCCTCCATCTTCCATTCAGACGTACTTCTGCGATACACCAACATCCAACAGAATCTTCTCACACTGATTGCTGCCACATCAGATGGTTCAAGTAAACCAACATTTCAGGTACTGACTTTGTCCCCACCATCACGATTATGCTAAGATGTAACAATCTGCCTGCCAAGATTACATATCTGCACCAAGCGAGCACTGCAACAGAACCCTGATGATTGTGGCAGAGTCAGTCTCTGAAACATCACCTGATTTGAACCACTTGACGAGGCTGTTAGCCACAGAAAATTTTAATGAATGCTATTGCCACGAAACCTTCAAGACATGATGTCAATGTGTTAAAATTCCACAGAGCAGAACAGGCACAGTTACCAGCATGGTAACATAACTGCCATAAGATGCAGCAACACATATGAATAAGAAATGTGCCACGGCTGTAAGTAACGCTCCTACATCAGTGCCACAATTAAAACCATATGCTGAACAATCCCACAGCAAACATAAACAGTATGGTTTCTTTCCTTTGGTGTTCCTTCACTCCAGCTATGCTTTTATTGTGTTCAATTTCTTTCAACGCAGAAGAAGTTTTGTATGAGTACAAAAGCAAAGGTGCCTAGAAAATTTCTGGAAGTATGCAGATAAAGGAGGGAAGAAATTAGAATAAATGAGGGAAAGGCCAGAATAAAATGGCTGAATGAGTTAGAAGAAGCAAAGATCACACAATGCAGGCAACAGAACAGTTATTAGAGACAGGGGAGGCCAAGGTTCTTGGAGGACTAGAGTAAAGGGAAGCCAAGGCTGTAGTGCAGCGCAGCACTAAAAACCACTAAAATAACCGTACAGAATAATTCAGTACAATTGCAATTTGTCTTTGGACTCTAGCATGATATTATACAGGCCCTGTCAATATGCAAGGCTCCCTAGCCCATAGCTTCAGTGTTAATCATGCCTTATATTTTTTGGTACGTGGAAACACTTGAATTAGGGGTAACAGGCAAAAGACAGTGTGAGATTTGGTCAGCCTGGTGCCGGAATACGAGGCTTGTTCAAAAAAAGACCAAACTTTTTAAATAGCGCGCCAACCAGCACAGAGGGCGTGCTGCGGCTACTGAGCGCACCTAGCGGCAGGTTTTGACAACAAACTGCCATTTGCCGCGTTTTGCTATGAGCATTAGTCATCGAGCTACATCCGCTGAACTGAGCATGTGCACAAGCTGTTCGTCAGATTAGTGACAAAGTGACAATAAAGGAGCTTGAAGAACAATGTGTGTGTGTGAAATTTTGCTGCAAACTTGGTAAAAATTTTACAGAGACATTTCAATTGCTTAACCAAGCATACAGGGAGCACTGTATGAGCCAAACGCAGTGCTATGAGTGGTTTAAGCGTTTTAAAGAGGGCAGAATGTCAGTCGGTGAAGATCCCAGGTCTGGACGACCTTCCACATCAACAGACGATGACCATGTCGAGAGAGTTTGTGCTGTGATTTGTGGAAATCGTCGTTTAACTGTCCGAGAAGTTGCTGACGAAGTGGGCATCAGCATAGGATCTTGCCATCAAATTTTGACTGAAACACTTCAGATGCGTCGTGTCAGTGCAAAATTTGTGCCGCATTTGTTGACTGATGATCAGAAAGAGAACCGTGTTGATATCAGTCAGGAACTGCTTGCCAATGCAAGTAGTAATGAAAACTTCCTTAAGAACATCATAACAGGAGATGAGACGTGGGTTTATGGCTATGATGTTGAAACCAAGATGCAATCGTCGCAGTGGATGGGAAAAGGGTCTCCTCGACCAAAAAAAGCACGGATGAGTCGGTCAAAGATCAAGGTGATGTTGGCTGTGTTTTTTGATTGCAAAGGCATTGTCCATCATGAATTTGTACCACGTGGTCAGACGGTAAACAAACAGTTGTACCAGGACTTTTTAGCGCGTCTGAGGGATGCTGTGCGCAGGAAGAGGCCTGAATTGTGGGAAAACCAAACTTGGATGTTGCACCACGACAATGCGCCGGCTCACGCGTCACTCCTCATCCGCAGTTATCTGGCAAAACATCAGATATCCGTTGTGCCCCATCCACCCTATTCTCCGGACTTAGCCCCAGCAGACTTGTTCCTGTTTCCCAAACTTAAAAAACCACTTTGAAAGGACGTCGTTTCCAAACCATAGAGATTCAGGAAAATGCGACAAGAGAACTGCACGCGATCACAGAAAGTGCGTTCCAGGAAGCATTCCAACAATGGAAGAAACGTTGGGAACGGTGTATCGCCAGTAGATGGGACTACTTTGAAGGGGACAGTGCTTAAAATGTTGTAAAATGAGCAATAAAGTGTTTATAGCAAAAGTTCGGTCTTTTTTTGAACACGCCTTGTAAGTTGATGAGCAATGGCAATGACACTGGAAACTTGGTCCCAAAAAAAGTTTGTCATGCAAATTGGCTGTTACAAGTGAAAGGTGCTGCCCCCAACGAAATGCACTGCCACTTGATAGAGGTGTAGGGTGTGGTGATGCATAAAAAGAGTGCAACATGTCAGACAATGGTGCAAATTTGAAGAATGGTCAGACATTCTTGATGATGATGATTGCACCAGTCAGTATAGCACAACCCTGCCAAATGTGAACACACTACAAGTGGAGGAACTCACTTTCTAAACCAACATGTCACTTAGGGCATCACCAATTCCACAGCAGTAAGGAAGTGGCAATGGCTGCTTGTAAACGATTGTGAATGCAAGAGCCCGATTTCTATTATGACAGGATATTTAAACTCCGCCCAAGGCAGGACAAATGCAACAATGTGCTTGGGGATTATGGTGAAAATAATGGTACTTTTGTGAAATAGATAAGCAATGTTTAACGCTGCGATTTCTCATTTAATTTTTATGATGCAGGGAACCTCAGTTACACAATACCCATCATATCATACGTTAATTCACTGCTTCTTTTGACATCCAAAATCTTACAGATATTAGCCAGGCAGCCATTTTGAGAAAATGTAGGACAGCTGTGCATAAATTTAGTTAGCTACACACTCCTGAAGATTTACACTCAGAGTTCTCTCCTGTTCACTAGTATTAGTACATTACAGTCATGAGCCCTCTGTTTTAGAAAAACGGATAAAAGGCAAGAAAAAAATTACACAAAAATTAAAAATAATACATGTGACCAAAATTTTCGCTGGTTCTAACAGAGCCAAGGAATCATATCATTCAGTGATTTCACCACTTTGACTACTTGGTACAAAAGCAAGTGCTATATACAAGCATTTAAAAATATCATAAAAGAACCTGCACTTAAAAGGCCATCAAAAATACGGCCAACTGATACCATAAAAAACATACCGGTGGAAAAAAAAAATATATATATATATACACATACACCAAATCTTGCAACGCTATACCAGTTGTTGCACTTATGGTTGAACATTCACATTCATTTCCAAGGCAACAGCTGAACAACATTTGTACACACATTTCAGCACCCTATGGCAATCTAACACACACGGCTTTCTGAACCAATGATGCATCTTTCAGCCCTTCACTTACATGATGTCCAGAGCTGGCAAAGTTACAATTGCACCACATGTACTGCATGCACTTACCTATCTTTTTCAAACCTGCTGACACATTCCACTTAATCATGCTACATGACCAACACTGACAGCACTTTCTCCCCTGCTGGCTAGAGTCTTGTTTAACTACTGCTTGTTGTTCTTGGCCATGTTATGGGACGCCCAGTTTAGTGAAGTTTTCCACGAGTTGCAGAGGGCTTCATCAAACTTGGACCGAAAATGGGTAAGGGCATCCTGCTCTGACATTTCCATCACCTTATAAAGAAAAGCATAAGAATACAGTGTGTCCACCGTAAAGTATAAGGACTTTACTTGCTCCTGAATGAAATAAACTACAAACGACGGATAAATGACAAACGTTTATTTAGACAGACGCATAATTTTCATGTGATCTAATGTAAGCTATTGTGAGGTGCTTCTTGCAATTGGCCATAATCTAAGTCAATCTGGCTGAATTCAAATGTGATCTTGTGATCTCCGTGTCACACAGGCACGTGAAAGAACAGATACATGCACGGCCAAGACTTTTACAAAACAGAATAAAATACAGCCCTACATCTCAGCAAACCTAATCTTCAGGTTACATATATGGTAAACAGCACAACACAGGGAGTGTTCCAACAGGAAATAAGCATAAATATACTGGAATAAGGGTAGACACTGTAGACATAATGCCATATACAGTAACTACAAACTATCAGCAACAATTTTATTTTAAGTCTTTTAACGTCTTCCTGCAAACTTGCAATTGAGACAAACATGCTCTGTCTGTTTCATCACGTGATATAAACTTGTGTCATTATGATGTGACTACAACTAACAATACAGAAACCAAAAATCTTCTTTGAAAATCTCAGGTGAAGTTCAGAAAGAGAAATAAAATTCACTTTTCTTATTTTATTTTTATGTGTCATTCAAAACCAATGCACTTTCTTTTGTGGAAGATACCGAAGTATCCCTCCAAACCCAGAAAGGGTCTGTGACGTAACACACGCACACACACAAAGTAGTCGCAAATATCGACTTACAATACTCAAGCAATTAGCCCGTAAAAATTAAAGGCTCTGTAAGTGCTTAAAATGCATGCACCATAAGTGATGAAATACTCACTAAAGTGTCTCGCAGGTAGTTGAGGTCTTTCTCTGAGCTGAGCTCGGGTAAGCCAGTAGAGATCATCATGGCGAAAAGTGAGATGATGAGACTACCATGTCGCCGGAGAATCAGAAATGCTTGCTCACAATACTTCTGGAAGACCTGGAACTCGAGGGCCTCTTTCTTTGTTTGTCCCTTGTTGATCACATGCACAAAATCATGTGTGAGGACAAATGGGACACGTTCCCGACAAAAACCAAACTTCTCTTTGAAATGGCCCAGGATATGTCCAAAATCAATATGAAACAGCTGAAAGAGTGAAAACTGTGACTTACATCAGAACACCTACAACCAATTGACACACACATGACCACGCACTCACTATGCTGCTAGAATTCACTGATACTGGCCTGTGACACGCAGCAGCACAGACTGATGTGGTAATGCACACACACATTAAGTGCACACAAAGGACACATTCCTTATGTTCCTTCAAGGCACTTATTTAATGAGGTTGTCTCCCGCTGCTATTATGCATGTAGTGTTGGTGATGGATAAATAAGTATGGAGAATTTATATCCTCACAATGGAGAGAAGCAGGTAGACAACAAAACACACATCTTATAAGTCAATACAGCACAGTCCATCCATGGATAAGGGCAGGCTGAGGGCCTTCTCAAAAGACTCACCACTAAAAGAGCTGGTGATTAACACAACTCAAGCACAAACCAGTTATTTAAACCATCTATTTAAACTGGGGCTGGCAGGCAGTCCCGAGTGTGACAAATGGAAACGGGCGTCTGAAATGGCCTCACACATTCTTTGTGACTGTGAGACACTAGCACCTGGGCCATCACTTGTTGAAAGCAGGTGACTTTGCTGACGTCTCCGTCAGCAAGGTACTGCACTTTGTTCAGAGTGTGGGGCCGCTGAATGCTTAAGCACAGGGTTTGCACAAACGATCAGAAATGGTCGTGGTGCAAGGGTCACTGCCGTCCCTGCCCTCCTGTACTCTACTCTACTGTGTCAATACAGCTTCTACTCCAAGCCTAACTAATACACAGTTCCAAAATACATTAAGACATGGCAACAGCAATCTAGGAACAGCTGCATGTGTAACAACATAAATTAACATATATGAGTTGTGATTACCATTCAGTACATAAATTAACATATCTCTCCACGACAGATGGCTACCACACTGTGTGGAACTTTGCAGCCTGTTGATGAAGAGTTAGTGCTGGATGCACAATAGCATTACGCACCTGTCCAGTTCTCTTCACCATGATGTTATCCGAATGTCTATCAGCAACCCCAAGAACATACGTGGCAACACAGTAGCCCGCGCAAGACATCGTGAACTCATCAATGGCCTTGTTCAACAACACCTCTGACTGGTTGTAATCCTTCAGCCAGGCTGAATCATACAAACATCGCATTTACTGTCACAAATGCCACTGAAACTTAAATGGCAAACCGATACAGTTATAACAAGAACTATTGAGTTCAGACCACAAAAACTATTAAGAAAACAATTTCTGTGCACATGTAACATCTTTCGTATCTGAAAGAAGTTCTTCAAATGTACCTAAGCTCATTGTTATATTGCTTATCCCATACACGATTATTATTCAAATACAACACTTGTCCCACCAATGTACTGTTTTAATGTCTCATTCAAACGAGTCCCTGATAATGATCCTACTGCGTCGAAACATGTTGGACCAAGACGTAAAAATATTATAAGTGTTGTAATGTAAACATTAAAAACAGTGCATTGGTTGGAAAAGCATTGTATTTGAATGCCTAACCTCAGTTACAATACAATTAAATATAATAAAAGGATATGGAACTCTCAATTTATTGACAATATAACAACACAAATTGTCAATCACATTGAAGGTTTCTAGCTTGCTGTCATGGCTTTCCAATATTTCAATAGAGCTTGGAAAGAGCCAATGATATGTTATGTTACTTACAGAGAGGGGTGATATACACTGATGCCTTACATAAATATCCCGAGCCTTAACATGGCTGTGACATCACCCAGAATCATGCTCCATCGTAACCGTGGAAACTAGTGTATGGTTTACAAAGCAAGATGTCCCACACAGGTTAAACAGATCAAATTTCAACAGCTTATGCACAATGTACAGAGTACTTTCAATTTTTGAAGGATATAATTACACAGTTCTTTCAAAGTCTTTATGCCAATTTCATCACAAGTACTTCCTTAAAAATTTCTTTGCACTTTTGCACAAAGAGCATAAAATGAATATGTGATAACGAGGCTGTGTCTATAAGCGTGTTTCATCCTTAGAATTACTGATTCAGTTGGGTACTTGTGGTCTGTGCCTTTGGGTTTGAACCTTTTGGTATTTATAGCACACCTAAGATATTTCTGCTCTTTCTTTGCAGGACAGTCAAATTAAATTACAAAACTAAAATTTGTAACAATGCGGGCTGGGATAGTGTAGCCAGCACAGCCACCCGCTACGAGCTGGACAATCTTGGGATCAAATCCTAGTGGGGGCGAAATTTTCTGCATCCATCCAGACTTGCCCTGGGATCCACCCAGCCTCCTGTAAAATGGGTAACAGGTCTTTTTCCTGGGGGTCAAGTCGCTGCAGCATGGCATTGACCACCCACCCCCACTGACAGCTGAGGTTAAAGGAAGAGTACAGCTACACCTCTGCTCCCCCTCTGGGACTTCATGGCCTGTTATAGGGTGAACTTCACCATTACATAGACAACAGTCATTCAACATCTCTAGTACCATGAATATTTAAGTCTTCTGGGATGTGATGCTGTGTAACTGGGTCCAGCAACACAGCACCACATCCCAGAAGACTTGAATCTTCAGCACCACCACTGCGAGGAACATCAAATCTTGCATTACAGTATCACATTGTATAACTGGTGGCAGGAATTTGCGATTAAAATATAAATAGAGGTGAAAGACATAAAGAATTTCAACATGACAGGTCAGTCAGGTAACCAAAATCACAAACAAAATATGCGGAGAACATGTGTACTCCAAACAGGAGTACATCATTCATCTCTTGTTTAAAACAGCATATTTGGCAGAATGAGGCTGCTTACCTAGTAATGATCCCTTTCGGAATGCAGAAGTGGCAGAAAACATCCCTTTTTCTTTCTGAATGTTGGCAATAGTTTCCGCATTGAGCACTACTTCAATTAAGCCTATCCTGTGTTCAGTCGAGATACAGCCATAAGGGTTCATCCTAAAAATAGACATCAGTGAGACATTACACACTTTGTAATTACAGCAAAAGTTCATTTACCCAGCACTTGTTTAGTGGCAAGTTCATTCTACTGGCATATTTTTCTGTAGAATCCACTGCATTTCACACCTGCCTCTATTTTTCCCTATAATTTCGATTTTCTCACAATAGTTAATATTTTTTTTTCTGGGATGCAGTAACCATTTTACGGCACATATTATTGTTTGTAATGTTTTTGTTAACATGTGTTATTTATTTTATCTTTCCATCATGGCCTGCATTAAAACTGCTTTTCTTTCTAGTGACATTACTGGTCTATCACCACACCGTACTCCTCAGCCATACCAATGACACAAAACTTTGACTGTACATTCATCCAATTCTAAGACGGCTCGCATGTACAGCTGTGCCAGTTGATCCCGTACGCAATGATAACTTGATCAAATAACAATTTCAACGAACTTTACTTCACAAGCACCTTTAAAACGTAGTAAATATAAGTTACAGTGACTTTGATCCCTCTGGTCTCTCCTTCCTGATGGGGAGTAAGAATTCATTTTGCATGTGTTAGCACTCATGTGGCCAATTCTGCAGCTCCCAATGAAGTGACAGCCAAGCCAAATGATCTACTGTTACCTTTAACGCAGACTCTGACCCACAACAAGGGGCACAGTATTCATAATACTCCGAAAACCCTGAAGCATAGCTCTACACAGCAAGGTTCCAAATTATTTTAAGCTAAAGGATTCCTGTTTTAGCTGTACATCACCCATCTCCCCTCCCTCGCAACATCCCTCCACAGCAGATATCCTGATCCTGTCCATTACTAACAAGGACTGAGATTAAATAAGGCAGCCACTAGGGCTGAAGGACTTAAATATATGCCAGATGAATAAGTTGCATTTTGTTGTCATTTTTACCTTGACTTTACAGAAATGAACGCAACTCTGAATACAACACTGTGTGACAGCAGTGAAGAATGATACCTCAAATCAAGACCTTCCTTCTTCCATAACTTATCCATGATGCGTATCATCTGGAGAGTCAGCATATCCTGTCGCAAGTCATCACCATTCTTGAAAATCACATATATATCATCTCCATAGGGATCATCATTTTCAAACACAATCCAGAGAGGGCGCATCTTACTGTCCATTACTTTGCACTTGTCCACCCTTAAAAAAAAACACTCCTGTTTAATACATTGCACATTTAGCTTAAAAAATAAACATCAGAAGACACACATACTGTGTACGGAAGACTGACATCTCAAATGGTTTATAAAAACCCTTTCAAAGATCATTTAACAAGCAACTAATCAACAACAGCACAATTCTGTATGTCTGTATTTACCACGAGCCAGTAAACATTTAACGTTTAAATCTTCCTTCACGCATTCTTGTGGGCCTGACCTGAAACTGGCATAACGTAGACAGGCCAAAATAAGTCACGTGTCTCAGTCTGCATATTTGTAACAAAGGAACAAAATTATGTGTCAAATTGAAATTACCTTCTTTAGTCAAGCACTCCTTCTGTCGACTTCCTGACACAAAGATGACGGCCAACTTATGAAACGGATAAGAGTAAGGAGCTCTACATTTAAAGCATTCAGACAAGTGTAATTTACTCTAAAATAACTATCGCCAACAACTCATGAGGTACAGGACTGTATGAGCCACATCACTGGAGACAGACAGACTCACAACCCTGCTCCTATGAACTGAAGTTTACCAAGCTGTTACAGGGCAGGTATAAACACAACTTACTTGACCCTTTTACAGCGATAGCTTGGGTCTAATGGACATAGCACCCTAGATATGGACTCTGTTATGTGCTTCTGGTCTAGGTGCTCCTGCATGAAACTCCGTGCCTTATCTTTGTCTTTCCGCAGTTGAACCATCTCACTTGTTGTTTTCAGCTTATCCAGGGATTCGACCTGTTTTACTAATACTTTCATGTGCTCCTGACTGCCACGACAGTATGCCTCCAAAATCAGCCCAAAACGTACCGACACAGATGGCACTTGCATCTCTGATCTGCAACAAATAAGTAATGGTGGCAATGGAATCAAACAAAATGGCAGGAAGACATGATTACAGCAGTCTCGACATTCAGGATTTTGACCTTTTGTGATCACACATTTTAATACAATTGTTTTGACTTTTGTTACTTGTTTGACAAATCACGATGAGACTGTGTGGCTGGCGAATCAGCTTCCCCCACTCTCCTGCCATTGTGCATATCACTCTGAACTCGGTCAAGCTCCATCTTTCAATAAGTGAGGTTGACTGCTTTAGTGCTTCAGGGAATGAGACATTCCTTCGATCACCTAATATATTTTATGCTTCTAAAAAGGGTTTGTATTTCATTAAAATTAAACTTTCATGCTTTTTATGCTTTCTGATGTTATTTCACATTCTCATTGAGAGTATTTCATAAGTTCTTGGAACCAAACAGGTATTTTACACCGCAAATGAATTCCAGTGTCAATGACTCTTACGTTCATGATCTTTACTTTACTTTCTTTATTCAAGTTCACTGATCCACAAAAGGTCATATAGAAGACCACTGGATACAGAATTGGTCAAAAAATACAAACAAATCTCATGATATATATTGAGAAACAGAAAAGATAAAAGGTGTCAGTTAAAAAGCACAGCAGTAAAAGACAGTACAATAAATGTTACTAAATTGAATACAACAGGATTATATAGATATTACGAAAATGATTTTACGAAAATGAAATTGTTGAAGTGAAATAAAAGATCATGCAAAATATACACAATTTATGCCTATTATGACTAGAAGGATATCACAGGTTGGGAAAAACAACTGGCTTAAGAGACCTGTGGGTCAACACATGTTAAAACCAAACAATTTTGGAAGGATTGCTAGACAACAACTTTGATCGTTACTGGAATGGTGCTTAGAGAGTGCAGCTGGTCACTACACTGTGGGCTGCATGGCCCGGGACATTTCCTTCTACAGAGTGTCCAAAGTGGCTTGGAGGCCCAACCAACCTGCTACTCAATGGGCACTATGGGTAAAACTGACCACGCACCTCTATCTAGTGCCATGGTTAAGAATGAAGGCGCTCTACCTCTATTCCCCATATATGCCTTCACAGGGTATACAGGGAGAGCTACCCTTTTACCCACTGGAAGACCAAATGACAGTGGTTCCAATCTCAGAGTGGAAAAGAAAGGTTGGCACCTAAGAAAGCCTGGTAAGGGGACGTTTTACAGAGTGAAAATGTGCAAGCGTGGAGACACTGTCTGTCTTCAGTTCAGAGTTTGTGAAGACACTACACATGACACAATCTCATTAGGTCTGCTACAAAAAGAAATTAAATTCTACTACACAAACAAGTTACATTACCTGAGATGCCAGAAAAGATAGTGCCCAATTTTTTGGTTGTTAAGCGCTCTCCTCAAAAGGAACTCAACCAAGTCACAAAACAAATATGACTCATGCTTCAGAGCCTGCACCAGCTGCAGCAAGTACAGTGACAGGTCCTCATTGCTACAACAGAAACAAACAAAGCTGTACTGAAACAGGCATTCCCTGGTTTTACTGACAAATACCCTGCTTGAATGATTCAGTGTCATTTCATGCACTGTGTTCATGAATGTCAATAACACAATCCTGAAGTACGGCACGGCATAAAAATAAGGTAACCAGATTTATTCTTTAAAGCACTGTTTTATCAGTGATCATCAGAGGGAACGGTTAGTATGGTTACCATGAATGTCTTCTGCTCCTGCCTAAGTCCATTCAAGACAGGCACACGAACACATTCAAGTGCATGTTGGTCAAGGTTAAAAGTATTAATTGTGTGCCTAATGACGTATATTGAAAAAGGGAACTATGTACTACATACTGTTCATTCTGCATTAGTTTTTAAACAATTAAAAACTTAAAAAATACATGTATGTGAAATATGTAAAAATATGCAGAACCACACCAGCAGAGCTCAAGGTACACAACATGTACAGCATATACCAAAACAGCACCCGACCTATAAATATTAAACCACAATGTACCTGTATGGCCTTTGAAGATGCACACGTGAAAAAATTAATGTACACTTCACACAGGCACAGAAAGAAAGAAAGAAAGAAAGAAAGAAAGAAACAAACAAACAAACAAAGAAAGAAAGAAAGAAAGAAAGAAAGAAAGAAAGAAAAACAAACAAAGAAGGAAAGAAGAAGAAAGAAAGAAAGAAAGAAAGAAAGAAAGAAAGAAAGAAAGAAAGAAAGAGAAAATACATCTGGACAGCCGGTGCAGCTGCAAGAAAAGGTGCACCAGCACAGCAGGCAGCCATGAACAGCATGTCCAGTTAAACGTACACCACGTATGGCAACTACACCAAGAAGGAAGAAACAGCCGCTTCAGGACAGCACATACACTGTGAAAGATGATAAGTACAAATGACACTGCACAGTGTTCATGGCCCATACAGTTACATGTCCCAATATGCACCACTTTATACCAGTCTGCCACCTGTCATACAAGTAATCCATCTAGTTACTCTACTGTCGGACTTCATGCACCTGCAAGCATGGTACCTGTCCAAACAGTACAGGATTTCATTAACCTTTTTGCGTTGGTAGCCACACACTTACATTTTACTGTAGGTGCTGTTAACAGCCCGGTACTACACTGACACACTTTCTGTTGCAACCAGTCTGGCCCACTGTTCATGTTAAAATATTTGTACTTCTGTGCCAAATGACATACACGTTCATTACTTTCTCCACAAACAAATGCCCAAATGCTATACCTGTACGTTACCCATGCTGCACATCTTGAATAAATATAGAATGCCATACTGTTAGAGCATTATACACTTTTACATATTTTGCATTAATACTGCTTTCTGTAACCTTTAATACTTATGGGTTTAAATATTCAGCAGAATTCCTGCACAAAGGAATTTGGTTCACCAGGACTCAATCTGTACAGGATGGCCCACAAAAATGGCAGAAGTGCATCACTAAAATGGGCAGACCTTACTGTCACAGGAACTTGAGAATATGTTCAGATACAACTGATTGTGGTACTCTACTGATTGTGGCTCATTTTCTTACCTAACATCTTTCAGGCACTGCACTGCAAAATGCCGGACAGCCTGGTCTGCATAAGCATAATCCAACAACTCGAGGGCCTTCTCCACAGAAAGCTTAGGCCACTGCTGCAGCAAGGCTGTCACCTCAGCTACCTACAGTTCACGTGCAGAAAGGTTACTAACAAGTACGGTAATTGTATGCGCTGTTCAGCTTACAGCGGAAGATGCTCACACAGCACACACAAACAATCTGTACTATAAATAACTACAGCAGACGACACTGCCACTGCTCAGTCCTCCACTACAAAGACACGCTGCGTCTACATAAACATCCGTATGGTGGGGAAAATCTTACAATATTTTCCCAAACATAAAACGGACCTGCACGTAATATGAACCATGTCACAATCTTAAATTTCAGGAAAACAGGTACAAGAACATGTTTAACTTCATGTGTAATCATAAAGTGACCAGCTATTTTTTCTGGTGGTACAGGCAGAAAAAATTCTCATTTTATATTTAGGTACATATATATAAGTGTTCAAATATGCATGGTAAATCATGCAGCTTGTGGCGTTTACGGCACACCACCCCATGCCCAAAATTATTTGATGAAAGGCAATGTGGCATACGAGGATAGGACAATACAGGCAAATACCACAGGTAAGCAGAGCATTGGAACTGAGGATACAAGGATTCTAGCACATTACTTTAAAATGTGTACTGTAAAAACAAATGTCATGGCACTGAAAGAAAGCATGAACATTACAGAAAAAAACTACTGGCAACAAAGTAATTGAACAGATCAAAGAATTTAACTACTTGGGAAATAATGTACTCTATATAAATAATACTGATGTACATAATAAGCTATGAGTAGAGAGTATTTAAATTATATGAGACAGTGGCAATATAAATGCTCCTGCAGGGGTGCGGGATTTGCAGACTATCCTGTTTACAGACATTCAATGGAGTTAAGACAGAAAGTATGAGGATTAAAAAAAAGTAACAAACACTCTTATGTCGAGTTTATTCTGACTTCAATCTGTACATTGCACATGTGTAGCAGACGGTACACACCAGACTTCCACGTAGTCATCACTGACTTGTAACCCAGCACTGAAGGAATCAGTGTCAAGTGTCTGTAGCTTGGAGATGACAGCTTTCTTCATGCTGGTGTCTGCTACATATAACTTGCCAGGCAGGTGTTTTTCTTCAGAGGTCCAAAGAGATGGAAAACCCTGGGCCCCATTCTGCCATCCAGATTTGTGACTGGTTATGGCACTGTGAGTGGGAGGTTCTCAACTACCCTCCTTACAGTCCTGATCTCACACCCAATGATTTCCACCTCTCTGAACCCCTTAAGAAGCACCTAGTTGACAAGCAATTTGCAACAGATGCAAATGTGAAGAAGCTGTCATACCACAGCTAGAAACACTTGACACCCACTTCTTATGTGTTGGGATACAAGCCTTTGGCCCAGAGTAAAAAAAAGTTTAAATATGAATGGTGCTCTATGGGTGTCTGATGTGTACCATCTGCAACACGTGTGACATGCACACATTGAAGGCAGAATGAATTTCTCAGCATCAGTACTTGTTACACTGTTTCATGAAACTAGTTCCTCTCTATATCAGTGACAAGCACAGTCTACCTCTTTGTGATCATTCCATTCTACACAGTCCAATAGTTTCGGGAGAAGGTGCGGCACATGGTGAAGGCAGTCATAGCGAAGACTCCAAATTATTTTGCGCTCCTGGTCGTGCATCTCATGTATTGGATCTCGTTCAGCAATCTGACGCAGGAACTCTAAATGACTCTTTGTCTGGCCAGATGGTGTTGCTGACACATCAATTCCTGACGAGTTCTGACTAGTTGAATTTTCCAGTAATGGTGAAGGGTACATGACTGTGCGTTCTGCATGATACCTGTATGATGAATTCATACAAAGTAATTACAAATATGTACACTGTGAAGCTCATACATCTGTACAGCAAAACTTGCATTTTCTGTTCGTTGAATCTGAGTTTTCTTTAATTCTATGCATATTTTTATCGGTCCTCCAAAAATGTATATATGAAAAACACTGTATCTTCCTTGCATATACACTAGTGCTTCCTACATAATTGCTTGACTACACATTCAAACTGAGCATAAATTAGTCTAGTGCTGTTTTTTAAGCAATTTACATTGAAATATGGGCAGATAAAAATTCCAGTTGTAATTTCCTATGTCCTCTATTGTTGTCGTGTCATATGCATCACGTTGTGCACAATGCAGAAAGCGGCTTAGCTACTGACACTCGCCCGCCCTTGCAGCACAGTGGCGAGGCTTGGAGCAGTGCTGGCAGCTCTGCCAGTTTACTCCACTGTAAATAATGTGTGACACAGCAGCAACCAACTGTCACGCATGTGCAGAAGAAGTCAACTAGATTAAGTTTTTAATGCAACACAATGAATTAGATTACACCTTACAACTTTGCTAGCTACATCATTTTTCGTGTCCTTGATTTTATATTTTGTGCGACATTACATTCACTCTGACCAGTCCCTTCAGACATGTGAGATCCAGATTTCATTATGCTTCCAACCAGCAACAGCTTTGTGACAGTTAAGATTTTCGTGAAAGTGACTACAATTAGTGTCCCCTTGAATGTAAAGTAATGTAGTCTAGCACGTATTTACCAGCAATTCATTTAGATGTATGGGGTGTACCTTTGTTCAGCAAGGCGACTCATTTAGGAGAACCCACAGGCTCCCTTCTTTGCTTCTCTTACCCACCTTCATGGCTGGTTGGGTACACATGCACCTATATTCAGTGCAGCCACCCTTTAACATGACCTGGTACATCAACCTACTGGATCCCCTGACACTTTTTGCAAAACCATGTACCATCTTATCTCCGCCATTCACATTCCCTCACACAATATTCTTTCCACTTTTTTCTTGCTCAAAACATGTTCCTCTGCTCTTTTTCCCCAGGAAGTTTTGGCCCAGCCCCCTACACACCACCACGTCCCTTGGCTTGCTCAAAGTCATGTCACTCCCTATACCTGTACGCTGTTTTTGCCTTCAGCAGGTTCCTCCACAACACTGGTACCACAGATGACTGATGAGAAAAGCTGGACCTTGGCAATTGTTGCACAGTAAGAAGTCAGACTGTCAGATGTTTACAACCAGCAGCTGATAATTTACAATTAAAATATACTGGGCTGAAATTCAGGTGTGTCTTGTGCATGAGAGTTCGCACTATTATTATCTGTTGTGCTCTATAGGGTTAGAGCTATGCATAAATTTCACTTTATTGTTGTTGCAAACTGAACACCAAAGACATGGCAACTAGTGGAAAGTGACAGGCACAGTGACAGACTTATGTTTTTGACAGGACTTATATGTTTTCTCCACAAGGTTAGTCCCGAGATAATGGACCCCACCCATGCTGTCAAGGTCAAAATTGTTCTTATCAGGCAATGCTAGGAAGTGGCTACCAGACTATACAGGATTACATCTCAGACATGCCCTTATTTTCTAAACTCATCAAATTTGGATAAAATTTGATACAGGAGATGTCCACGAAAATGTAGAGGGACTGTGAGTTTTATAAAAATTTGTGCAGCAAAAGCCAGAATTTACTTTGGGATGTAAATATATTTCTATCCGTACTTTCCACATTTATCGTCCGATTTGGGTAAAATTCAGTATGTGAAATGTGCACATAACGCTGTTCAGAGCTTGTGAGTTTCATGAAAATCGGCACAGGGAAAGCCATACTTTTGTTGTGGACATAAATAAAATTACGTTTCTGCTTGTACTATGAAATTGTATGACGTTTTCAAAGTTATGAACACCTTCATAAAAGTCTGTGTACTACATTATGCAGTACATCACGTGCAGTTATGTTACCTGTGGAATGTGAGTGTCAGTGCAGTAGCATGCTCCACGTTGGGGTTAGAGACCACAGTGCCTAAGGGATGTAGAATGTCTTCTGTCTGAACATCCTCTGCATATGTCCACATGTACAGTGTCATAGCACCAGTCTTCAGCTGACTCTTAAAATCATAAACTGTAGTGTTCACCCATGCCAATGGATTAATATACAGCTCTTGTTTAAAGTCTTTAACTTTTCTTGATTTGACACCTTTTGCAGTTTTGGAGATCTCATACACTACCAGACAGAGACGAGCCATCCGTGGGATGTTACACACTTGTAGATCGAAAGTTAGGTCTTCCTCCCACTCACAACTCCCTTCCTTTGACACCTGTTTCTCTGTTGTCTTCTGCGTCTCACACAGAGACTTTCCGCCATGGAAAAGACCAGCTTGGACACCAACCTGAAACAGTCCAGTAAAAGCTAAGAAAAGTGGGTGGCTGTTCCACCAATTTCAAACACCAACATCCCTATTATACTATAAGGCCCTTCTTTTATCTGACAACTATCGTTTGTCATTTCCTGCTGTGGGCTAAACTAATACAATAAATGAAGACACAACAACCTGCAATTGTTTTCGGAGATCTTAAAATTCACATGTGCACAGAACACGCAATGTTAGCAGTATTATTGTGCACCTAGCATGGTCAGCCAGCTAATGAGGCATTTGATACAACAAGATTTTTCTAAACAGTGGAGTTTGGCTTAAATCTCCATGATGCAGGCTTTCTGTGACACTGAATTGTCACTCTTCCTACCTGAATGTACATTACCATGTTTGTAACAGCCTGCCGCTTGACCCTATTGTGAGCCAAATGAATCCAGTCCATGTCCTTCCCTTCTGTTTCTTTCATATCAATTCTAATACTATCCTCTCAAATACACTACGGCCTTCCATACTGAGTCCTCCCTTCAGGTAGCCAGTATGCATTTCTCTTCTGCCCTGTATGTGCCATGTGCCCCACCCATCTCATTCTCCTTCACTTGGTCACCCAAATAATATTTGATTTGGAGTACAGATCATGAAGCTCCTCCTTACGCAGTCTCCTGTTATGTCTTCCCTCTTAGACCCAAACATCTTTTTCCACACCCCATTCTTGGACACCCTTAATATAAGACACCATATTTCATGAAGTAATAATTAAATTTTAAACATCAGACCAAAAAATTACCAGTTAAATTCAATGTAATTCTAGAACACTCAATATAACTGATTAAAACGTGATTTTACCTACCTCAACGGGTCGGTTGACATCACAGTTCAGCCTGCAGATTGCTGAAATTCTGAATGTAAAATCCTCATTTATAGTCCATGAAGACACATGCTTCCCCTTCTTACGCGACGTTAGTGTAGAGGGTGAAGGACGGGCATGTTTTATTTCATCTTCTGGATTTTCATACACATTATCTACATCAACTGGACAAGTAAACAAATGAATACAATTAAAATTAAGATAGTTTCATATCCAACTGCAAGTAATTTTATGGTTTGATGACAGGACCAACAGGCTCCAAAACACCCATTGCAAAACAACTGTCGTGATTATTATTTACTGTTTATTCATTTTGCTTTATTGTCACTACATGAATATTCCCAACTCTGCCGAAACTGTATTTCAGATCCCGCAAACACCCCTGTGGGTAATGAATGGTGATAACAGCACCTAGGCCCTCACATTTTAACCCAGCTCCTTCACTGTACAAGTATTCAATAATGCCCTTTTAAAAGGCAGGATCTCTTTTCATCCTTTTTCTATTTCTTTACTTCTATTTTTCATGTTAATTTGTTTCCAGACTTTAAATTTGTTGGTACTTATTTTGTTTTTTAAATATTTGCCTTTTTTTAAATTTCATCTGACTTCTTTCTACACCTCCCCTTTCCTTCCCAACCTCTAAGCCAGTACACTGAGGCCCCTCCCACTAACACCCCTACTGGTTTGCCACCCTTCGTTGCCATCTGCAACCCACATCAAACATACCTATAAAACACACACCATTTTCCAGTGCAGCTATTCTTCTTGGTATGCTTGCTCCTGAAAACGAAAGCATTGTGATCCTTCAAAACGACAGGAGGCACTTGTCCAGTGACAAAATGTCACACCACAGACCACCAGAAACTCCAGCAGCTGCAGCACCACTGTGGTAACCTCAAATCTTGCAATTGTAGCAATGTTGTCTTCTGGTGTTTAACCTCTATTGGCTGTACACTGGATTACTGCGACGGCATGTGTGGCAGTCCAACTAGCTGAGCACTGAATTTTCTCAACACTAATACTGCAACCACCAACACCTCCCTCTCTCCCCCTCCCCATCAGGTCAGCAGAACTAGTACGTTCTCCACTCGTGTAGGGCAAATCGATTTAAAGTCCCTTATCTCGGATAATAAAAATTAATTACCTCAAACAGTCTTGTAAAAAACAAAAATTACAAAAAATAATGACACAGATTTGAATACTTGAGTCTTCTGGGATATGGCGACACTATACCACTGGGTTTGTAGTTCCTGGTGTTATGAAGGAGCACAATGCCTTCACCTTCTGGATCAAGCTGTCCAAGAAGAGTGCTTGGCTGCTTGACCCTGAACATAAAGGCACAATGCTCCTTTGAAACACCAGGAATTACACGCACGAGGACACAGCATCACATCCCAGAAGATCACAGCAGCACAGACGTGAGAACCCCAAATTTCACAGGAGGACGGAATGTTGTATACATTACAGTATGACAGATAAACTCTGTCCTTACCTAAGACACTGTTAACAGAAACAGTAACCAGTGTAGGCACACCATCTCTAGCCAGCATGTCCTGCACATACTGGAACTGTATCAGTGGGTAATTCCCCACCAGATATTCTTCTTGCCCACAGACTTTCAGCACAAAATCAGCCGGATGCTCGCCACGTGAATTGAGGGTGATAGCTTTCTTGTTGAGGATTGTCTGAAGAAGTTGATGTGGTGTCATCGTGTGAGGAACATTGAATGTAAACGTCGTCTGCAAGTAAAACACTTACTTACTGGACATAATCAAAATGACAGAACTATACACAACACAAGAGGGTTTATGCTGTAGTGCATGATTACATGACAGTATTACAAAATACTGTAGTTATATTTTAATGATTCGTGGCAGAGTTGTTCTTTTAAGTGTGATTTACTGACACCGTCAGTTGCTAGGATAATATAGCACCGGTGACAGATAAATGAACTAGTATTGTGCACTGGTGGAATGATACTGACAGGGGAAAACTCACGTACTACAAGAAAAACCTGTTCAAGTGTCACTTTGTCCACCACAAACCCCACGTGGGCAGATCGGCAACTAACCACCTGAACTAAAGCACAGCCCCTAATATAGTTCTAAGAAGTAACTATCATTAAGTATTAACAACCACATTAATACCCAACATAAGATTTCTGAAAGTGAAATAGAATGCTGGTTTCAACCAGACATGGACAAACCATAGCCCATGTATAAACACCACTGACTGATAAATATTTAGAAGGATGCCTTCAAAATTTCAGGGCCACAAATAATTCCTACCACAAACTCTGATTAAATAAACGAAGGGGAAAAGGGGATTGTAAATAATGTTTTATCATTATTTGACATATTTTTCTCCAACTGCATATATACGTTGTACACCATAAATGTTTGACATTCAACACAAGCAGTAACTTTAAACGTCCTGCATTCACATAGGTGAATGCATGTAAAGAAACCACCCCTAGATGTTCATATTATGTATTTAGGAAACAAGAAAAAGTGCTGCACTTTTTAAGACACGCTGCATAATCTCTGTGTTATTTCCCAGGAAATGCCACTTATTTCACAATTTTATCTTCTCATGTTCAAATAGTACTTTTTTCATAAACAGTGCACTGAAAATTAAATACCAACCTCATCATTTAAAGGTTAATGGCATTTATGACGTGCTCTGGCATGCTAATGAAGGAACAATATCAGGATGTGGCCCCACTTAAAAAAAATTCCTGCTGCCAGGTTTAAATTATCATCTATATTAATAATGACATTGTACCTCCGTGTTCTCAAACTTTGTAACAAGAACAAAATGGCCATCTCGCAGCCGGGAGCTGATGACAGGAGAAAGAACTGGAGTGGCTGCCAGTCGTGGGGGGAACTGGTAATGCATTTTCTCCAGCCATGTCTTGTTTTGCCTCTCTCTCGCTATCTCATCACCCAGAAGACGCATCTTCCATCGAAAGTCATTCACTTCTGGATTCTTCAGTGAGTCAAACTCATGAAGCCCTGCAGGATAATTCACTTACAGTGACACTGACACATACGAATACTTGGTTCACAGAGCAGAGTCCTTCATTTACAGCATGGGTCTCCAACGTTTTTATGGCAATGGGCCAAACCAGTCGTTGTGGGCTGGATCATGGGCCACACATCTACAAACAACAGTTAAGTGGCAGACCTAACCACCTAAATTACTGTGTAATTTTTGTAGTACATAAATAATTTAAAATGTGGCTGTGGGCCACATAATAGAAGCTGGCACGCCAGGGGTTGGAGACCCGTGATTGACAGTAATGTTGATATGTACAAACACTACATCCATGGAGAAGAGTTCTTCTGGAAAAGCTAACAGTGACTCAACTTTTCAAGAAATTCCCAGATTTGTATCAAACCAAGAAGTTCATTACTGTGTTCAGAAGATGCCAACAGTCATTTCCAACACAAGCAAACAAAACGAGTCCACACCTTCACATCCTACTTCTGTAAGATCCATTTTAATCTTACCCTTCCACTCGTATTTGTCATAGTAGTGTTTCTTGCTGTGTACCGACCTACAATCTGTATGAGTGTCAAAATGGTGAGGTTCCATGATGCAATTAATGTCTGCTCCAACATTCTGTACAGGTATTTACTATGTACCTACATCTGCATTTGTATTCAAACAAGTACTGCATTACAACATGACACGTTATACATCTCTGGTTTATGCCCATGAAGGATCTATGCAATGTAAACCATAGGCACACCCAGAATTTTAGTTAGGAACAGGGCTGACCCTGAGGCTATGTAATAATTTATGTCTGACTTTAAAAACTATGTTATGAAAATCATGTCAAAATCTCCAAGCCAACATCTAGTTATGTTACAGGGGAAATTAAAACTAACTGAACAAGAAAATAATCTACATATTTGGAAGTTTCATTTATACTTTTCAATATTCCAATGTACTAGCCATCAGCTGATTTCAGTGGCTGATTTGGGCTGAAGCATAGATCACGTAAAACCTTTGGTAAGGTTGTGTCTACAAAATCTGTGTTTTTTAAAACTTTGCTTTGGGGCGGGGGGGGAGGGGGGGGCTGCAACCTGGCCGCCCTCCCGTTGGGCGCGCCAATGATGTAAACAAACTCTACTCAGCTATATTCTATTCTAGTTTGCGTAATTTATGTATATACATACCTTTTCCTATAAGATGGCTTATTTGTATGTTAAGTGTGTTTTCAGCTTTATCACCTTTGCGTTCGATAAGACGGAGGACAGAGCAAAATGGTCGAACATCTGATAAGTGCCTACTTTCGTCAAGCAGGTCTTCATTTTCTGCCATAGAGTTGATGCAGGCGAACACATATGTGGACGAGTCATGCAGCATGCCATGGAGAGGATATTTACAGGCCTCCTCCCACAGATCCTGTCACCAAGTGCCAGCATTTGACAACACTATTTTATACACACACTATAACTACCTCCAATCCATATCCTTCTGCCACTTCCTTTCTCTTTAGACCAAACTTTCTCTTCAGCACTTTGCCCTTAGCACCCCCAAACTACAGTGACAGACCAGTTTCACCATCATACAAGACAACTAATGAAAGGGAACATTTTATATGACAACAATTATTATGTAAACACAAGAACGATTAGAGATACAGGTCTCTCTGCAAGATTTCAAGCTGCAGCAATGAAGATACTGCTTGAATAACGATCACTACTTATTCCTTCTCTTTGCTGCCTTTAATTGGTGTATTTTTAAAAAGATATAATTATTTTGCTGGTATCTAATTCCTTTTAATTTATTTTTATATTTCAATTTATGGTATGTGCTAATGTAACCTACAAATACCTTAATTTTAAAATAGTACATCATGGCATTCCATTCTTTAATCACATGAAAAGCTCAAAGGTCACTAATCTTACAACAGACAAAACATTTCATCAAACAAATAACAAAGAAGTACATCTGAAAAATATGCGAAGTTAGCAAGCTGATTCAATAGTGGAAGGTTCTTCCTACGAATGTGTTGCGCATATTAGGTGCTTAACCTAACTTGGACAGCTCTCAAATAAATTGGTTACCTCTTTAATTTCCTGAAGTGTAGCATTTTTCTTTACTTCAAGAGGAATGAAAACTCCATTTGGCATCAGACAGCTCAGTTCTACCGACGGGTCTGCTGAACTCCGTAACCAAAAATCGTAGGTGTATGTACTTGGTATGTGAACCATACTGACCAGTAACTTATATCCGAGACCAAGGCCAATTATTTGTTAATGAAAAAAATTCACATCTTGAAAGCCTGTAAATATAAATAAATACGCAATAAACAAACCTATAATACCCTACAATTTCAGCAAAGTGACAATATACGGGTTCGTGCACATCATGAGCCCAAACTCTAATATCTTAAAAATTTTAATACCTTCACAACAGACACATTTGATAGAAATAATTCACTCAGTACGATAGCAAATCAAGCACTAGAGGCTAGTTACTAACCAAATTCACTAAAATAAACAGATACGTTACACTGGAAAACAATAACAGCGTACCATCACAGCTGATTCATACTACAAGCGTACCAACACTTCGCGTGCTGTAGTGTGTGCATGTTACAGGGTTTTTTTAACTTTAATTACAGACATATTATTAACAGTTCACTTAATTGAAGCATATATATTCAACTTGTGCGCATATCTCGCTGTAATTAATATTGCATTAAATTTGTAATATACCACGTGACTAGTAAAGGTGGTAGCCCAGAAAACGTAATATTGTGGTTGGAAAGTCTTTTCCGTGTGGTGCTCTAGCTTGGGCTAAATGTTAAGATAATATGGCTGGCCATAAGGCAGGCCCAGCCAAATTACAGCATTCAGTAAAAGTTCCACAGTTTTACAAAACAGCCGCTAATATTGCGAAACGGGTCACCGAAGAACGTTGTAGTCTGAAGGAGTTGGTATTCAATGCCAACAAACACCTGGTAAGTAGCGCAGCTATAGTTGCAATAGCCAAGAATTCCAAACAAACGTGTGTATAGAAGGCACGTAACGTGTGAAACAATATAGGGGTTTTTGGGGCGTGTTTTGTGCGTTCTCAGGAACATTTTTTTCGGTCCACGTGTGTGGGTTTAAGGTTAACCCTAATATGGAAAGTTAATGCACGTGATAGTTTACTTGAAATAACACAAGGACGGAGAAAATAGGACAGAAATTTAAAAAAATTGCATTTATTTATCAGTGTACAGTGTTTAACAAATTACTATGGAAGGCTGAACTGAAGTTTTGGCTTTTTATTTTTTCCAGAATATACAAGGGTTATATGCATTAATAATTAAAACATTCCATCATGAAGATACCTTGGACAGGCTTATAAAAAAAAGCAAAATTCTTAAAGAGAGGAAGGTAGACCCATGGTTGATTCGAATATTAATAACAGAACTGCTATTTGGAAAACAAAGTCTCAGTGGCGATAGCAAGCCTGTACAAGCAGTTCTGTCGTACCATCAGATGTTTCTTGCTGAACTGAAGGGGACAGAGAAAGCAGGACCACACAAATTGGACTCTTACCAGAAGAGAGGTAATGTGAAAAATTATTCTAAATTCTTCTTCATTCTGCATTTTTACAGATCTAGTTTTGCCTTGCTGAAATAAATAATGGATTCAGAGCTAAGAAGGAGAGATTTGCTGGATGGATCAGATAGCACGGATGTACAAGCGCTGCCACATCCAGCTTCATTTAGCGGCAGAACGTTGGAAACGGCGAAGACGCTAGCTTATTTCCTACTCTACAGCACTGCAATGTTTACATTACCATTTGTCGCTTATGTTGGAACCAAATATGGTCTGAAATATTTTGGCATTGAAGGTTTTGCCAACACAGCTTGGTCTGTAGTGGCAGCAGTAGTGGTAGTCAATACCATTATTATGTTGTATGCTTGCAAGGGTTACCATGAGGAAGTGGAGTCTGCACAGCAGGAGAGTGAGCAGCAGCATCGCAAGACTGATCATGACCTAAAAGCAGATTGAAAAGGATGTTATGAAATACAGTCGAACTTGGTTATACGTCATGAAGGGGACTGAATATTTTGTGTCGTTATAAATGAGTGTTGTCATAACCAAGGAATATAAGAGTGTAGTTGACAGTGAGGAATTAATTGGTACCACAGAATATCTGACATTATAGACAAGATGTCGCATTAACCAATGTCGCAACTGGGTTAGACTGTACTGTCCATAGGTAGTTAGTCATGGTACCTTGACTTGTTATCCCTTTCATGACTGTTGCCATGTATGTATATTACTGAAGCTGCTATTCATGGCTGCGTGTAATTCTGGTATGACTTTTGTTCCATCTGGTCTGGTTGTCACATGTAAAATATTTTTTCGTATTTATGTGTCAATTGACGTTCAAGTAATTTACATTATCCACATGTAAACCTACAGATGCTGCACCCGTATATTGTTATCTTAAAACTTTCAGGCTGGGTACTGTACAACTGTGTTCAGCATTTTCTGTTGTGTATTGGTACAGCACCTGGCCTGTGATCTTCAAACTTTCAGGCTGCGTACTGTACAAGTGTGTTCAACATTTTATGTTGTGTATTGGTACAGCACCTGGCCTGTGATCTTCAAACTTTCAGGCTGGGTACTGTACAAGTGTGTTCAGCATTTTCTGTTGTGTATTGGTACAGCACGTGGCCTGTGAGCTAGACAGTCACAACGCATGGGTAGGTGTTCAGAGGTTTGCACGTGGGAGAAGTAACTTACATATACCGCAATTGGCGTGGAAATACAGAAGTTATTTTAATATGCACAGCAGTTGCTTAGACCTGTTGCAACATGAATCATACAGGTATGGCCTGCGACTGTGAAGAGCACGTTCGGTAAAACGTAAGTGTAAGGCAACCGTCTGTAAACTGTTAACTAAATAACCGTGTGTCTGACCGCCTGATATCAGTAGGCACGTGTAACAATTTTATAAAGTGTATGTATGGTTTGCTAAGTAATTTTTCCCCTGATTCGGGGTTTTAAATTTGGACACATTATTGCAGTAACTATTCTCACACATGTTTATGCTACTAGAGCATAGCATATGTTAAACTAGCATATTTTTATACATCATCACAATATAATTTCACTAAAGCTGCAGTTACCAGCAAGATGTAATATTTCATATTAAAAACAACTGTTTGGTATGGGTTGAGCACATTTTATTACATTCACCCTCTTCCAACTGGGATTTTAGTGATCCACATTGCAAGTTGTATATTCAGCTTGTGATCTCTTGTTCCTGGGTGTAAAAGGACTTGTGACGTGTGTCACTGTGTAACACTGATTTTGCAACAGCGATACATTCATCTGCCCTCTCTGGGGTGTTATACATCACTGAATCATTAGATCCTGGTGGCACTGTAGCAACAGTGTTGGTGTACAAACAAGATTGGGTCAAGGGAGAAATAACAGAAGGCAGCTTTAAGTGAAAGTTTTGCTCTTAATACTCAAGAAGAAAAAGTGGAATTTCATTATGCTGCCCAGTCAATTATACAGATTCTGTACTTCATCTGACAGCTACCATTTGGCACTCCCACCACCATCCACCATACGAGGATGCATGGATGAGTGGGCCATGTTAATGTGGTAAACTGGCTGACAGGAGGTTTCAGGTCTTCTGGCATGTGACACTGTGTCACTGGTTTAGTGTTTCCTGCGCTTTCAAGGGAATGTACTCTCTTCATCTTTAAGGGAAACGCTGACCGAGTGACATATCCCAGAAAACATAAATCCTCAACAGCATGACTGTGGAAACCTCATATCTTGGGTGAGCTGACAGGAAGTGGTGACCAGTAGTTGTCGGATAAAATAATGACCCTGCATACTGTCAAATTAAAGTGTGGGTAGAAGATTATGAAAATGAGGCGGGCAGGTTGCTCCAAAACGTCAGTACCCATGAACCAAACTACACTTCCTCACATCCCAGAAGAGTGTGGTCTTAAATTACCACCATAAAAACAGTGACTATCATGTAATGAGTAGGTTACAGTGCAGCACATGAAGTATATGGCATCTGAAGGGTGAAATTCACTGCCATGAGAGCCCCTCAAGATACTTGCAAGTTTTGAGGTTTTCACAGCAGTTTTGCTGATGATTCAATTTATCTGGGTGTTACACTTTGTTGCTGGATGAGTATTTTCTGTTGTTACAAAGCATCATGGTACCTTCACCTTCAGCGTCAGTCAGTCCAAGCAGTTCTTGGACGGCTGGTGATGCAGTGCAGTCCTTCGAAACACCTGGAAGTATCCAACAACATGGCATCGCATTCCTGAATACAGTGTTTCTCAGATCACTGAAGATATATTGACACTATGGGTAAATGGCTAGTAGATGCAAGTTTCACTCCTTTAGCCTTGCCCTCTAAGTGTGAATATATAGGCTCTTAAAATTAACTAAAATTATATTATTTTCGTTTCTATTTCTACAAGGATCCTCTTTGTCCTTGGATACATTTCTTGTCTCCTGTAATTGCTTATTTTCATTTCAATTGTAGCATTTAATGTTTTGGTGTCAGAAAAATGATACATATGTAAATAAGTCTGTTATGTTTATTGTGTATATACATACCTCATTATGTCTCCTAGCATAACTGGATTGGTTAGTTCACACTGGTTGCTTTTAAAATATGATTTTTTGTTATATGTAAGCATAGAAGTTAATGGTCGACTCAGACTGTGACATTTTTATTATAAAGTTTGTAATACTGAAAACATAGACAATGGAGAAGTAAAGTGCTTGTTGAGTGTCCTCATGTAGGGTATATGGTGTTCATGTACAATAAAACTCAACTGTATGACTAAAACACTGAAATATTTTGATTGTTGTGTAGTTTTCTTAGGATGAGATACAGACTGTTCAAAATGAGTGGCTACAAACACTGATCATGTAGGTCATGTTGTTGTTGCTGCACAAAGTCTGTCCATGCATAGGTCAAAACATTTCTTCTGTCAATGTTGGCTGTAATTGAGAGTGCGGTGTCACGCTGATTTGTTAATGAGGCACGGAACTGTTTTATGGTGGAGCACTATGAATCACTCTTAATAGTACTGTGAGGTTTAGGTTGCATATTCTAAAATTACAAAGTGCTGTTTGCTTGTGATGTTGGCCTTTTTCTCCAAGTGAGACTACAAATTGGTACATTAGAGTGGGGCATGTTTCATTTGAAAATGACACACATCTGTTTCGTCAGTTATCAACTCAAGGATGAAATGGGTGAGGCATGTGGCATGTTTCAGGGAAAAGAATAATGTATACTGGGTTTTGGTGGAAAATCTGAAGGAAAGAGACCACCATGAAGACCAAGGCATGGATGGTAGAGGTACTCATTTCTGTTAGAGGCTGAGTTGACACCAGGGCCATAGTGCAACCGAAAGGATTATGTCAGTGAAAAATTCCAGTGACATCATTGGGAATCGAACCCGCGACCGAAGACCTAGGCATAGACGGCAGGATAATATTACAATGGATCTTCAAGAAATGGGATTGGAGGTCATGGTTTGGATTTATATGGCTCAGGATAGGGACAAATGGCCAGCTGTTGTGAATACAGTAATAAACCTTTGGGTTCCACAAAATGTGGGGAGTTTCTGAACTGGCTGAGGAAGTATCAGCTGTTTAAGTTGGACGCTGTGTCACTGAGTTAGTTATTTTTTGCATTGGCCAGGATAGCTCAGTCAGTATAGTGATTGGGCTATAGGTTGGAGCCCTGAGGAATCATGGTTCAATTCCCAGCAGGGACAGGAGGTCTTTCTATTCTCTAAAGTGTCCAGACCCATTTTGGGGCTGACCACAGCCATTCATCTCGTCCTGAGATTAGGATGAGTGGAATGACATCTCCATGCTCCCATATGCCTTCATGGCATGCACAGAGATAAGTGGACTTCTTACAACAATGACATTTGGGAGAGTGTGATACATATGGACATTTAGTTCCTGCTAATGACACAGGACCACACCCCAAAACACCTGAATCCTCAGAAACAGCGCTGTGAGAACTAAAATGTCACATTTTATGGTCAAATAACCTCGAACTCTGAGTAGCAATGTAGAGGTCTATGTATTTAAGGAATCTGCAGTCTGAAAGAATTTGGTGGTACGCAGGCATGGATTGATGTAAAGAATGAATTGCAACTCAGTGAGTACATGTCCAACATACATACTACTGTGCATAGCTGTATTTGCTGACAAGTGTTCATCTTGGTTCCAGACATATGTCACAGTGGTATCATGACCACCACCTTCCTTTCCGCTGTTCATATTTGACCTTACATTGCATTAATATACATTACCTAAAACCAAGGCGGACATGCGTTAAAAATATTTTTTAATTACTGAGATCTCATGAATCTTATGAATGTCATTAAATGTTCATGAGATCTCACAAATTACAAAATATTTTTGATGCATATCCACCTTGGTTTGAGATAATGTGTATTAATGCCTGAAGGTGGTAAAAATATGACTGAAAGTTGTTGTATCTGATGGAAATTTTGTAAGTTATTGTCAGTTGATTATAACAAGGGGATGACTTCCATCAAAATAATGACACTGTATGTTACGATGCGTGACCACGCGTCTGTTCAGCCCGAGTACATCAGTGCAGCAGACTGCTCTGGACTTGTACTCTGAAAGTACCTGACCCTGGCTGAGACTTTATGTGTGCTTTCTCAGTCCCTGAGTACATGCTAGGGTAGGTAGGCCACAGCAGTCCCCTTCAAAATTCCTACCAGCACATTTTCATGACCGTCTTCCCATGTCAATTCATAGAACCTATGCAGGTACAAATTAAGTGGTTAGATCATTATTTATACACAGGATTCGTATTGCATGTGACAACTCTCATTTGTCACTTCCTGCTACTGCTGTGCTGTGAATGACAGCAGTCAACTGAGTTGGGGTATGTGAATACAGTAAACAACCAACAGGAAGTGGCAACTGATAATTGTCAGAATGAGGACCCTATATACATAATGTACTGTGAATAAACAGGGGAATAAACTGCATAGAATTTTGCAACCTGAACTCTCTATTTCATTCACTTGAAAACCCCAGTACTTCTGCTACAAAAAGTCTTTGGTTTTCTGTCTTTGAGTCTAAAAATTTGAGAATACAAAGACATCAGCATTATTGTGAGTGAGCCAAGTTTCACACTTAATTTTTTGAGGTGACCAGTTAGATGGTAGGCACAAAGAATGTCCGAAACAGAATTTTTAAACTCATGCCAAGATGGGACAAATACATCAATTCTAAGGAATTATGCTGAGAAATGACACTTCAGTGGAATGAGTGAGCTGTATATAACACTGAAATGCCTTCTCATTTAATTTTTCTGACCTAAGGAAATTTCCTTATTGACCATGCTTTGTACTCCGTCATTTCCCTTATGTTTTGTTTTTCATTGTGTTTTAGACAGTAAACCACGATATATCAGAGTCAACACCCTGGCTCTTAAAGTGTGTGCTGCTGTGGAAATATTCCGTGATGAGGGGTGGAAGCAAGTTGATTACAACAGGAAAGCAGAGGACTATGCATCATTTCTCCACAGAGTAGCTTCACTGGCTGAGGATGAATTTATTCAGGACATGCATATTAAAGAACTGTTTATTTTTCCAAGTAAAACGGAATTTTATAATCATCCGTTGTACCTAGAAGGCTCCATCACGCTGCAAGACAAAGTTAGTAAGACATACTTTATAAGAAATTTTGCTCTTTTTTGTCTGTTCAGTCATATTACCTTGGGGTTGTCTAACATTATGGGAGGAACTTAGGTTGAGGCTGTTCAATATTAGGGTGCTGACGAGATATTTGGACTAGAGGGGGGTAAGTAACAGGAGACTGGAGAAAACTGCATAATAAGGAGCTTCATGATTTGTCCTGATCACCAAATATTATTCCAAAATTATCAAATCAAGGAGGATGAGGTGGATAGGGATGTGGCAGGTGTAATGGAGAAAAGAGACGCATGCAGGGTTTTGGTTAGGAAACTTGAAGGAAAGAGACCACCGGGAAGACCTAGGCATAGTTGAGAGGGTAATATTAAAACTGATCTTAAAGAAAGAGGATGGGTGGGTGTGGACTAGGTTAATCTTGCAGAAGATAGTGACAAGTGTCAGGCTCTTGTGAACATGGTAATGAACCTTTAGATTTTATGAAGTTCAGGGAATTTTTTAACTAGCTGAGGAACTATTAGCTTCTAATGAAGGATTCTGCTCCATGGAGTTAGATATTACTTTACGGTACTTAGGGCTTGCCATCCTGTATATTCCATGGTTATAAGAGTGAAGCGTCATACACACATGGTTTGTAAGCTGTTTACTTACACCGTCTCCTGGCATACCATCGCATTATGCCAGAGTTATCAGTACATTATCACATGGCAATAAACTTCGTGATTTTTACAAGTTGTATCATTAAGGGTAATGAAATTTTCTTCAGTGCAACAGTAAACCTTTCCAACCTGGTAGATAGGTACCAATACTGAGGATTCAAGTCTTCGTGCATGTGATGCTCTTTACCTGTTTTCCTTCACATGAAAGGCACTGTGTTACATCCCAGAAGGCCTGAATCCTCAACAACATCACTGTGGAAACCTCACATCTTGCATGATACCTGTGCTTGTGTTTATAAAGAATGTAAACCTTACACAATGGAAAACCTATCTACATACTCTCTTCTGGGTTGTGACACTGTTACGTTTGTTAGATATGAACCAGTGTTTCAGGGAAACACTGTTACGTTTGTTAGATATATACCAGTGTTTCAGGGAAACACTGGTATATATCTAACAAACATAACAGTGTCACAACCCAGAAGAGAGTATATAGATAGGTTTTCCATTGTGTAAGGTTTACATTCTTTATAAACACAAGCACAGGTATCAAGGGGTGTGTTTTACATTGCACTTTTCAGGCCAGTTGTCTGGCATCGTGGCTTTTGAACCCTCTCCCAGGGAGTATGGTTTTGGACATGTGTGCTGCTCCAGGGATGAAAACGACACATCTTGCAGCCCGCATGAAGAACAGAGGGTAATGTGATTTATTTTGTCATTCTGGTTACCCTCGTTATGTAATTGCCTTATCTTGACCACTGATTTGATATGTAATTTTTAAATTAAAATGAGTACAGATTGGATTAATCTGGCTCATGTTACAGCATCAGATGGCAAACTGTTGCGAAAAATAGTGATGAACCTTACTGTTTTGCAAATTGCAGAAAATTTCTCTGCTACCTTTGCAAGAAGAACTCGCCTGCATGGAGTCTGTGTATCCTGCCTATCCAGCTGCCTGTTGTGTATATATGTGTGCATAAATATAATCATCATTATGCATTACCATGGATCTATATTTTAGTCATGTGACAACAGGATATGGAGTTAATCATGGAAAATACAAAATATGGAGCACTAGTAGAGTACAAAAAATATTATAAGGATTCAACACAAAGTAGTCAGATGTTGCACTATGTCCATTATATACACCAAATACTGAGAGCATGAGTAATTTTTAAACATTACAAATTCATCAACAGAATAAACAGAGTGTAGGTTTAAGTGTATTCGTAATGCTACTTTAACTATTTAAATCCTAGCGGTTACTTTATGTACCGCCAAATTTAATATTCAAAAATTGTACATGGTGCCCACATTGCTTCATGTGTTTTGTATGGAGCTCATAACAATCAGCAACTTTTGCCTTATAGCACATTAAGAGATTGATTTTTATAACTGAGGTGTAGAGTGTTTACTGCGCGGTACGGACTGAGTCCTTATACAAAGCAGACAATGTTTCATCTTTAAAGGGTTAAATTGAGCCTTAAGAGTTATGAGTCTATGTGGCAAGTTGCTGAAGGTTTTGATGCCAGCATAGTATGTACTTTTCTGAAAACAAAGTATTTTAACATTTTTCAGTTTTCTTTAAAGCAAATAATGTTGCATTAGGTTTTAAAAGTGAAGAGTGTTAATTAGGTTACTAATTTGATGGACTCCCATTTCTGTACAGCACGCTGTATGCAGTGGATATAGTTGAGAATCGTTACAAGACACTTTGCAAGCAAGTGGCGAAGCATGGTGCTACATGTGTGAAAACCCTCTGCATGGATGCTTTCAAACTCGATGCAGAACAGTGTCCAGGTGTCCAGTATATCCTGGTTGACCCCACCTGCTCTGGCTCAGGTCAGTAATAACATCAGTGTCACTCATAAATAGATTAATAGCGAAGTGCCATGCTCTAATGCAGGATCCTTATTTTAGCTGACAATTATTACTTGTTACTTCTTGTCACGGCCAGTTGCGTGGCCTATGTTAAAGTGATGAATGAGTGGACAGGAAGTGATAACTGATAGTTGTCAGATAACATAATGGTCCTGTACATGTGAGTGAGTGAGAAGCTGTGATGGAGCGAAAACTTTATGTTTTATCATGTTGACCACACAGTTAACTTCTCATGATAACTATGCGAATGTTCGGAATTCAAAAACAGGCTGTTGTTAATCTAAAACCTGGAGTTAAAGACTTTATTTATGTTTCTGGTTATGACAGTAAATGTCTGTGAGCGTATTCATTTTTGTTTTTCACCTGCTTGGAATTGAGCATGCTAACACGTGTAGCTTATTGACATAGGACCACGACAGTCCAGAGGGTAGTGAACCGTGAATTCTTATGTGACTTCTCGTCTGTACTGGAGCACACAAAGTTAAGGAATTCAGAAACTCTTTTTGTCTTATTTATGTTGTATTTACTGGACCAACCAATCTGTGATGAAACAGACAATTATTTTTTGCATCACACATTTGCGTCTTTGTTATGGTATCACTGTTTATGCTGTGGTCTTCCCTTTCGTTTGTTTGTCCCACTTATCTGACTCCATGGTAAAGATAACCTCTTTGTAACTGTGTATTCAGAATATTTGAAGCTGTTGGCAGTACTGATACACCTTACTTAAACTTCTGTTTTTGTACTTCAGTTTCCTATCTTTTTATCCCTTTATTATCCCAATAGATTGATTACATTTCTTTCTAGCAGGGACTCACCAGGAAGTCAGTTTATTGTGTCCTAAAACACCATGCCAAAATTATGCAAGCAATATTCTTAAGTATATCTTGATTCTTATATCTTCTCATTGACATTTCTTGCTTTAGAGCTTAATGCATAATTTTTTTTATATTATTTCATTTTTACTGGTCAGAGTACAAGAACAATGAAAATGTGCGATACGAGGTTCTTACAACAGTGTTGCTGAAAATTCAGGTTTGCACACACTCACCCAGTGACACAGTGTCACATCCCAGAAGAACTGAATCCTCAGCAACATCGCTCAGAGAACCTCAAATCTCATAATACACTAGTTTTTGTGGAGTCTGAAAGTTCAGTACAGCCAGCCCACAGTCCCGTTCGTAAGCCAGATAAATCCAGTCACCACCTTCTAACCCTGTTTCTTTAACATCTGAAGTCCTTTCAGGACTGTTGCCAAGCATGCATGCGCACCATTAGATTGGAATTTTCTAACTTGCAGGCTGTGCTGGAACATTATTCATGTTGTATGTGTTAAATAACAGTATGTCATATGGGTATGGCATTACATATTGTTACATGTTTTGCATTTATATTGTTTTTTAATGTTTGTAGTAATTTAATGAACAAAATAAATTAAAAATATACCATTTTTTTTGTAGTAGGTTATGAAGCACAAAAGTGATATTTCTTGACTTTGACCAGGAAATGCCCATGTGCATTTTTATCACAAAGGGATTAGTATATTTCCGTGTTTTAAGTTTTAAAAGTGGTCTCATCTCTTCATGTTTCCCAACCATATTTTTGTGTATATTTTCTTTACACAAAGGTGTATCTGTGTGTCAGTTGGATGATCCCAGAATGTACGGTGATCTTTCATTGCAGGGGCAGTTGTACCACCTGTGGCGAAGAGAGATGAGCCCTGCAGTGTTTCACGACTACAGTCACTGACTCGTTTACAGGCTAAGATGCTGCGGTTTGCCCTCACCAAATTCCCTGATGTGCAGCGGGTTGTCTACTCAACGTGCTCTATTAACAGTGAGGAGAACGAGGGGGTGGTGGAGGAAGCACTTGCCTCTGTGAACACAGATGCTTCAAATCCAGTCTTTCAAGTTGTTGATGATAAACTCAAAAATAAATGGTTTCATCATGGTTCCCAAGATTTTGGATGTGGTTCTAAGTGTATCTATGCAAAATCAGACGTTGACCTTACAACTGGTTTCTTTATAGCTGTTCTTGAAAGAGTCTGGCCCAATGAAAAGACTACTGTAACCAGTGAGACTGAAGAGAATGAACATAAAAAGAGAAAGAAGCATAAGAAAAATGTTGTCTGAAGAGAGGTTATCAATTAAAAACATAAAAACAAGCAGTTCTCTTAGTTTGAAGGAGGGCTGATCACCAAGTTGATTTTGGAAGAGGCTTGTGGAGAAACAGAAATGTCACAATGATGGATGATGACTGTCTGAATGGTTAACTTGTATGTGGAGCACTGACTGTTGAACAAGTTTAATTTTGTTTGCATTACTTCATGTCTTGATGCATTTCATATCTGCACATTTGATTTGCTTGTTATTTTAACTTGTGTACAATTTGAGATACCTAATAAAGAAATCTGGGGAAAGAGTGCAATTTGCATTCCAAAGTGTAACTCAACAAGTACACTGGACACAATTACTGTAGACCACTGTATTTGATTTTTAGAGTAATATCAGCTGTTAGTGTAATTTCATACACAGTACTTTGTGCTACTAACCTATTTAATCTCACAAAAAAGGATCAGTCACAACCAACTTTATTTATCTCTTTATTTAGAGATTTGGAGTAACCGGTTTCAGCCCAGTAGGCCATCATCGGGCTCTGCTAAAAACATGAAATGTTAAAACTCTGCTCTTCAGAAGGGGAAGGCCTTGCTCTTTCATGATGGGGTTAAAATTTTACCGCCTTGTGTGTGTGTATATATATATAATACATATATATAGAGCATAAAAAGTACGTATAAAATGTATAAAAGTGTAAAAGATGAAGAGGTATGTCAAACGACCATAAGATATACACTAACACATCTTTTCGGTGCTGGCAGCTCCCTTCACTGTTTATAATGGAACTTCCATCTGTGGTCTTGTGTGCTGTATAAATAGTGAAGGCAGCTGCCAGCACTGAAAAGATGTGTTATTGTGTATCTTATGGTCGACATTTGATATACCTCTTCATCTTTTACACTTTTATACATTTTATACATACTTTTATGCTATGTATATACACACACACACACACACACACAAGGCGGTATAACTTTAACCCCATCGTGAAAGAGCCAGGCCTTCCCCTTCTGAAGAGCAGAGTTTTAACATTTCATGTTTTTTAGATGAGCCTGATGATGGCCTACTGGGCCGAAACTGGTTGCCCAAAATCTTTAAATAAAGAGATAAATAAAGTTGGTTGTGACTGATTCTTTTTTGTGAGACTTAAACATATGCCAACAGAGATGTTAAATATCAAATTAAGATAAATTTTAATATTATCCTCCCATCAATGTGTATGGCTTCCAACTGGTCTGTTTCCTTCAGGTTTGCCCACCAAAACCCTGTATGCACTGCTCTTCTCCCCTACACATGCCACATGCCCTGGCCATGACATCCTTCTTGATTTTCACCACCGAAACAATAGTTGGTAGCATTACAAATCATGAAGCTCCTCATTATGCCGTTTTCTCCAGTCTCCTGTCACTTCCTCCCTTTAGTCCCAAATATCTTCCTCAGCACCCTATTCTTGAAGACCCTTATTTTCCCTTAGTGTCAGAGACCAAGTTTCACACCCATGTCAAAGAATAGGAAAAGTTAGAATTGTATATTTTAATTTACCATACCTGTCCTAAACCAGTGTTTGTATTATAAACCATGCATTTAGTCTAGCACGTCATTTTACTTCCGCTTCCAATCTTGAGACAAGTTACTCTATCTGCAGACCAAGTTCTCCACCCGGACTGCATTGCCATTACTTAAAGATTAATTCGGCCCGACACAAGCAGCGTTCAGCTCTGTTATCTGCGCTTTGTTAGTTAGACGCAATCCCGCACTGCATCATCTCTCTTAATGTGAGGGTGTGGTCCGCACCAAACATGATTGATTGCAAATGTGGACATGGGCACACGGGGATACAAGCAATAATCTGATTACGTTCACCGGACTGCATCTTAACAGGCGTAAGTCGAATATCTGCAGTCAACTGTAAGCCGTGCACTGTCTTAGCGTGGCTTTAGGTAGCCTGTGACAAAATGGCGCAGGTTGGGGATTCCACGACATGGCGAGTGCGTCGACCTTGAAGCAGTATACTGCGCCGTATCTTTTAAGTATGATTAATGAGGAGGATAAATATCTGAGGCGCGATCTAAACATGAATATTGATGATGTAATTTTATGAGGCGTTTAATGGAGATTGGTCAGAGTGTATCGGACACGTGTCTGACGTTTTTAACCGGAAGCTTCCAAAACCCAGACCTACGTCCTCGATTCTCCGAGGTCGCCATACACTACACTGATGAGGTATGGCGACTTCCGGAAATATTTTCTGATAATTGAAGGAGTTTCTGAATTGTCGAGAAGAAACTCACAAGACGGGAAGATGAATTATTGTTGTATAGAAAGTCTTACTTCTGCTTGCACCTCAGTATTATGCTTGCAGCTGTCACCAAGTTGCGACGTGTTCAGTAATCAAGGTTCCATAGGCTATAACACATATGTTGACCCAGCGTTTTATTTTTCGGTAAGAAATACCCCTGCTGCTAGTGCTAACATGCAAAGATTCATTTGCTTGGCCCTCTGAAGCAGCCCTTGCGGAGAGGCTGCCGATTTCCAAAGTGATGAGGAAGTGAAAATGGCTGTTCGTAAAGGGTTTCGAATAAAGCATCCCGATTTCTACGGCTACGGAATTTTTAAACTCGTGCCTAGTTGGAACAAGTGTATCACTGTGTTAGGTAACTGTGCTTAAAAATAACGATACTAGAGTGAAATAAATGGCCTGCATTTAACACTGTAAGGATTTCTCACCTAAATCTCGTGACCTCGAGAACCTTACTTACTGCACAGTGTTTGTATTGGCAGGCAACCAAATGACATCAGCAACTTTTCTGCGTGTTTATCAGTTTTTAAGTGTTGGGTCATTTCAGTCGGACGACCTCCTGTAATCTGGGTCGTGGCGTGTGACATTTGTGCCTCACATCCCCCTCCCCCAATGTGCGTGTACAATCAAATCTCAGAATAAGGCGCACGTGAAAAAGTAATACAATATCTTGATACAGCAGCTGACAGTAGCAAACTTTGTCAACAGGATCTGCTGACAGAGAACAAAGTAACACTAGGCAATTTGTGCAGAGACACGCTGTCACCTCACAAATGGGGTCGCAGAGACATATTCGACCCTCGAATTCCAACCTCAGTGTTTTCGTCACGAAAGGTGGGCAACAGAAACAGGGAACTGCTCAGGCGGGGGGTTCAGTGGGGATTTATCCCCAGGACGGATACGGCAGCCGAGAAGGGCTGGTGAGAATCCTGAAAACGGCTAATGACGCTCTGGTAAGGGCAGAAGGCAAGGGCGTACCGAAGAGGGGGGGGGGGAGCTGCCCGGCTGCTGCGCTCCAAACCCGCGAAACTGAAATTTAAAAAACATTTTATACGTAATATGATATCAAAAGTTTTACGTGATTTCCCCTTCAGCCGAAATCAGCCACTGAAATCGGCTGATGACCAGTACATTAGAATTTTGAAAAATAAATTAATACAATTAAAAAAACCAGAAGACAGGACACTGTGACTGAGTCACGGAACATGCAGTTATATCCGTATGTATATAAATGCAGCTGCAGGCAGCGGTATGTTGTGCTTACAGCGTGATTTTTGTAAAGTGATTTTTAAAATCAAACATAAATTATATATAGCCCCAGGGTCGGCCCCCCCCCCCCCCCGAAGGAAAAATTCTGGGTGCGCATCTGGCAGGAAGGGCTTATTCGTCGTGGTGATGCCAGGCCTTCTTGAGGATTAAACCCTACACACATGTAGAACACTGCGGGCCAGTGCCCTTCGGACCAGAAATTTTAGCTGATTACAAGTAAGCACAGAGCAAAGGGAATGAACTGCAGAGGGCACGAGACGAGTCTCTGCACACCTACCGGCAGAAGAGGTTCGACTGCGTGCAGTGAAGAGGTGTATCTGTATAGGATACCAATCATGCATTGTAAAATGAGCCCCTTAGAATGAGTTCGAATTCGTTACCATGTTTGTCTGCAACTGCCTGTCCGCCCCTTCCTACCACCCCCAGCACGGGTGGCGGACTTCAGCGAACATGGCAGTAAACTTGACGTTCCAGCGGAGGGCAAGGAGTGTCTTGCATGGGGGACATGGTACTTATGGCGAACTCTGCCCCATAGCTTTCTGCTAATTTCGTTAGTGTAACAATAAATACTCTCCTATCATCACTAATTCGCTTTGTGTCAAAATAAAGACCTTCAAGAACAGCGGTCACTGTACGTACCGCCAGGTTTAACATTCACAAATTCTGCGTTCTGCCCACACAGTGTGTTTATGTGTTTTGTGTGGATCTCAGAACAAACAGCGATTATTTCCCTATACAGCATTAACTGGCTGGTTTTTATAACTGACACGGCGTGTTTACTGCGCGGTACGGACTGAATCTTTAATAATTCTACGTTCTGCCCACACAGTGTGTTTATGTGTTTTGTGTGGATCTCAGAACAAACAGCGATTATTTCCCTATACAGCATTAACTGGCTGGTTTTTTTTAACAGAGACGGAGCGTTTACTGCGCGGTACGGACTGGATCTTTATATATAATTCAGGTTAAATTCAGTCTTCAAAGGGCGTGCAGCTTGTACAGTATGGCAGTAAGAAAGTCAGCTATTCGTTTGGTAATGGAAGTTAAATCCGAAAATGTTTCGTTTTGGGCGTGACCTGTAAAGGGGAAAAAATGTAATTTACTCTGAAATTATATGTGTCTTGACCCAGAATAGCATCTCTCTATAATCCATTAAAAACAGATTTCCGTGGTAACGAAAGCACATCCGTTTCCATTTCCATATAGTAAAGACGCGCATTGAGTGATTAAAGCAGATTTCCAGTAACAGGAAATGTTCCTTAGCGACAGTTGTCGAAGCTACGCGAGTTCACATGAACGCTTTCGAGACTCATATCAATGTAAATCAGAGTACCGCTCGTACCACGCAGTAAACACACTCCGTCTCGGTTATAAAAACCGGTCAGTTAATGCTGTATAGGGAAATAATCGCTGTTTGTTCTGAGATCCACACAAAAAACATAAACACACTGTGTGGGCAGAACGGAGCATTTGTGAATGTTAAACCGGGCGGTACATACAGTGACCACTGGGCTTTAGAGTATCTGTAGCAATCAGCACTGTACGCTGCGCAGTTACTGGCCCTTTCTGAGTTCCGCGGAAATTTCTTCAGAATGCGTAACCACATGGACCAGGCAGCCGCCCCTCTCTCCGTCCTTAATCTGATCGGTCGCATGACCCGGCGGCAGCGTCTGTTGCCAGTACACGTTCATCCGGTGCAGTGGGGGTTCTGAGATCTCGTTAATGACTCACGGGAAAAGCAGAGAGTGCGCATGGCCTGATAGGCCCGCAAATCACTTGTTGGCGTGTGTGGTGTAAGGTCGAGAGTATTTCTGCTCTTTCCTTGTTATTAGCGACGTAACCCCCTCCTTAATGGTTCTTAGGGACTGTAGGGCACGCCGTTGCGTCGTTATATCGGACCTCCTGTGACCTGTTTTACACTACGAGGGGAAAACCCGTGACCTAGCCCCCAGTGCGGGGTGCCAGTGACGTCACAACACCGCAACATGTGAAGCAGGAAGGGCTGCAGGATTCTGCGGGTTAAAGAAACAGGACGGGAGCTCGTGGGGTGGATTTATCTGGCTCAGGATAGGAACAAGCAGCTGCCACTGCAGAACACGCTGATGCAGGTTCTGGTTCAATAACATGCAACACACTTGTTGGTCTAGCTGAGCAAGTGGTTGCTTTTGGAGGCGGGGTGTTAGTCCTATGCAGCTGGTCAGTCAGTCAGTCACAATCAGAGTCAGTCCAATCAGGCAGTCAGTCAGGCAGGCCACCACAACACTCTGTACAGCCCTCTGTATGCTAAGGAGAAACTTACACTAAAATTAAAGTCGATTTATATTACTGGCCTCGAGATTCGATCTGCGAAATATCCTCACACGCTAGCCATGAGCCGTGCAAGTCTTGCGTCATGTGGTGACCTTTACCTGACAAGTCAACAAACCTAGAAACTGCAGTGAGTCATTGAGTGTTTACGTATTGCGTACGGTATTAGCTGTGACGTCACCACATGGCGCGAATAGACGTTACTACAACGTGCATAGTTGGCAACTCACAGATTCAAAGTACTCAGTTCTAAAGAATTAAACCGCAGTAAATCATCTTCTTCTTTTCTTCTTCTTCTTCTCCTCCTCCTCCTCCTTCTTCTACCGGGCTTCGGCCATTTTCAGGCCATGGTCTCCCCGTTGCCGACGTTTCTAGACAATTGAGATTTCACAAGATGATGTAAAATGTTCGTAAGCACGCTGGATTCAAGACATGTGTGGCCATAAAAGGCCTAAAGTAAACCTGAATAAATACCCAGTCCGTACGGCGCAGTAAACACACTCCGTCTCGGTTATAAAAACCAGTCAGTTAATGCTGTATAGGGAAATAATCGCTGTTTGTTCTGAGATCCACACAAAACACACAAATACACTGTGTGGGCAGAACGTAGAATTTGTGAGTGTTAAACATGGCGGTACATATAGTGACCGCTGGGCTTTAGAGGGTTACCAAACGCACCACAAAGACACCTTCAAATTCTAATCGTGTCACTTATTATTAACGTACGGTTTTCGAGACAATTACACCGAAGGGACTTTACAGGCTAATTTGCAAAACCGAAAACTGCTCTTTTCAGGCAGATGACGTCTGTAGTCTCATAAACCTTTATTGCCGTTTCGGAGGAACCTGTCGCATCCGTATTTCGGGTATCAGAATTACTCTTTCAATATTAAAAAAAATTTTTACGCTGTAGACGGAAGCGTCAGGTCTCTCCAAAACACTAGTACAGATCTACAATATTACACGGCATTCTACTTATCCCTGCAAAGAGAAGATTTTATTCCCAAATGTAAGTTTCCTTATGTAGGCACACGTATCGACGTACCGCTGCATTAACTTATAAACTGATCATTATATCAACCAACTCATGCAGCAGATAAAACACATACGTAGGCTACTATAAAAACCCCTACATGTTTCGGCACTAAGGTGCCATAATTAGGCAGGCGTTCGATACAGGGGGATGTAGATCCAACGAAAGGCCAGTCATTTAGTCGCCTTGACAAAAGTGCTTAAAAATATCGAACACTAAAAATCTAAAATACACAAATTTACAACCATAAATCACAATGCTCTAACATTAGAAGTATTAAAACTGTTAAAAATAACTCATTCCAGTTGGTGCAAGTGTTCAATACTGCATGGAATATGCACAATAAAACGATATAGGTCGCATTACTATACAAACCTAAAACATTTTAAGTGGAATCTCACCATTGCTGTGCACTACAATGTAGGGCAGTGTTAACGTGCCTTCTGTTTCTCCTCCGCATTCTGCAAGGTTTTCATTTCGATTAGTCAGCATGGCGTGTCACGTCCAAGAGACGGAGGGGACCAAAAACTTTCTAAGGTCAAGCTGGGTCACAATAGTTTGAGCCGGAAATTACTGCGCCCTTGTACAAACATTAGTCTGTCAAAAAGAAAAATAAATTTAGGACAATGTTAAGTTACAGAATTTTGTCACACAGGCAAATCTGTTCTTTTTGTGACAGGAAAAATAATTTGAACCGTTACGATGTACACGCGGCCAAGTAGTGAGCACATTATGACAGAACTGATCGCAGCTGAACACAGTCCATTTCTACACCGTTTGTTTCTTGCATCTTGACTAAATTAGTCACTTGTAACAAAAACGAGTACACACTTGAGAGACGGTGATACAGTACTGTACTGCTGCTACATGTTCCGGCGCCATTACACCATCTTCAGGGAGCTTACATCATGCCTGACACATTTTACGGTTTTAACTAACAAAGTTCTTATGTTTACAGAGGCAACACACAGCTACTTGCTGAACTGGACACTTCACGCCACCACAAACATGATATACGGTACAGAAACCAGTTCAGGATGTTAGCACAGCACACGCAAAACAGGTAACACAGCTCCAGTGACAGAACAAATTCTGCTTACGTGTGCGTTTCGTACGGCGTCGTGTCACATAATGGGGTCCCTCCGCCACGTCTTCTGATACAGCTCGTAAGAAAACTGAGTCCTGAGCCACTCCACACATTCTAACAAAAACCCTACTTTGGGGCACGACGATAGAACTGCAGACGGCTGCACAAGCAGGTTTAATTGCCTGTCGTGACATCAGGTTTTATTCCGCAGCCTTACAGACTGGGAACAGCGCGATCTCGCTGTATCTTTATACACTGCGTGTGGCGGTGCTGTGTTTTGTTGCCCTGTATACCGCGCCTGGTGACGGTTCGGGTGTGAACCGACACGTGTTGCACGTGTAACACACCTTCCGTGCAACATAGAATTGTGCTGTGTCTGACGGTGTTTTGCTTTATTCTTATTGTTATTGAAGACCCATAAAGATCTAATGTCTTACGCAAAGCAAAAAAACTGCCGCTTTCTAACTATATTTAATGAAGACGCCGTAAGAAATGTCACTCTTTAGTTGTTTTAATGTATTATACTTTTTAGAAGTGTCCGTACCGTCTCAATCGCAAATTAAAAAACCTATATTTTGACACTTGTAGGGGGGAAAAGAAAGGTGCATGCAGGATTTTGGTGGGCAGACCTGAGGGAAGGCGACCACTTGGGAGACCCAGGCGCAAATGGGAGGATAACATTAAAATGGATCTTCAAGAAGTGGGATAGGGGCATGGACTGGATTGAGCTGGCTCAGGACAGGGACAGGTGGCGGGCTGTTGTGAATGCGGTAATGAACCTCCGGGTTCCATAAAATGCGGGGAATTTCTTGACTAGCTGAGAAACCGTTAGTTTCTGAAGAAGGCCTCTGCTCCGTGGAGTTAGTTAGTTATACGTTGACACTAGCAGCATGAATGTTTAACACAATACGGATTACTTCTGTAGTCTTTTATATGTTAGTAAGCTTTAAATCTCGGTGTAGAGCTCCCTGAGCATGGCGTAAATGACGCCGAAACATGTAGCAGCGATATAAGACTTTGTTTATATGCCAAACGTACATTCGTTGGAGTTATGAATGGCACGTTTCATTCTGTCATCTGCAGACTCATCATGGACGAAGTAATTCTCTTTCTGTTTCGTAAAAAACGCCTAAACCCCTCCCCGTCCCACCACAAGCCACAAACACTTCAGAATGAAACAGCAACTTAAAACCCGTTCAGAATTATCAGCATGCGCGGCTGCAGTTCCAAGGACACACCCTCATATTTACTGCTACGAGAATCTCAAGTAACTGCTAAAGGATCGTCAACAGCACTGTAGCGCCTGCCTAATCATGTGTCGGCAACAAGCCTTACATACATGTCAGAGAAGTTGCCGCAACTTCACGGCGAGCCATTCACAAAACGAGAGAAAGAGACAGAGATCGAACTGAAAAATTCCAGTAATATGAATCAGGGATTCGTGTGTAGACAGGGTTCCAACTGCATTTGTCATGTAGCATCGACCGAGACAGAGCGCTTATGAAGTGTTGTAAGGAATCGAGGTAAGGTATTGGAAAGAGAATGAATTAAAAATGTAAGGGAAAATGCTGAAGACGTGCACGTAGAGCAGAAATATGATGAATAAGAATGAATAACCATGTTAATACGAGGCGTGTCAAACAAGCAATATTCTCTGGCCTGTACCTTTTGTGTTAACCAGGCGCCATGTTTCATTTCTAATTGGGGGATCTGCAGGCTAAAATACTTTAAAACACACACAAAGTGCTACACGTAGCGGCTTTACTGTCATTAACTGAGATACCAGCTGCTACAGTTTCTGGAAAACATGTTGCTGTTTCCGGTATATTGGTTTAAATATTAATTAATTAATTTATTAAAGATTTATAACATGTTACTGTTTTCTCGTGGTGTTCTGACGTAACAGACCGGCGGCGTGGGAGGCTTGGCTGTGTTTATGTTTTATTTTGATCATTAATCCAGGTTTATATTCATGTGTGATATGAGAGGTCGACTTGCTACAATTTGAACGCAAGTGGCGGCGGTGGAGTTCAACCACAGACCTTCTGACTGCTCAGCCAGTACACTGCTGGTTAGACAACACGTCAGGATACAGAGGAGAAACCACACACGAACAAGATCAGGGTCAACTCCCGAAACGTCATGTACACCAACTGCGCATCTGGCAATAAACACCTATGTTATATGAGTCCTTTGCTGTGAGTGATTGAGTCACATGCTGGTTGCCATGACAACCACTGTCATGGAATTGTGTTCTCTGTAAGGTACGCGCTCTAGAGAAAAGCACAGGTTTATGTTCGCCGTGCGATATGGGCTGAGGCCAAAGAAATAGTTCACCAAAGAGCACAAAAAATAGCAGCACGCCAGATACATGAAATTAACACTTAGGTTGACGCAAGGATATAAAACAAGCAATGCAAGGAGCAGTGGAGTTCTGCGTGAATATTGTGAAAGCCCGTCGTATGTTAACCCAGGCGTATGAAGGTGTGCTTGCTACAGTCAAGATAGCGCTGGTACACGTAGTGGTCAGCTTCCACTGTCGTCTGCCGCCTTAACAGTGACTGTAACATTCAACCGACGGGTTAATTTCCGAAACGAGAGGCCAGCGCGTTATTCTGCGCTCCTTGTTACACGTTTACTGGAGACACTGTGAGCAACCTTACACTTGCACGCATTTGCAGCTCTTGTCCTGAACCTGTAGCCCACCGTACATCAGTCTTTACGAACTGAGCGCCACTGCAGACTGTAAAACGGGTGTAATTTTAAGAACAATTCCTGTATTTAAGCAGTCGTTTGCACAGTGTTTTGTTACGTACCGGTAACAAGGCAAGGCACTGTACAGCTACATTATATGCGTTTCTACAGGATCAACTAAGGTTCCTCTCCATAACATCGTGAAAAATAACCACGATTTATGTTTACGTATCTTTTGGCAGTCTTTTAATTTTTGCTACTTTCATTCATTCATTCATTCATTCATTCATTCATTCATTCATTCATTCATTCATTCATTCATTCATTCATCCCGCAGTCTGTCTTACGACCGGTCCACAGCCCCTTCCACAGCGAGTTCTGCACACTGTGCGATCTAGTGCTTCCTCTTTCAATTTACAGTATCCTCTCTTTTCCTTAAGGTCATCCAGTAGCTGCTTACGTCTTCTTCCTCGTCTTCCCGTTACTTCTATCCTTCCTTGTATCTTTCCTTCAATAACGTGTTTCAGAAGGCAGTTCCTACGCAAGACGTGACCAATCCAGTTAGCCTTCCTTCTTTTTACTGTATGTAGGATATTCCTCTCCTCCTTGCCTCTGTGTTATACTTTTCCATTTCTCACACGGTCGGTCCAGCTGACCTTCTCCATCCTTCTCCAGCACCACATTTCAAAACATTAAATACCAGTAAGATTACCAGTCAATATGGATTGACAAATAAGAGGTGGCTGTAACGTTATTTTGTCACATTCTTATTTCTTCTTGTGACATCACTCAGTAACAAAGCTCCATCTTAACCATAGACACCGGTGGCTGTGACGACACCACGTGTCCTTTTCTCACTTAGCGAGGTTATTACATAAAGAAGAAAATTCAGAGTTACAACCATGCGTTTGGACAATGCAATGATTTAGTCTCATAACGCGATGTGAAAAATCATGAAGCCAAAGCGACGCGCTATTTTGTAGGGTAATATCCTACTATCCCAAGAATGAACATGACGAAGATCCGAGTCTTCTCGAATGTTACGCAGTTTCGTTGGCTGGTTAGTTTTCGACGTTTCGAAGGAAAGTAATGCCTTCGTCTTCAGAGTAAAACCGTCCTGTGTTACTGCTCCAGTCTGCAGACGACAGAAACTGCACTGTCGTTAGTAACGCACAGTCACGCTACTGACTCAGCGTTAGCTTACTTTCGCAATTTAACTACAACTTCAACAATATTTCTTTTTTTATTGTTTCGTGTTTTCGACCATTTCTACTACAGTGAGCTGCATATTACATCTATTATTACAATATTGATCTCGAAGAAATGAGTGGATACACTAAAATGAGTGGGTACACTAAAATGAGTGGATACACTAAAATGAGCGGATATACTAAAATGAGCGGATACACTAAAATGAGCGTATATACTAAAATGAGCGGATACACTAAGATGAATGGATATACTAAAATGAGTGGATACACTAAAATGAGCGGATATACTAAAATGAGCGGATACACTAAAATGAGCGTATATACTAAAATGAGCGGATACACTAAAATGAGCGTATATACTAAAATGAGCGGATACACTAAAATGAGTGGATACACTCAAATGAGCGGATACACTAAAATGAGCGGATATACTAAAATGAGTGGATACACTAAAATGAGCGTATATACTAAAATGAGCGGATACACTAAAATGAGTGGATACACTCAAATGAGTGGATACACTAAAATGACACGAAACTATTTCTTTTAAAAAACATGTTTCCTTCCGTGTAGCTCAGTTGTCCTGTTTAACCATTACAGTTAACACCAGTCTCTTTCTTATAACACTAACGTGCGGCAACTTGCTAAGCAGCTATGAATTTTGACTTTTTATACTGCATACAGTTACCGTGTAAAGAGCTGCACGTACGGATGGCGGTACTGCCAGTAAATTTCGTTTGAACGTTCATCAAGTAACTGTATCTGTGCCCTGCTGATGGGGGATTAAGTGCAGAAACTTTCTTCCACAACTTTCAATTGCAACGAACAAAAACCACAGTATGGTACAGAAGTCGCCTGCTTTACCGGCCATAGTTCAGCGTAGTTTGTTTGACCCAGTCACACTTGAAGCACGCCACAGGGCAACCACTGACCCTACTGACCCCCGCACTAGCCTGATTGGGTCTTTATGACATAGCAATAAAGAAATATACTTCAACCAGTATCTGTTTTATTTTGTCTCGCACCTTCATACTGTCCTCTCCGAAGTTCTGCAGACACAGCAGACATCTGCGGACTGAAAACCATAAATTGTAACACGCGAGTTGACTTTACACTAAATTTACATTTGGTGTTATGCTGGTGGAGTAAAAAAGTGTGTCAAGAAGCTATGCAAAAAGTTTGGGGAACGCGTGCAATTTACATGCGGAAATGTAGCGCGACACATACACTAGACGACGTGATTTTAGATCAGAGTCTTTGATTGTTAGAGTAATGGCCGTCGTCAGTGTTAGTCCAAATACAGCACGTTACACTACTGAATTACCAATAGGAGTATCACCATGACGTAACACTTTGCAATGTTAATTTTTTACAGGAAGGAATTTCTTATCTTGAAGAGTGGGAAATTTCAGCTTTTGATTTAAAATTCAGGAATAATTAATTCTGACACAAAGGTCTCGTTCCATAACTTACCATACTAAATACTTGTGATCGATAAGGTTAAGGGAAACTTCTTCTACATGCGATAAACAAATCTTGACACAGTATATCCTGCTTTGAACGTACTAATTACACCGTTTAGTAGTCTGAAACCTGCAAAGACTGAAATTAACCTGAATTGAATTCAAAGATACAGTCCGTACCGCGCAGTAAACACACCGTCTCGGTTATAAAAACCAGTCAGTTAATGCTGTATAGGGAAATAATCGCTGTTTGTTCTGAGATCCACACAAAACATATAAATACACTGTGTGAGCAGAACGTAGAATTGTATATAAAGACCCAGTCCGTACCGCGCAGTAAACACACTCCGTCTCGGTTATAAAAACCGGTCAGTTAATGCTGTATAGGGAAATAATCGCTGTTTTTTCTCAGATCCACACAAAACACGTAAGTACACTGTGTGGGCAGAACATAGAATTTGTGAATGTTAAACCTGGCGGTACATAAAGTGACCACTGGGCTTTAGAGGGTTTAAAGCAGTCACCAGATGAAACAACCAATTTAAAAGCACTATTGTGGCTCTTCTTGGACTGCCTAATACTCAATTAGAAGCGAAAGAATCCAATTCCTTCTTAACTGCGAGAATAGACGAAGATGAGTGGCCAGCTTCAAGCTGCGGCTGCCTTACCCACGGAGAAACCCCCATTACCCATTGAATACGTGGCTGCGTGGGCTCCAGAGCAGCACATGTACGTAGAGTCGCGATGGCGTTTCGTCGAATCTGACAGTTCCCCTGGCTGTAGTTGCTTTGATTGCTTCGGCCCTCGCAGTCTCCATACTGAAGACAACACCTTGTCCTTGTTACTGTGCTCTACTGTATGGCGCCGTGTGGGCTCAGCAAACACCTTGTCCTTGTTACTGTGCTCTACTATATGACGCCGTGTGGGCTCAGAAGTACTTACCGACGTTTCGGACGAAAATACTGCCTGAGGATCTGACGAAAGTGATTACTAAGATTACCACCTTATGTGATGTAACACCGTGTAGTCTGGTAGGTATTTGCCGATGTTTCAGGGGAATCTCCAACCCCCACGGCAGAGCAGAATAATTTACGTGTGTGAGTCGCATTCAAATGTACTTCAATGCACGAAGAGAAAAGAGGCGCAGAAGAAAAAGCTGAAGGAACGGGTGACGAACAAGCGTAAGGAGCCGTCACACTTTATATACAGGGCCAATTGGCGACTGACAAGAAGCCTCGTTTCCGACAGTATGACACTGCACGGTGGGTGGACAGCGAAGTGCTCAGTACCAGCCAACTAATGCTGTAACTTCCGACAGTCTAACACTGCATGGTGGGTGGACAGCGAAGTGCTGAGTACCAGCCAACTAATGCTGTAACTTCCGACAGTCTAACAGTGCATGGCGGGTGGACAGCGAAGTGCTCAGTACCAGCCAACTAATGCTGTAACTTCCGACAGTCTAACAGTGCATGGCGGGTGGACAGCGAAGTGCTCAGTACCAGCCAAGTAATGCTGTAACTTCCGACAGTCTAACAGTGCATGGCGGGTGGACAGCGAAGTGCTCAGTACCAGCCAACTAATGCTGTAACAGAGAATCCTTTCTTTTGTGTAGCATCTTGTATGAAATTTGGAGAAAAAGTTGCATTTCTGTTTCATAAAATCAAAATTTAGTTTGCAGGTGTAAATTGTTTCATAAACGGTGATGTCAAAGACTCTAGTACAATACAGACACTGCTCACAAAACGGAAGGGGCTTAAGGCACCTCCGGATGCAATTAAGGGCACCTCCAAACATCCCCTTACACGCAGGACTATTAACTGTGCATGAGAATGCCAAAATCACAAGGAAAATCATAAGAGAATGACGAAAGCAGAGAGAGTTGGAGAAATGCTCTGTATAGAGGCGAAGGTTTCGGGGTTAAAGAGGTCAAGCCTTCGTGTTGCGTCTAAGCTACAGCCAGCGCCGGACTGGCCGAGGCGCTGGTCCAGCTTGGTCAATCAATATGGGAAGTGCGGCAGAAATTCACTGCCTGCCGCTGAGCCGGTTTTTAAGCCATTCACGCTTGCTTCACAGAGTTCCGTAATTACATTTTACACTTCATTCATTCATTCAGTCAGTCAGTCAGTCAGTCAGTCAATCCGCAGTCTGTCTTGCGGCAGGTCCACAGCCTCTTCCAAAGCGAGTTCTCCGCACAGTGCGATCTAGTGCTTCCTCTTTCAGTTTCCAGTATCCTCTCGTTTCCTTACGCTCATCCAGCAGCTGCTTACGTCTTCTTCCTCGCCTTCACGTCACTTCCATCCTTCCCTCTATCTTTCCTTCAATAACCTGTTTCAGAAGGCAGTTCCTACGCAAGACGTGACCAATCCAGTTAGCCTTCCTTCTTTTTACTGCATGTAGGATATTCCTCTCCTCCTTGCCTCTGTGTAATGCTTCTTCATTTCCCACACGATCGGTCCAGCTGATCTTCTCCAGCCTTCTCCAGCACCACATTTCAACACTTCCAGGTATTTCTGGTCGACTTTCCGCAGTGTCCACGTTTCAGGACCACACAAAGCTGTGCTCCAAATGCAGCACTTTGCTGGTTTCTTCCTTAGATTTAAGTCCAGTTTGCTGGTGAAAAGAGCCTGCTTCTTGTTGAATGCTGTTTTTGCCATGGTAATCCTGCATTAATTGCACGCGTACATGTTGCATCACTTGCTAACAAGTCACCCAAATCTCTGAAATGTTCCACATTCTCTGGTCATTTTTGGTCTATCATTATCTGCACTGGGGATGGTTGCTTTGATATTCTTATCACCTTAGTCTTTTACACTTAACTTCATAAAAATATGGCCAGCATTTTATCCACTCACACTGGCAACAAAGAAGGACGGACGAAGGTGTCTCCACATACAGCATATAAGGCTGCTTTTCTTCGTAAATAACTCATAAAAATGGAATAAATACACATCCACCGCATGCCGAATTCTGTTAGGTTCAAGTGAGAAGTACTGTGACAAGAAGACAAATAATGGACAAGTACAATGAGAGGAATACACAATAATGGACAAGTCAAATGAAAGGAAGATACAATAATGGACAAGTACAATGAGAGGAAGATACAATAATGGGCAAGTACAATGAGAGGAAGATAAATAATGGACAAGTGCAATGAGAGGAGGATACAATAATGGACAAGTACAATGAGAGGAAGATACAATAATGGACAAGTACAATGAGAGGAAGATACAATAATTGACAAGTACAATGAGAGGAAGATACAATAATGGACAAGTACGATGAGAGGAAGATACAATAATGGACAAGTACAATGAGAGGAAGATAAATAATGGGCAAGTACAATGAGAGGAAGATACAATAATGGAGAAGTAAAATAAGAGGAAGATACAATAATGGGCAAGTACAATGCGAGGAAGATACAATAATGGGCAAGTACAATGAGAGGAAGATAAATAATGGACAAGTACAATGAGAGGAAGATAGAATAACGGACAAGTACAATAAGAACAAGGCACACCAGCACAATAGTGTGACAAGTACAGCGAGGGGTGGCATGCCAGTCCGCCACACGCAGTTACAGGTGCCGATGGAAATCACGTCATCACGCGGGCACGGGAGCACTTGAGTTTGTGGCCAGCACGAGGGGCTTACACGCCGGAAGTCATTGAAAGGGTGTGGTCATAAAAGTAGGACCATGGTATCCATCCCTACCACAGCTTCAACCGCTAAATAGGCGTGGCCACCATTTCTTATTGGCTACTTAAATCGGGTCTCCTGTAACGTAATCCACCAATAAGGCTCATGCGCGCGTTTGCCAAATAATTTGCAGTCGATAACTCGTGGTAACTTGTAAGTGCCTGTTAGGAGAGAGGAAATATTGGTAAAGCCAACAGCGAACTGAGCATATTCACACATACATACATTTACACATACATAATGACATGGCGCAACAAGTCGTGACGGGGGATCGAACACAGGAATGCAAATGTAAACTCGGCAACACCGGAAACTTCCAACCACCCACACGTGAGGAAAAAAAAGTGGTAGAATAATTCGTATTTTATCGTGTGTGTGTGTGTGTGTGTGTGTGTGTGTGTTTTTTTTATTGTGCAGAGGGGAGGCTTTTATAGACGGCACACGTTAAAGACTGGTAAATAACCGCAGACACTTCCCTTACCTTCCAAGTTTCCTGGCCAACAAATCAGAACACGGATTGCAGTGACGCAAAAATGGCATCAGACTGTATCTGTGTGGGCCACGCATTTGTATTCTTCACACAGCCCAGTTAGGATGCTGACGACGCCTCAGGTTGTGATCCACCCCGCTTCTAGACCATCCAGTCGTGCTCAAAATTCCGAGGACGACGAGACTGATTACGACGACGAACGGGACTACGACCCGTACGACACATTTCCCCACCCGTCATTCGTGAAGACAACAGCGATGGCTGCTGAAGTCGTGAATGACAACGCGGTCATCGACATCAACGATGATGGCGGCGGTGGCGGCGGCGGTGGCGGTGGTGACGACAGCGTAGCTGACGACACCGCGCCACGTAGCGAGCAAATTGCGAACCATCACGCTAATAACTCGGTTGTGGGCGCATCCTCATCAGCACCCGCAAACAATCACGTCGCGTCCCGACGCGGGTCCGTCTCTGTCCACCGCAAAGCCATAGAGGACGACGAAGACGAAGACGAGGGTAAGGTGACATTACGGCCACCAGAAACTGGCGGCGGAGGAAGTGGGGGTTATTGGGGGGCGGCAAGTCGTCCTTCCAGCCCTGGAGTTATTATGGGTGATGCTGGGGGTGGTAGCGAAGCGTCTTCAATAATGCCACCCCCATCAAGACCAAAATCAAGATTGGATCAAGGTGGCACTACAAGTAAATATAATAACTTGTCGTACTGGAGGGCAAGAAAAGTGTTGTTCTACAAGAATGGCGACCCGTTTTTCCCTGGCGTGGAGTTTCGGTTCAAACCTGGCAGGGACATTGTCAGTCTGGAATCGCTGCTGGACAAGTTGTCCCTCAGAATGGATCTACCGAGAGGTGCGCGGTACGTGTTCTCCATGGACGGTGACCGGAAGCTGAGACTAGAGGAACTGGAAGATGGCGCCTCCTACGTCGTGTCATCATACAAAACGTTCAAGGTGAGTGTCTTCACTGCCCGCGAGAGAAGTGACATCTGTGCCAGTCCACTGACAGTGTTTGGTTTCTATCTCCGTAATTATCATCTGTGACAAGCACCACTTGACGCCAGTTTTTGTGGAATGATGCCTTTTTCCGGTATATTAATTAAACTCACGGATGAAAAATAGCCTGAATTATATATATACACACATATTCAGTCCGTACCGCGCAGTAAACACACTCCGTCTCGGTTATAAAAACCAGCCAGTTAATGCTGTATAGGGAAATAATCGCTGTTTATTCTGAGATCCACACAAAACACATAAATACACTGTGTGGGCAGAACGTAGAATTTGTGAATGTTAAACCTGGCGCTACATAAAGTAACCACTGGGCTTTACACGGTTAATTCATTTTTTAATAAGTCCTATCTGCAACATAATGTTTATCTGCTTTCCTGAAACACAAAATATTTTTCTTCTTTCTACTGCCCAATAAAGCCTGTTCTGAGCCACATTTGTATGCATAGTTATTATGCTGCATCAGTGATTCTATTAAAATTACTGTCATCAAAATCATTATCATCTCCTGAATCTAATGTCGTCTGTAGAGACATTGATGTATTTACATAAAAGTTATTTCCCTTTATGCTGTTGTCTAGTACCTTTTCACTTTCCATCTACTAAAATCACTTAACAGGGAACACTTACAGGTAAGTTTGTCACACTTATGTCTACCAAGCCGTTTACCACCTGCAGTTCCCAGCCGACCGCTGGCTGCACACATAACAGGCACACTTCCAGCCACGACACGGGCTCCGTGTTTCAAACAAACACGTTGAAATATAAAGCAGTGCAAACCGTGACAAGGGTGCAGCAAACGGCCCACTGTTACGGCACATCAGTGCAACTCCCGGTGTATTTCCGATATCTGAACGTGCAAACACCACTAATACTGTCAGACACGTGGCACTAGTATAAAACAGTGGTTAGCAAAGTGTGGTCCGCAGACGCGTGGGGACTCGCGGGTCCAGGGAGATTATTTTCGCGTTCATGTGACAATTCGGAAGGACAAAACACTACACTGAGTAGTTCTGACACTTGACACACGCAGTTTGTGTGGTGTAATGACACAACACTGTGCGCACTTTGCACAGTGGAGTGTCTGTCACATGACGTGTCTGTCTCTGGGTCCTTTATTGCAAGTTTCATGAGCACGCTGCTAGGAAAATCCTGTCTTCGTAACGAATTTCCTACAATTATTGGATGTTTACTTTAGGGTTTGACTGTGTTCATTTTTTGTAATTATTTCAACTAAAATATTACCGCGAGTTGTGACTTTAGGGGCCCGCTAATTGGGGCAATTCTGGAGAGGCGGTCCATAGAATTAGTGGGACTGTATATGGGTTCCCCACTACCAGAAAGTTTGATAAGCACTGCTGTAGAACCCGACTGTGTTAGACCTGCAGATTGTGTGACTGCGTTACGCACTGCATCATCCATTGTAAACCTCTATTAACCTTTTAAAGCCTAGCGGTGACTTTACGTACCACCAGGTTTAACATTAAAAAATTCTACGTGGTGCCCACATTGCGTTTATGTGTTTTGTACGGATCTCAGAACAAACAGCAATTTTTGCCTTATAAAACATTAAGAGACTGGTTTTTATAACCGAAGTGGAGAGTGTTTACTGCGCGGTACGCACTGAGTCCTTATATAAAGCAGATTACGTTTTGTCTTTAAAGGGTTAATACTGGAACAACGTCGTAGGATGTCAAACTCTCACGCAGCTAATAACTTTTCCTTTTTACTTTTGCTATAGGACTGATGAGGGTCACACGTCAGCCGAAACACGTAGCTGGTTATATTTAAGAAATAAAAGTTGTGTTTAGACTGGCTGCATTATGCTGCTGATTATGTTGTGAGTGTTAATGTAAAAGCAATGGCAACAGCACTGACAACAAACAACAACAATTAAAATTACAAAAACATTTAGTGAGATTGCAAGATTTAAGGTCATCACAGCGGTGATACTGCTTTCCCCATGAAGATGAACGTACTGCCGTCCTGCGAAACCTAGCGAACCAGTTATTCATTGATACAGGGTCACACCTGCAAGTGACCCCTGACTGTGCGGTCTGTGAGGTGACTGTTTGGCAGGTGCTTACGTCGTATCTTGTTGATTTAAACGTTTAACGCGTTCTATTCCAGGCTTGTGAAGAAGATAAGTAACAGGCATGGGTCCTCTACAGCCCAGCGATCACTGTACGTACCGCCAGGTTTAACATTCACAAATTCTACGTTCTGCCCACACAGTGTATTTATGTGTTTTGTGTGGATCTCAGAACAAACAGCGATTATTTCCCTATACAGTATTAACTGACTGGTTTTTATAACCGAGGCGGAGTGTGTTTACAGCGCGGTACGGACTGGGTATTTAAATATAATTCTGCGTTCTGCCCACACAGTGTGTTTATGTGTTTTGTGTGGATCTCAGAACAAACAGCGATTATTTCCCTATACAGCATTAACTGACTGGTTTTTATAACGGAGACGGAGTGTGTTTACTGCGCGGTATGGACTGGGTCTTTATACAAGATTCAGATTAATTTTCGTCTTCAAATGTTCAGTGGATGGCATCACACTGTGACGCTCCCCACACTACCTCAGTTCCCACTGTGCCCACTCACGCCACTCTTGCTACAAAGGACCAGACCCTCACTTGACAGAGGCACGTCGCGAGGGAGAACTCACGTCCAGTTCGGGCAGTAAGGACATTCGGTGTACACAGGACCGCAAAACAAAAGCAGTCCTGTATTCTATACTTTCTCTTAAGATGCCGCAACGTCGGAAATGCTGTCCTTTGCGCTGCTAGTGCTGCCACGCGCAAATCCATAAGTTTGCACTGCGTAACCTAAAAACATGAAGCACAGCAGCGTTCGTAATAATGGCTGCAGACTGTACGCTCTCTGCAGCGCAACAGAGCATCCTGTGAAATCTAAACCTGTTTTCCTCGCCCCGGCATTTAAGCATACAACTGATACAAATTCAGCCACCCCGAAGAAGGAAGCAGTACATTTTTTCCAAACGTCGTAACAGATAAACAATCACGTTGTAAAACCCCAAAATACAACCACAATTTGAAGAAGAACCGCAGTGACAGCCTGGAAACTGAAATGCGTCTTTTTATTTAATGATGCTTGTAATAGCAGAAATTGTGCTGTGTACAGAACGGTGAGCTGTGGTTTGTGAGTAGTGAGCAGTGATTAGTGAATAGTGAACAGTGAGCAGTGATTAGTGAATAGTGAACAGTGAGCAGTGATTAGTGAATAGTGAACAGTGAGCAGTGATTAGTGAATAGTGAACAGTGAGCAGTGATTAGTGAATAGTGAACAGTGAGCAGTCATTAGTGAATAGTGAACAGTGAGCAGTGATTAGTGAATAGTGAACAGTGAACAGTGATTAGTGAATAGTGAACAGTGAGCAGTGATTAGTGAATAGTGAACAGTGAGCAGTGATTAGTGAATAGTGAAGTGATCAGTGATTAGTGAAGAGTGAACAGCTATTTGTGAATGGTGAAGAGAGATTAATGAATATCGCAGAGTGAATAGTGAACAGTAATTAATGAATAGTAAAGAGTGAATAGTGCACAGTAAATAGTAAATAGTGAACAATAATTAGTGAGCTGTGAACAGTGTGCGTGAATGGTGAAAAATGATTAGTGAAGAGTGAATTGTAATTATTGAACAGTGAATAGTGACAGTGATTAGCGAATAGTGAATAGTGAAAAGTGAATGATTCTTTGTAAAGGGTGTCGAAGAAAGTGGCCGTCGCTTAACATGTGGCAGTGCTCTGGCATTTGTGTGGAGAAACCGAGGAAAGCCACGAAACTCGCAGTTAAGTTTTGAAGCCGGGAGACGTGCAAATCACTGGCCCGCCATGTTCGGTCTGCGTAACAGAAAATACGGTGTTTAAATCGCACACCTCTGTGTAGAATTTATTTAACGTTTCGTACTCTGTTTTCAGTTTCTTTTAAAGAAACTCGTGAAATGGGCGTAACAGTAAAGCTCTGTCACCACACAACGCACGGCACAGACTGTAATGAAATGCAGGTCACACCTGCTGCAAGCGAACACACGAAACAGGGCATTGTTCCTTCCCAGCATCACTTCTCCTAGGCAACGAAAATACTGTACCTGTGCGTGCTATGACAACATATGCGGACTGGAGGTACAGCTCCACTTATTTTTAACGTAGGAATTAGATGAAGATTAGTGGTCAGTTTCACGACCCGGCCACTTTATCCCCAGTACCCTGTGTATGCCTCAGAGACAGGCTCGGATCTGTGGAGAAGAGGGACAGCCGGAACTGGATAAAGACTCGCCAGTTGTCCAGCCAGTAAACCAGACACTACACAGACTGACTAAGCTGTCGCGGCCCGGTGGTTTGTTGCAACTGCCGTGTGAGTGTGAGGGAACTGTCAGCAGTGCAGAACTGCTTCAGGCCTACTGCAGAATACAGGGCTCTAACGCGTGGTTTGAAAACGTTTGCTGCTTTCTCACGAATATTATCTTATTATTATTATTATTAACCATACAAAGACTCAGACTAGCCTGAATTACATATATAAAGATTCAGTCCATACCGCGCAGTAAACACACTCCGTCTCGGTTACAAAAACCAGTCAGTTAATGCTGTATAGGGAAATAATCGCTGTTTGTTCTGAGATCCACACAAAACACATAAACACACTGTGTGGGCAGAACGTAGCATTTGTGAATGTTAAACCTGGCGGTACATATAGTAACCACTGGGCTTTAGGTGTGTACATATAATTCAGTCCATACCGCGCAGTAAACACACTCCGTCTCGGTTATAAAAACCAGCCAGTTATTGCTGTATAGGGAAATAATCGCTGTTTGTTCTGAGATCCACACAAAACACATAAATACACTGTGTGGGCAGAACGTAGCATTTGTGAATGTTAAACCTGGCGGTACGTATAGTGACCGCTAAGGTTCAAAAGTTAAAAGGACGAAGGAAGCTTTCCCTGAAGCTGAATTTAAAAGAGAATTTCGAAAATAAAAGTACCGCGATACTGAAAGACTTTGACGTTTTCTGAGTGAACTGCGTTCTGTGTGCTGTTAATATACTGCGTCATGATAGAGGTGAGTCCATTTTTAAGATACAATAACAGGACCCCAGTCGGATTCTACTGGGTGTATACAATTTATTTCCCTTGCAGTCTTAGAGCATACGGCTATAGGGAATTTATAACAGTGACTTTCGACAGTATAAAATGAAAACAAAGCGTCACAAACAGCACATGTTCTTTACCAGTGCACAGATATGCACTGGCAAACACTTGTTCGGTCACTCCAAACCCACGATCTACATCAGAATAATATTCAATTATCCTTTCTCTATTCTTTGCTGTATTCTCTCTATTCAGTCAGTATCAAGTATCGCGTCTTACAGCCAAGTGTTTTATGGACAAAGTGCCAGCTTACATCGCATCTCCCACACCAGAACATGGTTATTATGACGAACGGTTAGACGACGCCACTGTCACTCTTATATCCGTAACCTGAGCAGGTTTCGAAGCCACAGTTTTGATTTAAGAACCGCCTCTCTTCTAACCACTCCCTGTAGAGGTAAAGGTCACCCCGTGAAGTGCCTGTGTAAGCAAGGGCAAGGTAATGTAGAGCTTCAACCAATTCGCAAACTCGGCGGTAGGAGGTGGGTGGCCAGAACCACACCCCGGCCGCCTTTACCCACGGGAAAGACGCGGTGCCCATTTTATACCATCCGGACGAGCACGGAAAATCTCGTCCCCACTGGGATTCCATCTCCGGACCGTCAAGCCCGTAGCGAGTCGCTATACAGTCTGGACCATCCCAGCTACCAATTCGACCCTGTAGATAAGTAAAAGTACTAGCATCCCTTTAACAACGGTTCCCATAACAACGTTGTATCGCATTAACTTTCACAACTTTTAGTAACCAAACATTCCGCGAACGTTGCCCGGACTTTGATTAACGTTGCTTTCGCCGGCCGCTGGCGGGATCTACATCGGTCAGACTGGTAGTAGTTTAATGAATTTATACGGAAAGCAGAGCTCGGTTTCGAAGCCAAGTTTTTTACTAAGAGATGAAAAGTATGAGTGGGGCTTTTGTGGGATATGCCGAGACGTAGATAAAGGTGAATTTGTTCCTGTTCATATGGAGGAGTAGAGGTATAGCTCCACTCATTCTTGACCTTGGTTCTAGACGGGATGAGCCGTAAGCTTCATGCCCCGGCCGCTTTTTCCCCAGAGAAAGATTTCATGGCACCAATTAAGTAGGAAGATGAGTGAACCCCACATTCGGCCTGGACGTTTCTTGCAGAAAACTTTACTGCGCATTCCGGGAACTGAAACATAACCTCGGTTTTCTATCCCATAGCCGAGTTACTATACTGACTGAGGTTTCCTGGCTCAACAGCAAATAATTCTGCAGCTATTAACTAAATTTTCCGAGAGACTGCCACTTCTACATTCTTCAGCATGTATCTACCAGACTAGGCGGCGCCAAAACCTCAAACACAGCCACTGCCATGGGAACCTCAAATCTCGCAATCGGTACTGCTGAAGGCTTACGAGAAATACTTTAACCTTGACAGCTGGTCGGCAGTGCTCCTTATCTCCGTGACATCCTTGCGGAAAATAAACCTAGGTCCTTAAAAGGCCGTGCCATGGTTCAGGCGGTTAGCCGCCGGCCTCCCACCGCGGAGGCCCGGGTTCGATCCTGGGTCAGTCCATGTGGGATTTGTGGTGGACAAAGTGGCACTGGGACAGGTTTTTCCCCGAGTACTTCGGTTTTCCCCTGTCAATTTCATTCCACCGGTGCTCCATTACTAGGAAAAGGACAAAAAATAATCATCGTCATCTTCATCACAGGGTTGCACAATAAGCCTCAAGGCTGCAGTGCGTCCGTAGCGTCTGCTGCGGGGCCCTTCACCACTAAAATAAAAATAGGTCCTTAAAAGGGACTGTTGTCAATTTTTACCAATTTCCAGCGGTCGCCACTGGCGAAGTGTTCAGTTTAAAAGAAGCTAAAACTTAAAAATTCATACACAGCTCTAACCAGATATAACACAGCAGGAAATAACAGCATTCGTTCGTACGCACAAGACACAACTGCACTCCAGCGCAATTTTTTTTTCACTGGAGTATGTGTGTTGTCATAAGCATCAATCGGTCAGAAATGAAACTGCGTCACCACTGCCAAGGTCAAAGCCATTCTCGTGATTCGACTACAGTAGAATACTTCACGTGATCCAGTTCCCACACCAAGACTTGGTAAGAAGCTAGTTCTTAGCCACACTGTGCAGCCGGTTGCGGGTCCAAGTCACGACACCGAGCGGTCAGTCTAGTGCCGTGTTCTGATTCGTTACTGCATATTAGCATAACTCGCTTGTAGCAGGAAACCCGCTCCTTGAGACATGCAAGGACAAGCAGGCCAGGTAGGACGGACCAAAACACTGAGGAGAGGAAGTGAAATGAGGTCACACTGAGGTCAGCACTTCTTGTCGTAAGGGAGGGGAAGGATAATTCTTACGTCTAATATAGGGGCGCTATATAACGGGGGAGGCAATTTACATCAATACTGTAGTATTTGACCCGCTTACTTAAAAGAAATTGGTTGACCAAGAAAATACAGCAGCGTTAGAAATTAACCCTTTAAAGACGAAGTGTGTCTGTTTTATATAAGGACTCAGCCTGTACCGCGCAGTAAACACACTCCGTCTCGGTTATAAAAACCAGTCAGTTAATGCTGTATAGGGAAATAATCGCTGTTTGTTCTGAGATCCACACAAAACACATAAACACACTGTGTGTGCAGAATGTAGAATTTGTGAATGTTAAACCGGGCGGTACGTACAGTAACCACTGGGCTTTAGGTGTGTACATATAGATTCAGTCCGTACCGTGCAGTAAACACACTCCGGCTCGGTTATAAAAACCAGTCAGTTAATGCTGTATAGGGAAATAATCGCTGTTTGTTCTGAGATCCACACAAAACACATAAACACACTGTGTGTGCAGAAAGTAGAATTTGTGAATGTTAAACCTGGCGGTACGTAAAATAACCACTGGGCTTTAAAGGTTAATGAACTTGTGAAAAGTAATTGAAATTTGTACAAATAAATGAGGGAGTACAAAAGTACGCAGCCACTACAAGAATGTCGCTTTATATTGTTTCCGTTTTATATATAACTTAAAGAAAAGCTCCAAACATTTATAATAAAGAAATCCTCCAAATGCCGAGAGGCAGTGAAGAGCGCAACATAAACTCAGAATGCCTGTTGTGTGCCCCCCCCCCCCCCCTCTCCACCCATGGTAACAGCAGTGGCCAACATTCTGCCACGCGAAACAGGACGCCTGTTATGTGCATCCAGTAAGTATTTATTTGCATATCTCGCACAGGCCTTGGGATCCTGCGTCACTTGCCTGCAGGTCGGTCTTCGCACAATACGGGCAGTTTTGTGAAGGCACAACACTGAGGCACGTCGTTCAAAAAAGGTTGATGGATTTAAAGCGGTGCGAAGAAAATGTATGGTCCAGGGCACTGCAGTTCGAACAGAGTGTTAATTCTTACTGAGCGTACGGCCAGCACTCATAAATTTTAGGCATTCTTTACGGGAAAAAGAGAAAGCCTTACCTGGATAACACGCCCATCCGTCCGCCCGTGACCTTGTATTAACGAGTAAACCATTTGACGGGTTTTTGTGAAATTTAGTATAGGAGTTCTTTAGAAAGTGTTGTACAACAGGATTGAAAAGGGTCTCAGTGACAGTCACATTTTACTTAACCCTCTAGAGCCCAGCGGTCACTGTACGTACCGCCGGGTTTAACATTCACAAATTCTACGTTCTGCCCACACAGTGTGTTTATGTGTTTTGTGTGGATCTCAGAACAAACAGCGATTATTTCCCTATACAGCATTAACTGGCTGGTTTTTATAACCGAGACGCAGTGTGTTTACTGCGCGGTACGGACTGGGTCTTTATATAAAACAGACACACTTCGTGTTTAAAGGGTTAAAGGCGTAAATGATTTCGCACCCGCAGTTTCCGTATGTTTTGACCGCGCTGGGTGAAATTCGGTACAACAGATCTGCACACAACACTGTTAAGCATTTGTGATTTTCGTGAAAATCGGCGCAGGGAAAGCCGAACTTCTGTTGTGGGGGCAAATCAAATTACATTCACTCGTTTACCGTGAAGCTCCCCCCCCCCCCCAGCGCTTTTGATAGGGAATTTTGAAAGTAAACACAGGGTGGTTAAGACTACCGTACGTCAAGCGTAATTCCTTCGCTCCGTGCACTGATACTGTCGAAATGCAGCATACGTACTGCGGAGGTCACAGGGGTCCGGCTGATATCTCTTTTGTATTGAACACTGCAAAAGTGTAACAAAGCGAGTCTTGCCCCTACGCTCTGGCAACCCGAACAAATTCACATGCCGTCGCTCCTTTTACGTCACCAACAGTGACTTCCACGCACCCTACTGTTTTCCGAAATTTCAAGGACACCGTATTGAAACCCGAAACTGAAATATAACCACAAGTCATACAGGCGGTGCTAAGTTGGACCTGTCATTTCTTTATCCATTGCACGGTCATGTAAATGTGCATTACACACAGCACATACAGGGGCACACAGACTCCAGACGCCAGGTCGCCCGGGCGACTACATTTTATAAGGTGACGCCTAAAGCTTATCCCTTCCCATTGTTTAACTTCCTCCATGTCGCCCTTCTGACGTCTAGAATTTTGAGCTGGCGTCTAGATTTATCTAAAATTTGTATCCCTATGTAAATATACATGTTATAAACAATGGCTAGCTGCCACAGACTTGTTAATGTAAACGTTGGTATAGGAATATGTTTCCGAAAGAGCACATCCTGAGGATGGCAGTGTAAAAATAAGTCGAAACACGAAGCAGCAATAAATGTTTATTCGTTTACAACTAGTGTGTGTAGCGTTTTCTGCTTGCAACTTAACCTATGTAATACTGACGCACACATGACTCGACACGTGTGGACCGTTCAACTGTCTGTCGGTCACCTAGACACTCTACAGTCCGGATCCGATCTGTCCACCGCCGAAATGCTTTCAAATTACCGGCTACCAAACAACGTCGACCTACGTGAAAATACACACAGCGAATTGACTGCAGCCGGCTGACTTATGGTCTTAGCCACATGGCTGGCCGGGACACCTCAGTCGGTATAGGGACTTGCTACAGGGTGGACGGTCCGGGGATCGAATCCCGGTGGGGGCGAGATTTTCTGCACTCGTCCAGACCGCCCCTGGGATCACCCAGCGTCCTGTACAAAGGGTACCGGGTGTCCTTCCCGGGGGTAAAGCAGCCGGGGCGTGGCGTTGAACAGTTATCCTCATCTAGCGCCGAAGTTAAAGAAAAAGTAGAGCCGTAACTCTAGTCCCCCTCTGAGCCTTCACAACAGGTTATAGGGTGAAATTTACCCTAGCGGTATGACCTGGATGTAAGAAGTGTGTGCCGATGTTTTTGTGTTGGGTAGTAGTCAGGTGAGAGTCCTTGGAGTAGGTGATGTGGGTGCGAGATAAGAAGCACGCTGCATCTCATTACACCCCCCCCCCCAGGTGGGGGCGTTCAGCGATCAATATTGGTACTCAGTTCAGCGACTCTTGTTTGAGTGGACATCAAGAAATTGGTCACAAGAATCTGAGAGCGAGAAAAAACTACTGAGCTATAACTCAGTTAACTCCGGAAAACTACTGAGCTATAACTCAGTTAACTCCGCAAAAAACAGTCCTTCTTCTCCAGCTAACAATCTTCAGGAAGAGGAGAAACTCCAATCATTTTACAGTTCCCGACAGTTCATTACCGTACCGACAACAGCCCCCAACTAGACGGCGTTCTGAGGTACAGGAACAAGGCAATCTGTATTTTATATTTCTGGCAGCCGTGTTGGGGTTGGGGGCGTTAGTCGCTGCCCCCTAACCTCGGAGGCATGTGTTCAGTTCCGGGTTAGTCCACGTGGGATTTGTGGTGGAAAAGACGGCACTGGGATTGGCATTCAGATTACATAGTACAGATAATAAAGGAAAAGCAGTTTGCACTAATTTATACAGGGTAATTCTTGATTAAGTATTATATATATAATTACGATCTACTCCTTAACTCAAGCCAAAATTTGTGCACATACACGGTCAAAAATCGCTTTGTTAGCCGAAACGGAAAGCATAGAGAAAGGAGGCGAAGGAGGTGAAGCTGTGCTTTAGGGGTGCTTTATTTCGCTGTGTCTATCAGACTTCAATAAAACAGCGTTTTACTTTAAAAAAAACTCCAGATGTTCCTGCAAATTATGTCCGTTAGTTTGGAATGCATAAGTGCGCCACGTGCCACTGCCATTTCACGGCACGCTGAACAGTCACAACAATATACTGTACTGTACTGCTGTCAGCGCCAACTCTACCTGACGTCACAGTTGTGCCACGTGCTGACCCTAACTAACTAACTAACTAACTAACTAACTAACTAACTAACTGACTAACTCCATGGAGCAGAGGCCTTCTTCAGAAGCTAACAGTTTCTCAGCTAGTGAAGAAATTCCCCGCATTTTGTGGAACCCGGACGTTCATTACCGCATTCACAAGAGCCCGCCACCTGTGCCTATCCTCAGTCAGCTCAATCGAGTCCGTGCCCCTATCCCACTGCTTGAAGATCCATTTTAATATTATCCTCCCATCTACGCCTTGCTCTCCCAAGTGCTCACCTTCCCTCAGGTCTCCCCATCAAAATCCTGTATGCACCTCTCTTTCCCCCATACGTGCTACATGCCCCGCCCACCTCATTCTTCTCGATTTGATTACCCGAATAATATTTGGTGATGAGTGCAGGTCACTAAGTTCCTCGTTATGCAGTCTTCTCACGTGCTGACTTTTTCGGCGAAATGTGCCTTTCGGATGGACCCGCAGGTAGAAGTAGCCCGGTGTGAGACAGGGGAAACGGGAGCCACACAACCGGCCCTACCCACAGATCTGGCTGTGAGAATCCGAAAATTAATTCAATTGAACTTCTTCAGATTAACATCATTTTGAGACCTGTCAACACCTGACACCTGTGACGTCATAAACCTAGGAGACCCTGTCACGTGACTCATTCTCTAAGCGGTCCGAGGGTCGGCCTGTAGCAATACTGTAACACACAGTCAAGCAGGAGGCAGCAGAATGTAGCGTCGTGTTTCAAAGCTAATGAACACTTAAAGGCGAAAATTAGCCTGTAATATATATATATATATACACACACACACACACACACACACACACACACACACACACACACACACACACACACACACAAATGCTGGCCGGTCACAGTGGCCCCGCGGTCTAAGGCGTGGGTTTACGGCCGGTCGCTTGTTGGGATTGCGGGTTCGAATCCCGCATAGGGCATTAATGTGTGTCTCTTGTCAGTGTTGTGTTTTGTCAGGTAGCGTTTCTCCATCAGGCTGATCACTCGTCCAGAGGAGTCCTACCGAGTGTGGTGTGCCTGAGTGTGATAGTGAAGTCTCGACAATAAGGAGGCCCTGGCCCGCTAGGGGCTGTTGCAGCATGGGAAAAATATATATAAATTTGAGCCCATGCCGCGCAGTAAGCACACTCTGTCTGGGTTATAAAAACCAGCCAGTTAATGCTGTATAGGGAAATAATCGCTGTTTGTTCTGAGATCCACACAAAACACATAAATACACTGTGTGGGTAGAACGTAGAATTATATTTAAAGATCCAGTCCGTACCGCGCAGTAAACACACTCCGTCTCGGTTATAAAAACCAGTCAGTTAATGCTGTATAGGGAAATAATCGCTGTTTGTTCTGAGAGACACACAAAACACATAAACACACTGTGTGGGCAGAACGTAGAATTTGTGAATGTTAAACCGGGCGGTACGTACAGTAACCGCTGAGCTTTAGAGGATTAATATGCACGCCTGTTTTTACCATGATGAAGTCCTTGACGCTAAACGACATTAAATTATATACTGCGACGCAAAAGCAGCAGCCACTATGAACACGCTCAGGCGCACGACACAAGTTTTCGTATTAAATTGCAGGCAGCTCCCATTATTCTCTTAAACTTATGTATTTTTTATCGGTCACGACTATCGGGTGACGAATAAAATTCAGCTAATCTCACCTCGACAGAGCGGCAGGAGAGAGTAACTTCTGCTTTCGTACAACAGGAAGGTGGCGACTGTTTGAAGCAGTCTGGCGTGCAAGTTGCATGTCGAGGTGTGTCAAACAAGATACGCACGTAACGTTACACTAATGCTGCTGTGCATATAGGGTACGTTATTAGGGACAGAAAATATGAAAGACCGGGGCGGGGGTGAGGGACACAAATCAGAATATCAAATCTTGACCCGATATCGCTAGCGACCTTGCTAGCGCTGCTCGTTTTGCAGAGTTCACAAAGTTTAACCTTGTTTGAAGCATGCGCACAGAGACGTGACCTTCGTTAAAACAGGTAAACCCATCCCTTCTCTCACTCTTTCTACCCCTCCCCTCCCCCCCCCCCGGCGATTACCATCATCTCACAGAAATCCTCTAGCCACTTCTCGCCTGTCACTTTTCTTTAGTTGCAACTGCACCATTCGATCACCATCAGCTTGTCAGCTATGCTCACCCAGTGAGGACAAGTGTCGAAACAAACTGAAATGTGTGCTGATTGGTTCGCCTGTTACAAGATCCGTGTGCTCGTTGGTTTAAAAGAATTCATCAGTGATCAGCGTGTACAAAATTAATGGTTTGCAAGACGGTGTCTTGGGACAAAAGAGGAAGTCCCGCTAATTACAACACCAATTAATTTTCGTAACTTCCCAACGGTTTGACTTAACAGCTGCTTGTGTTGATGTATAAATGAGTCCGCCGTTCACTGTCATATCACTGCCTTCAATGCTGCAACGTGAAGCCTGTGCAAATGGCTTGATGAACTGCGATCGTGGTGGTGATGATAATGGTGATGAACAGGTTATTAAAATGAATTGAAGTACTGAGACCTAATTTAAAATAATTACTGTGTTAATTAATTTTTAAAAGGTTTTTTTCTCCCAAAACGGAAGAGTTTAATGGATTACAACGGACGTGTTTATAGCTGGTACCATCCGGTATTACACAGCGTTTTACTCAGTGTCACTTGTAAATGTATCTGTTCCAAAAATTTTTTTAGTATTATGTGAAACGTCAGAAAGATTTGTAGAGATTTGAACTTTCCAGCCTTTAGTGTTATAGGCGGGGACCCTAAAACATCGATCATATAATATTATTATTTGCGACACGTGTACAACACGTGTCACCCTGCATGCTTACTCCCATAAAGCAATAAGCTACAGCAGAATAGTTACCCACTACCTTCATAGAGATCCGCTTACAGTTTTCATGTTTGTTTCAACAAAGCACTTCAGGAACAGTTACACTCAGTTCCTGCGCCAGTGCCTGGCTAGGTACAGCAACACTTCCAATTCCGGCACCAAATTTTGTGCCACCTGTAGCGAGCTGGAAACGTCTGTTGGTGCTTGATAACATAACATAACAGCTGCTTCAGCAATCACATATGTTACTTCAGTCTAAATGTTATTTTGATGGACTCCATCCCATTGTAAGTGTAATAAATCAATAGTAATTTGAACTTACCGTCAATGACAACAATTTATTGTATTCCACAATAAATTGTCTTTTACCGTAAATAAAAATTACCATTGACATCATCCTAACTTTATTATTAGTATATTCATTGGCAACGTATAATGTTACGGATATCGCACAACGTATAATCTTACGGATACCGCACAACGTATAATGTTACGGATATCGCAAAACGTATAATGTTACGGATATCGCACAACTTATAATGTTACGGATGTAGCAAAATGTATAATATTACGGATATCGCACAACGTATAATGTGACAGATATCGCACAACGTGTAATGTTAGAGACATGCACAGCAGGAGGGACCATCATTTTTAACCACAAGCTTGGAAGTGTGCAACGACGTACGCAAGTTTCTGCATGAGACTTCTGTACCGCGCAACACAAGAGCAGTAAAAAGCTGGTGTCACGCCTTCATATTTTTACACAAAATCAACTGTTTCTATTGCCACGTGCTGTGCTTTTATTTTAACAACCACGAACACTTACGGCGTTCTTCAACATAAAAATAGTTATTCTTAAATGTAAAGAATCTGCCACTTTATATTAACGAAATATACAAATTTCACATCATAATGAAATCATACGTATACACGAACAGTGCCATAAACATTTAGGCTTAAATCCACATAGACGCATTTAATTCCTTTTTAATTCAGACAGGAACTGTTTGTCTGCAGACTGTGCTGCATATTGCATAAACTCACACAGAAGACAGACGCCAAGCACAAATATGCTACCCACTTTATTGCACTACTATTTGGCAAGCCGCGAGACGATCAGAACAACTGACTTGCAGCGTCACACACACGTTATGCTTAGCAGTTGATACCACGTAGGTACAACTAAATTTCTGTCCCCAACATTACGTTATAACACAGTGCGATTCTGTCCAAACATTACGTTATAACACAGTGCGATTCTGTCCAAACATTACGTTATAACACGGTGCAATTCTATCCCAACATTACGTTATAACACGGTGCAATTCTGTCCCCAACATTACGTTATAACACGGTGCAATTCTGTCCCCAACATTACGTTATAACACGGTGCAATTCTGCCCCAACATTACGTTATACACCGGTATGATTCTGTCCCAACATTACGTTATATTGAACAACGGTGTGGGTATGATTTTTCCTCAGCATTACAGTATACAACGTAATGATTCTGCGCCCAGCAACGGTATCGTTCCGAACAAATCAAGTGTACACACAGGCTGCTGCGTCTTCTACAGTGTATTGATAACGGGGTCCGTCTTAACGGAGTATTGAATCTTATCATTAAGAATGCCCTCTTATGTGTGGCTTCGTGCAGCCTAGTGCAAATTTGCTTCTATCTTCAGAGTGGAGAGAATGGAGGCAGTACGTTGCTCCAAAATCAGTAATTTTAAATCAGACTGCACGGCGTCACGTCCACAAAGAGAGCAATCCTCAATCTCACCGGCGCATAAACTTAAAATGTCACAGTGTATCAGTAACGTGAGTAACACGCGACAAAATGCGTCGTAAAAGTCTGCGCCTTCCACATGTTTTAAGCCGCACTTCTGTTCGCACTGTCGGGAGACACGCGGCCCACAAGCCGTTATAAAACAGACATCTTGCACTACATAATGCGACGTAACAACCATAGGAAATAAACTTTACAAAACATGTTGGTCGAATTACGTTACGCGCTTCAACATGTTTTGACGTAATGCGAGGCCATCGTCAGGGAGATGTACCGTAAAACGGAACTAATTAAAGCATCCATCTGTAAATGTAAATGTTCACATAAAGTCATGTGCATAGATCAGTTTCCCTGTCAACGTGCATCGCTACTTCAGTCACACCGTTTCGCGTGACGGCAAGCATCGCGGTGCTCGCCGCTATTCAAATCCTCCATCAGCCGGGGTCCACGCATTTTGGTTCAACATATTGCCGTTAATATCAGGTTCGTACTTGGGGATGGAAACGTTTTCCTTCTGCCGGCGCACACACGCGTCACTTCTAATTACTCATTCTTCACTGCGCTTGTAAGTTCTACACGTCACGCGAGAGGATGCGAATTAACTAGCAGCAGTTGCCAGATAAAATAATGTTGATATAATAAGAGCAGTATTAAGTAATCTAAAAGTAGCATAAAGACTGTAATATCTTCCTATATTATGAGTTTTAAAACACCTCGGTTGTCACGGTTACGGGGTTGCTGTGTTCTATGTGAGATATGCGACAAGGCTAAAGAAAGAGTTGGGTAACGAGAATATAACAGAACATAGCACAAAAAAGGGTAGCAATTGGACGGGTACAATTAATGTTCGATTCACTGCCGATGAGTGAGTCCGTGGAGTGAGGCGTGAAGATCACTGCAACCCGTCATATGGCGCCACGTGTCCGTGTGACTAGGCAGCAACAGGGCGTGTAGGATATTGGGCGGTGACAGCCAGACGCATTTCTGACGTCGGTACCAAAGGGATTTGAGCGTTCAGTGTCACTGCCTCCTAGTAACAAATAGTTGATAGACGTCCGCTGAAACGCATCCAGTAGGCGCACAATTGGGCGTCGCTGACGTCAAGTCAGCAGTAAAACGCTGCATCAGTTTGAACTGTGCGTGCCTTATAACAGCCTTCCAAAAGCAGTACCAATGTGCCATCGGTCCCCTGGTGCAGTGTTTGTAGTTTTCTCAACATAGCCACTGTATTTTCAAATCAAAATATTCAACACATCTCACTGAATGCCTGTGTATACTACCCTACTGACAGTTACGTCAGAGAAGTTGCCGATGCGTAAGGCGTTATAAATGTCCTATCCACTGATGTTGCTATGGCCCAGACTAACAATTTGCGGTGTCCTTTAGAAACGAAACAGCTTTATTCAACAAAACTCCATTTTATGGAACCGGGTAGCTCAGCCAGCTTAAGTGATCAGGCTACCTAATGGGTGACCGGGGAATCGTGGTTCGATTTGCAGCCGCAGGAGCAAACGGTTTCTGTCTCCTTCAAAGCCTCCACACCGTCTCTGTGGTGCACCCCCCTCCTAGTCATTGGATACCAGAGTTACTTCTGAGAGATAAAGCGGCCGGAGCGTGACGCTGACCAGTCACCCCCCAAAACACAGAGACGGTGGCCCCGGTGGTAAGGCTTTTGCTTTGATATTGGAAGGCGTCTGTTTTGAACATACGTAGCGTCACTGACTGAGATTTCTCATGGTTTTCCTCCGTCATCCATGGCAACTTCTAATACAGCACTCTAATCAACCACAGCACTCTAATCAACCACAACTCCCTTCCACTCCAGTCCAACAAACCATTTACCAGCAATACCACCGTAACTGTCTGTGTAATGTTCAGGCACAGACGTAGTCGTGAAAAGAGGATAACATTAAACCACGTATTGTTTGTGTCCAGCAAGCAAGCTACGGCAAGAAGAACGGCGTCTGGTACGGTGCTGCTGTGCCTGCACAAGGCTGGAAACCGCCACTCAGTAGAAAGTCCTCTATAGCGGACGCGGGGGACTTGCCGCCTCCCGGAGGCGGGAACAAACCGAACTCCGGCCGTGTCATCAGAATCATCAACAATCAAGACCACACAGTGCAGGTACAGTGATCTACACGCGCATCATGTGAGTGAGTCACACCCAAGGCAGATTTTTCAAAAGCACTCGATTATTAATCGACATTAGATAAAATATTTCATTTTAATTCAGTACTAATACACTGCTATTTATTGTTATCAATTGTTGTCAATAGTAATGTATTATTATGATTACTATTGATTGGTATCAATGATCAAAATGTGTCGGTGGAGCAGCGCCTGGATATTATGGACACGTGGCGAGTTAAGCTACAAAATTCTTACAGTTTCAGTGAACTACATTTCTCCAAATTTTGCATATTTTAATGCGGGAGGGGGACGATAGATAAGGACAAGGGGTGAGGTAACAGAGGAATGGAGACGACTACATAACCAGGAGCTTTATTAACTGTACTGCTCACCAAATATTGTTCGGGTGATCAATAGATAGGAATGAGATGAGGTGCGCATGTAGCACGTATGGGGGACAGGAGAGGTGCATACAGGGTGTTCATGAGGAGATATAAGGGAAAGAGATTATTTGGAAAACCTGTGCATAGATGGGAGAATAATATTAAAATGTATCTTCAAAACGTACGTGGGGGAACATGGACTAGATTGATCTGGCTCATGACAGGGAGAGACGACGGGCTCTTGTGAATGCGGTAATGAACTTTCGGGATCCATACAATGTGGGGAATTTCTTGACTAGCTGAGGAACTGTTAGCTTCTCAAGAAAGACTTTGGTCCATGAAGTTAGTTAGTTGGTTAGTTAGTTAGTCAGTTAGTTAGTCAGTCAGTCAGTTAGTTAGTTAGTTAGATAGTTCCAGTGTGGTGCATATTACTAACTGATAAAGCGTCTTCAACGTACTGATAACACAAAACAGAGAAGACGCAGGACGAGTTACGTCAGAATTTTAAAATTCTTCTGGGCGACGTGATTATCTGCATTTTATGTATACAAATCCGTTACTTAAATTTGGTAATAATTTAAAACCCGCAGTGTTAACTTGCAACGCGAACACTGTGCGCCGTGTCAGGCAGACCCTCGCCGTGTTGTGCCACACGACTGTTGTCTGTCTGTCTCCGAGTCTTTCCTCTTCCTACTTTAATTTCTTTAATCAGTTTTCAAGTTGCAAATTCTCCTACAACAACAATTATCCAAACCAGAACCAGCGGACCACCCAACTACACCCACGCAACGTGTATATCCCAAGTTACCCACGTGTCACCGTCTACAATCATCTGCACCTTCATGCCTTCCGTGGTGTAAAGATGGAGTCCCTACCCCACGCCACACTTCGCACCACGGACTACATCTGACCGAAAGTACATCAATTGTGATGTGTTAGGCGTAGAATGGGGCAGAATGTGGGAAACGCTCGGTGGGATGTTAAATAACTCCATGAAGCACAGTAAAGTATTTGAGAAGCTGACAGTTCCTCAGCTAGACAAGAAGTTTCCCCCATTTTATGGAAGCCGAAAGTTTATTACCGTGTTCACAACAGACCGCCATCTGTACCTGTCCTGAGCCACATGAATCCAATCATGCCCTCCTATCCTATTTCTTTGGGATTCATTTTAATATTATCGTACCATCTACGCATAGGTCTTCTAAGCGGTAGTTTCCTTCAGGTTTCCCACTGAAACATTTTATGCATTTTTTCTCCGCCACTCGTGCTACAAGCCTAGCCCATCTCACACTCTTTATCGCCCCAATAATATTTGGTGGTGGGCCGGGATAGCTCATTCGGCATAGCGCCTCGCTACGGGCTGGACGGTCCGGGGATCTAATCCCGGTGAGGGCGAGATTTTCCGCACCCGTCCAGACGGGCCCTGGGGCCGACCCAGCCTCCTGTACAATGGGTACCGGGTGTCTTTCCTGGGGGTAAAGCGGCCGGAGTGTGGGTTGACCATCCACCGCCATCTAGGGCCAAGTTAAAGAAACAGCACAGCTATACATCTACTCCTGCTGTAGACCTTCATGGCCTGTTATAGGGCGACCTTTACCTTTACTTACACAACAGTCATTCAATATTTCCAGTACCGTCAATAGTCAAGTCTTCTGGGATGTGATGCTGTGTAGCTGGGTCCAGCACCACATCCCAGAAGACTTGACTGTTCAGCACGATCACTGTCAGGAACGTGTGCGCCACCCCGAGTACTGCTGTACATTACTGCACTACCAGGTACCTTGCAATGTCCAGTGCTGCTGTTTGTTAGCGGCATTAGTGCGTATGTTGTAGTGCAGGCTAGTGCTGTACATCAGTGTCAATAAACACATACACTTTAGTGCAGACTGCGGCTGTCTTGTTAATGTCATTCATCCGTACCTCGGTGTCCAGTAGTGTCGTATATTAGTGTCACTACTACGCCTGTTACAGTGTCGAGTGCTGCTGAATCTCAGAACAACTCAACCTTTCGAGGAGGTGCTCGAGGACTTGGGCCAGGTGCTCAAGATGAATGGCGCCAAGCGGATGTACACTGTGGCGGGACAAGAGGTAAGGCAGGCGGCCTGCTGTCAGCCACTGTACACACACACGCACACACACACACACACACACACACACACACACACACACACGACTGTTTTATTTAAAGATTCAGCCCGTACCGCGCGGTACACACACTCCGTCTCGGTTATAAAAACCGGCCAGTTAATGCTGTATAGGGAAATAATCGCTGTTTGTTCTGAGATACACACAAAAGACATAAATACACTGCGTGGGCAGAACGTAGAATTATTAAAGATTCAGTCCGAACCGCGCAGTAAACACACTCCGTCTCGGTTATAAAAACCAGTCAGTTAATGCTGTATAGGGAAATAATCGCTGTTTGTTCTGAGATCCACACAAAACACATAAATACACTGTGTGGGCAGAACGTAGAATTATATTTAAAGATCCAGTCCGTACCGCGCAGTAAACACACTCCGTCTCGGTTATAAAAACCAGTCAGTTAATGCTGTATAGGGAAATAATCGCTGTTTGTTCTGAGATCCACACAAAACACATAAATACACTGTGTGGGCAGAACGTAGAATTATTAAAGATTCAGTCCGTACCGCGCAGTAAACACACTCCGTCTCGGTTATAAAAACCAGTCAGTTAATGCTGTATAGGGAAATAATCGCTGTTTGTTCTCAGATCCATACAAAACACATAAACACACTGTGTGGGCAGAACGTAGAATTATATTTAAATACCCAGTCCGTACCGCGCAGTAAACACACTCCGTCTCGGCTATAAAAACCAGTCAGTTAATGCTGTATAGGGAAATAATCGCTGTTTGTTCTGAGATCCANCAGTTAATGCTGTATAGGGAAATAATCGCTGTTTGTTCTGAGATCCACACAAAACACACAAATACACTGTGTGGGAAGAATGCAGAGTTTAAAAGGTTAACCGCATTATGAGTGTAGCGCTTGTTCTACTGTGACCCGCAGGTGAGGAGTTTCTCTCAGCTGAGGAACGAGTTCGCTGATGTGGACACTTTCTACCTAGCGACCAGTGTCGGAGCGCTAACTTCGCCCGTCAGGCGGTCGCGGTCTCGCGCCACCACGCACAACTCCACGCAGCTCGTGGAAGACGCACGGGAAGCCGGCACCAGGTCCAGGCGCGCTCGTTCCAAAAGCAGAGCGCGGGTTCTGTACGCCGGGGAGCCCGACGTCTTGCGAACGGGCAACGGTGAGTCACCTCCTTTACCGCTGTTTAACGACGCTGACACCCGCTAAGTTTATACAGCGTACTGCAATGATACTGAGGGGCTTTGACCGAAGTGACCACAGAAAAATTTGCGCAGTGTCACTTTGTCCACCACATGGGGGAGGAATCTTTGTAAAACAGAACGGGTTAGCGCACTGGCACCACTTGGGAGACTCAGGCGTAGATGGGAGGATAATATTAAAATGCGTCTTCAAGAAGTGGGATGGGGCCATGGACTGGATTGAGCTGGCTCAGGATAAGGACAGGTGGCGGGCTGTTGTGAATGCGGTAATGAACCTCCGGGTTCCATAAAATGCGGGGAATTTCTTGACTAGCTGAGAATCTGTTAGTTTCTCAAGAAGGCCTCTGGTCCATGTAGTTAGTTAGTTAGTTAGTCAGTTAGTGCACCGGCAATGCATTCAGTAGCTTTTCCGTTTAAATCTATGAGATTTTTCGTCATTATTTTCAGTTCGGCTGCTTACACACGATAATGTACCAAAGTAGCTCACAAAAACAGCGTCACTCTGTGTTCCTGTCAGCAGGTCGTACGAACACCCCGGTCAGTCACAGTTCTCATGAGATTGCACGTTAATGAAGAGAACTAATTCGCAACTCTCAGAGCAACAAAACGCACAATATTTTTCCTTAAATATTTATAATATCACATAAACTATTCCTACATGTTTCGACCTCCAAGGCATCATCATCAGGGAAACAACCAAAGTAATGCCGCATAAAACGAAATCAGTAACTGTTGTACAGAGTAGAGATGATGTAAAAGCGTTAAATAGTTAAAACTCAGACAATTCCTTGTGTAAAAAGCGTGTTGGATTTCGGTACACAGTACCTCGGAGGCAGCCTACGTACTTAACGAAGCATAACACAGTACTGTACTGCGTTACGCTTCAGCTGCTGTGACAGTGACAGAAGCACCTGCGTGATGTTAGGAAGTGGCAAAATAAAGAACCAGTTACCGGAACACCAACGTCATACGCACAGCACCTAGCCACGTTAGCACATACCGTGCGTGCAAGTGCAGCACGTGCTGCGTGTAACGTGACAAGTTGGGCGATGTGAGGTTTTGTACTGAATTTAAAATGTAACGTTCTCGCGCCAACCTCAGCATGGAGCGACTTCACTCACAAACAACCTGATAGAACAAATTAACTAACTAACTAACTAACTAATTAACTAACTAACTCCATGGAGCAGAAGCCTTCTTGAGAAGCTAACAGTTTCCCATCTAGTCAAGAAATTCCCCGCATTTTATGGAACCCGAAGGTTCATTACCGCATTCACAACAGCCCGTCACCTGTCCCTATCCTGAGCCAGCTCAATCCCGTCCATGCCCCATCCCACTTCTTGAAGATCCATTTTAATATTATCCTGCCATCTCCGCCTGGGTCTCCCAAATGGTCGCCTTCCCTCAGGTCTCCCCACCAAAATCTTGTATGCACCTCTCTTTTCCCCCATACGTGCTACATGCCCCGCCCATGATAGAGCAAAACAAGTGTTGATTCCATCTACGCCATGGCTGCCATCTGGTGCTGCCCTCCTAAAGTAATCCAGATGGTCATTTTACAAGGACATCTCCTAAGCACATATAACTGAATCACACCAAACATAAAGGCGGACAGGCGCCCTGAATGTGGAGCGGTGCTCTGCTCCGATTGTAAGTAAATGTAGCTATATACCAGTCCGCACGATGTCACAATGTCACAACACCAAATACCGAACACACTAGACACATTATCACCCCCAAATAGTCCACGTTCAAAAATATGCATAATTACAATATACAGGGTGTTCCGTACTTGCAGCGCCAATACTGATAAATGACCGTAAATTGCCACTTTCAGATTACTCCCTGATGGAGGTGATGAAGGAAGAGCCTATACGGGTAACAATTCGGGGACTGAGAAGAACGTTCTACCCCCCTCTGCACCATCCACCTCATGACAACTCTCCGCCAGAGAAACGGTTACAAATAAACTGGGTGTATCCTTACGGACACTTGTAACAGAAGTGTAACGGCACACACGTTCCGTGCAATAAAGACTGCACAGCACTCGACACAACAAACTGCACCGTCAGTCATAAACAATCGTTTGTCACTTATGTTCCTACTAGGTGTTTCGACCTCCACAAGGTCATCATCAAGGAAGTATATACAAAGGCACACAAGTACAGCAAATTCTGTCAAATATGTACGTGGGCAGAACTAAAATACGATGTTTTTAATTACAATTACTAAAATGTTTAAAATTTAAATAAATTAACAAATATTTTTAAATTCTAAACAATATTTTATCTTGCATTGCCGACAAACTTCTACCTCAATTTTTGTCATCTTCTTCTGAAGGCAGTATCCCGTGTTGTCTTGTGTGTGTCTATGCCACTGTGCATCACTGACTGCGTGTAGTGGCAGTACAGTAGCAATTTCAACTAACAATAAAAATAAGGTAAAGCAGTCCCGTTACAGGCCTGGACAGGCCCTGAGGGTTCCAGGATGTTGAGGCTCCCAGATTGCTAGACAATCGGCACATGAAGGTGGTAAGGTTGTCAGCCCTACGCACCGGCCGCCTTTACCCCCAGGAAATATTCCTGGTACTCATTTCTTTTACAGGCTGAGTCAACCCCAGGGCCATAGTGCGACCGAAAGGATTATGCCAATGAAAAATTCCAATGACACTATCGGGAATCGAACCCGAGACCTTCCGGCTTGTAGCGCAGTGCCTCAACCAACTGCACCACCGCGGCCCCAATTTTAACTGCCAGTACTGCAGTTTAACGCACATATTTGACAGACTGTGTTCAAATGTCATGCCTTTTATGTGCCTCTCTCATGACGACGTTACAAAAGTAAAAATATATACGAGCAGCATAAGCGACAAACCACTGCTTGTTATCTGAAAGCAAGTCCGGCCGTCAGCAGCGAGTTTGGGATCTAAAGGCCGGACTGCAAAGTTGCACACAGTAGATTCCTTGACCGCCCGCACTCCGCAGTTACGGGTATCGAGGCATGGACTCCAAGCGGAATCTGTGGGTCCTACCGACGGGAGAGATGCTGTATTTCGTAGCGGCTGTGGCCGTGCTGTACGACAGAGATGAAGACACGCAGCGACACTACGTGGGACACACCGAGGACATACAGTGGTGAGTGTCTTACAGCGGCGTTCGTGACGTCAGGGTGTGTCTGCTTGTACACAGTGCGCACTTGTGACAGGTCGTACTGCTGGGCAACTCGAAACGAGTCAACTCAAGTCGCACCTCCAGATCACCGCTCTTCTGGGATACCACGCTATTGGCTAGCGTCACGCGTACAGAGAACCGGTCACCGCACACACCTGTCCCTTTGCGAACTGACTAACTAACTAACTAACTAACTAACTAACTAACGAACGAACGAACTAACTCCATGGACCAGAGGCCTTCTTGAGAAACTAACAGTTTCTCAGCTAGTCAAGAAATTCCCCGCATTTTATGGAACCCGGAGGTTCATTACCGCATTCACAAGGGCCCGCCACCTGTCCCTATCCTGAGCCAGCTCAATTCAGTCCACGCCCCATCCCAATTCTTGAAGATCCATTTTAATATTATCCTCCCATCTACGCCTGGGTCACAAACTGTGTACAGTGTCAGACGGGTTTCTTGTTGGACTTCTTGACCCCTGAAGATAGGACCGACAGGTTGTCTCGAGACGTCGGTACAGAATTGTCACTCGACGCTGCGTAAGATCCCAGAAGAGCGCAGAACTTATCTACATCGCCGCGGAAGCCTGAAGTCACGCAATTCTCATCTTCTAAAGTACCAGTCGAAATAGTCCCACAATAAAAACGGCCCAGTCACGTGACATCTTCAACATAATATCCACGCGCTACTCCACAGAATCTCTGGCTATGATTTATAAACAAACACCTTCAACTGATGTTTTAGTATACGTTACAGTCCTAGACGGATATTTTAAACCCACAATTTCACTGAATGTTTGAGGCAATTAAATTCAAATTTCCATAGACACATTTTAAAAGACACTGCCGGCAAAGTACAACGCAACGATGCCGGCCGAAGCATAGGTACCTCTTGACTGCTTTATAAATACGGCTGCCATCTGGTGGTATTCTCGTTAAAAACGCAAGATTTATGTGGTATCCAATTGTGCGGCTCTAAATCACGAGCCAAGTAATAACGCAAGCGTGGAAACCAGGTTTTCACCTCACTCACACACGCAAATGGGTATTATATGAAGCAGGCACTGAGTTTTTGATTGACTGACTGTGCAGCATGGACTTACACCCGTCCAGAGAGATGGTAGCGTCCGGACAGCGTGCTGGGAGGAACCGCAAGACGCAGGCTCACATCCGCATCTGGAGCACGGAAACCTTACTGACGCTCTACGTGTTTGGCATGGGAGAGTTTGAAATCGGCGTTTCGGCAGTAGCTTTCTCGCAATTGGTGAGTCAAGCCCACAAATGAGGGCACAGTGTTGAGCAATACTGTAGGTCTACCCTGATACACAGTTACTGTGCTGAGTTCGAACTAAACGCAAACAAAGAACATCGTTTTGCGTACTTTATATCGCTATAGCAGTGCATTTTCCTCATGAGTTGACATATACCGACTGACGCACTATTAAAAACATGCATTAACATTTATATGCAGGCCCCTACATATGTTTCGACTAGCGGGTCGTCATCTTCAGGGGGTTAATTGATGCAAAGGGGCCTATATATAAAAGTTAATACATATTTTTAAGGGTGCATCAGTTGGTATGTGTCAATACCTAAACAACTACATAGAGCAGAGGCCTTCTTGAGAAGCTAACAGTTTCTCAGCTAGTCAAGAAATTCCCCGCATTTTATGGAACCCGGAGGTTCATTACCGCATTCACAAGAGCCCGCCGCCTGTCCCTATCCTGAGCCAGCTCTCCAAAGAATCGGTCCAGGTCCGAGGCCTTGTAGGCTGTTTCGTAACATCATAATTTCTTACGGTGAGGAGTTGTTAGCACCTCGCCCAACACCCAAGCTGGAGGACCATCCCTTGTCGGCTGTCCGCGACTGCTTATTCAATATATTCGCAGGTACCCTCCACAACTGGAGGCCGTTCCTCCATCCGCAACCCGAGGACGCGCAATGCCGTGGTGAGAGGGACCCACTTAACACGGGGTATGTGTTAGTCCACGACGAAAATGCACGGCTACAGCAATGTAAAGTACACAAACGCCCAACAGGCAAAACTTGGCTACACCTGCACACATACAAACGTGAAGCACCACACGGCCAGTGCCGCCATACGGTACAATATGCAGCAGCTCACACCAACTTACGTACGGGTCAGGATGCACGGAAACAACAGTCAAAACCCCCTGAAGATGACAATCAGCTTGTCGAAACATATGTGCCGCCTATATATATAAAATTTAGTATATATATTTTAATAGTGCATTACTTGGCATATGTCAATCCACTGTTTCGCGTATTTGCCCATTTTTTGTAGTAACGCCCAAGGACGCCCTGGGCGGCCGCCATGTCAGACTTCACGCAGGGTGCCATTATCCCGCTGCGTGTGTGCTCGCAGGTTCAGCCTGCATCGGCACACTGCGCTCGTTATAAATCCAGCACACCCCTTTGTGCTTGCTGGTGTACAAACCCCTGAACACAATTCCCCGCACACTAAGTGAATGCACGAGTCTGCACCTGTGTTTTCCCTGCTATCAGGTGAAAATTCTGAAAAAGCGAATTATTATCATAACTCTTTAACTTCTGTGATTAGTGTCTCACGAAAAGTGTTTTGGATAAACTACCACAAATGGCGCTTGCAATTTATTTATATAAAATTAATTGACGTTTTAAGGCTAAGATTAGCCTGAGTTACAAATATAAATACCCAGTCCGTACAGAGCAGTAAACACTCTCCGTCTCGGTTATAAAAACCAGTCAGTTAATGCTGTGTAGGGAAATAATCGCTGTTTGTTCTGAGATACACACAAAACACATAAACACACTGTGTGGGCAGAACGTAGGATTATGAATGTTAAACCTGGCGGTACGTACAGTAACCACTGGGCTTTAGAGGGGTCAATTTACCTTCCTTCGAAGTTTAACGCTTGTAGTAACTCACTCGGTTAAAAAATTAACCTTCTTGTTTGAAGGGACACCCAAAAGTCACTTCCGTGTTCACAACGATTCAAAACTGGACACTCTTCAGAACCAATTCATTACACTCCGCTTCAACGATGCATTTCAGTACTAACCTCCCGCCCGCGCTTAATCACTCGACGTGACCCCTTCTTTCAAGGACTTCCTACGGAGTGCTATATGATCTGCCATCCTCCCCGCAGCCCAAGAAGTGTGGGGCGTGTAATGCACATCGGCAAGCTGAGAGAGAAAGTGCGTTCATTTTATTGTGTCCCTCAGCATCGTAGATTTCACGGTAGATTTACTGCGTTCGGAGCTTGCAAACGCCGGCAGCTTTAAGTCTGATTTCCCCTGCAGTTCAAGTTAGATTCTTCCATAAAATATCCGTAAATTTGCCCAAGTTTCTGCTGACGCAGGCTTCCTGTTCCACAAAGCTCCGGTCTTCACAGGCCGTCACAGTGCACATTCTGCACGGGTAAAATTTCAGTCTAAACCTGAAATAAAGTGATCGTCTGTGGAACATGGCGCCAAAACTGATCTAAGGAACAGAATATGAGGGTATGTACTGGATTAAACTGGCTGATACTACGTATCGGTGACGGCGTTTTTGCCAGTAATTTAAAGAAAATTCGTGTTGTACAACTGATGGCCAATTTCCTGACTCAGAGTTACAATCAACTGACACAAAGGGCCACTGTGCAGAGAAATAAGTGCATTGGATCTGTCATTTTCCAGAATGGTGGAAGCTACGTCTTGGCTGTGGACGCTGGCAGGGAGCGGATACTGTCCGTGTGGCAGTGGCAGTGGGGACACCTGCTGGGCAAGGTGGCGGTAAGTTGGCAGCCCTGTGTGCCCGTAACTGTTGCACTGTGCCAAAGGTAAAGGTGTGTGGGTCACGTTGACAGGACAGCGTGACACACAAACTGATTCTGCTGACGAGACCAGCTCTCAGCGGGGGTGTCACGCAGCGTTATGTGGTAAACCTTTACCGACGTTTCGGGACAACCTATCGGTACCATCTTCAAGGCTGAAGAAATCCAAGAAGAAAGCTTCTTGGACTTCCTGAGCCTTGAAGATTGGACCGAGAGGTTGTCCCGAAACGTCGGTAAAGGTTTACCACATAACGCTGCGTAACACCCCCGCTGAGCGCTGGTCTCATCAGCATCGCGGCGGAACCCGAAGTCACGGTTAATACGTCCGACATGTGTGGTGCTTAGTGTGACGCGCAGTAAGGGTGTGCTGCTGTGCACAGAAAGGCGAGACGTGCAGGTGTACGGTTTGGAGCACCGATTTGGAAAGTGGGGGGTTAAGACAGGCAGTGAAGTGGAAAACCTTCCCTTTGTATGGGTGAGGAGAATGCCACTGACACGTTATTGGAGTGTCAGTTGGCGCGGAATTCGAGGCAGTGATTTCTGAACTTACTGGCGGAATGCTGAGCAAAAGGTAGCATATAAGAAATCAGGAAATTGCGCTAAGAATACAGAAATGAGAGACTGTAAGAGATGTAAGTGGCGGAACCAAATGAGAACAAACAGCATCAGTAGCAGGTGTGGGCGGGGGCAGCAACACTGCAATATGCGTCGTTGGAGGAATTCCTGCTTAGAAATGTGTGACAGCAGAAAATATATAAATGGGCTGATTAACCCTTTAAAGGCGAATCGTATCTGCTTTATATAAGGACTCAGTGCGTACTGCGCTGTAAACACTCTCCACTTCGGTTATAAAAACCAGTCAGTTAATGCTGTATAGGGAAATAATCGTTGTTTGTTCTGAGATCCACACAAAACACATAAATACACTGTGTGGGCAGAACGTAGTATTATATTTAAAGACCCAGACCCTACCGCGCAGTAAACACACTCCGTCTCGGTTATAAAAACCAGCCAGTTAATGCTGTATAGGGAAATAATCGCTGTTTGTTCTGAGACCCACACAAAACACATAAATACACTGTGTGGGCAGAACGTAGTATTATATTTAAAGACCCAGACCCTACCGCGCAGTAAACACGCTGTCTCGGTTATAAAANATTATATTTAAAGACCCAGACCCTACCGCGCAGTAAACACGCTGTCTCGGTTATAAAATCCAGCCAGTTAATGCTGTATAGGGAAATAATCGCTGTTTGTTCTGAGATCCACACAAAACACATAAATACACTGTGTGGGCAGAACGTAGAATTTGTGAATGTTAAACCTGGCGGTACGTATAGTAACCACTGGGCTTGAAAAGGTTAATGCAAGAACATGCATTAGCGTCGCAGCCCTCCATATTTCTGACTTAACGAAGAAACATATTCTGACGGTTCAGAAGCCAATTTAACCTGAATTCATTTCGGACAGCGCAGTAAACACACAAATTCTAAGTCACAAAACGCCAGAGCGGTTGCGTCATGTTTGACATTTAGCGGTTTATTTCTTTCTTTCTGACACCACACGTGACGCAGTGTCCTGCTTATTAACCGGGTCACGCCAAACACAACACGGCAGTATTCTTACACACCTCTCGTGCTTCAACTGAGTCTTGAGGGCCGATTTGTTTCCGTATTGCACTGCAAACTGGAACATTTGTCCTCACCTTGGCCCCACTCCATCCTAATTCTGTTTCTCGTCTTACTGTTCTGAAATTAAAACAGTAACTCATATACGGCATTTTGAAATACTCGACAGAAGTCTCCATCGTGTTCACTGTCAGCGCAGTAAACAGCTCGTCAGCATAGGGCTGTGTGCCGATGTCAGTTAGGTCCAAATTACACGTGTATGTCACAGTCAGTTGATTGGTATGGCTAGTTTTAATCACTAGTCCGTAACACTGTGAAGGGTCCACTAACCCTTTGAAGACAAAACCAACGTGAATTGTATTTAAGTACCCAGTCCGTACCGCGCAGTAAACACACTCCGTCTCGGTTATAAAAACCAGTCAGTTAATGCTGTATAGGGAAATAATCACTGTTTGTTCTGAGATCCACACAAAACACATAAACACACTGTGTGGGCAGAACGTAGAATTTGTGAATGTAAAACCTGGCGGTACGTACGCGGGCCGGAATTTTGGTACGCCAATTTCGTTCGCGCACATTATGCAGTACCTGAGCGTGTCCCGTACCTGAGCGTGTCCAGTACCTGAGCGTGTCCAGTACCTGAGCGTGTCCAGTACCTGAGCGTGTCCAGTACCTGAGCGTGTCCAGTACCCTCCGTGGTTATGGAGAAGACCTGTTCGTTAAGGTCTGTGCCTCACGTTCAGTGCAACACTGTAAGAGAAAGCCTTCAGTAACAGCTGCAGTGTCTCACAACGTAGGCCGCGGAAATGTAATTCAGTTAAAACGCGGAAAGGTAATTTGACGCGATGTGCAGGTGGGCTTTTGATTTGAGGGCTGCACGAGAAGAAGGCGAAAGCAGCCGCCAACTCGTACAGCATCTTAGCATTTGCTTTTACGGAAAGTATTGCAGTAACAGACATGGAGCAATTAAAGCTAAACACTGTGCGGTGGTCCATGAGACACACAGTTGAATTTTTTCACGTTAAAAGTGACCAACTGCAAGTAGGCTTAGTGGGAAATAACTTAATATTCATTACTGCAGTGACTTGAATTATCACGAATAACGAAGAGCTTGCTGAAGCACCCTGTGGATTGGATTAAAACGTAAATACTCAAAACAGTATTAAATAGATTCTAAAAGGTTTTTACGACGGTGTATAACATTGTGCGGTGATGGGTTTATGGACTTTATCCATCGTCCGAAGTGTAAAATATTAAAAAATTAAAATCACAACGTTTCGGAAGCTGGCTCAGCTTCCATCCTCAGGTGATGGAGGCTAGTTCTGTCTAAGGGGCCCAACAGATTAGGTGTTCTTCTCTTCTCCCCCTTCATTCACCTGAGGACGGAAACACAGCCAGCTTCCGAAACACTGTGATTTTAATATTTTAATATTTTACCCTTCGGACGATGGATAAAGTCCATAAACCCATCACCACCCAATATTAAATACTCTATGTATCGTATTATCTATATATATTACTTTCCCCGTTCACCTGTTTGTTTTTAGCAGTTAATAACAAAAAGGGTATGAATATCACATTCCCACCCCTGTTGCTCAGCTGCCACTGACCATAAATAATTCTACAGTTTTACTGTAAAACAAAATACCATAAACCTGTGGGGCCCCACACAAAAACGTGGTGGTGTTTTGTGTATTTCATTTTTACTTGCCTCTTAATTACTGTGTGCTAGTCCGACACTCGTCGATATCCATACCGAAACACGTAGCTTTAAACAAAAACACAATTATGTTACGCTGAACGTTTAATATTCTTTCGAGTATCTTTCTGAAGACAAACTGGATGAATTCTAGTAAGTTAACACGTGAATATTATGCTAATTCCGCGGTATGACAAATGCGTTCTGGTTTACAAACAAGAGGCCAAACTACAACTGAAATGTAAAACGCCTGTAATTACAAAATTGAAATTACAATGGTCCATGACCCAGTATTTACACTGGGTGTAACTGGTTTCTATATTCTAGCCCTTACGTCATGCCAAGCTGTTGGCTACGTAATAGTGTCTTGGCATGCCATAACACTGTATTAGCATTGCCTTCCTCTACAGCGAGATAAACACGCCACGGTGGCACTGGCTACTGAAAGCAGGCAATAAGACGGTGAAAGAACGTCTTATCTCTCATCATCCGGCCGCCATATGCAATCATCTCCATAATAACAATGCCGTTGCTCTCTTATCGTGCTGAAGCTGTTAATTTATCCTGCCCTCTGTGTGCATAATGGAACGTTAAAACACGTCGCAGCTTTCGTGAAGGTATGCATAAACTGTGAATCGGCAGCTACTGACATTACAGTTGGCACCGCTGCTTTATATTTAGCGATAAAACTGTAAATAAAGACCAGCATGTTCTTGGTTCGATGCAGTGACCACTTTTAACACTCTGAAAACTAAGATTAACCTGAATTATATTTAAATACCCAGTCCATACCGCGCAGTAAACACACTCAATCTCGGTTATAAAAACAAGTCAGTTAATTTCGCACAGGAAATAATTTCCGCTTGTTTTGAGAGCCAAACAATAAACACTCAGGACCGCGAAAGCTCAATCAATAGAACGACGGCTATAATGTAAAATCTGGTGTTTGATTCCCAGCTGGGGCAAGAAATTTTTCTGTTTTCCAAACTCCAGAAGAGGCCTGAAGCCCACTCAGTCACTTTCAAAACTCCAGAAGATGCCTGAAGCCCACTCAGTCACTTTCCAATCTCCAGAAGAGGCCTGAAACCTACTCAGTCACTTTCCAATCTCCAGAAGAGGCCTGAAGCCCACTCAGTCACTTTCCAAACTCCAGAAGAGGCCTGAAGCCCACTCAGTCACCTTCCTAACTCCAGAAGAGGCCTGAAGCCCACTCAGTCACCTTCCTAAATCCAGAAGAGGCCTGAAGCCCACTCAGTCACTTTCCAAACTCCAGAATAGGCCTGAAGCCCACTCAGTCACCTTCCTAAATCCAGAAGAGGCCTGAAGCCCACTCAGTCACTTTCCAAACTCCAGAAGAGGCCTGAAGCCCACTCAGTCACCTTCCTAACTCCAGAAGAGATCTGAAGCCCACTCAGTCACTTTCCAAAATGGCAGTCGAGACTCCGAAGGACTGAATCGGCCAGGGTACAAAGAAACTAACAATTCACCTCCTTTTAGAGCTGAGGTTAAGAATGAGTGCACCTGCACCTCTTATTCCTCCATACTCCTTCATGGCGTGGAAGGGGGCGAATTTAATTTTACCTTCACAGAAAAAAATTCTGGTAGCAAGTCATATGAAGAGCCGTGCGTGCCTGTATGTGTGTGTGTGTGTGCAACTGGATATAGTAAAGAGCTGTATCAGTTTGCGTTTGGTCCAGTGGGAACTTGGAGATAAATAGAAGGTACTTCAAATATGCACTGCGTGGCCTAACGGATGTTACCAACGCGTTCTTCGCTTTAAAAATACCATAGTACACGTGTCTGTATAATTTAATTGCGCCACGTAATAAAAGGACGACCATCCCGACGCCGATTTTCCCGTAATTCAATATGCTCAACTGCTTTATGCGCAGATTTGTTATACCGAATTTCACCCAAATCAGACATTAAACGTGAAGGAGAGAAAATGACGTCTTTAAACAAAGTGTGTCTTTCACTGAGCCGATAAACACGAAACTCACGGTTACGGGCTAAATTTTTGTGGACGTTTTGTGGACTGAATTTCATCCGAAGCGGATGAAGGAGGTACAAAATAACGTAAAACTGCAATTACTGCCTTAAGCTAATTATGGCCCCCCCTGTACCAGCTGCCACAAAAGTCACACTTGTTCATATTTGTTATGTGGAAATAACTGACTGACTGACTGACTAACTAACTGACTGACTAACTAACTAACTAACTAACTAACTAACTAACTAACTAACTAACTAACTAACTCCAAGGAGCGGAGGCCTTCTTGAGAAGCTAACAGTTTCTCAGCTAGTCAAGAAATTCCCCGCATTTTATGGAACCCGGAGGCTCATTACCGCATTCACAAGAGCCCGCCACCTGTCCCTATCCTGAGCCAGCTCAATCCAGTCCATGCACCCCATCCCACTTCTTGAAGATCTATTTTAATATTATCCTCCCATCTACGCCTGGGTCGCCCAAGTGGTCGCCTTCCCTCAGGTCTCCCCACCAAAATCTTGTATTCACCTCCCTTTTCCCGCGTACGTGCTACATGCCCCGCCCATCTCAGTCTTCTCGATTTGATTACCCGAATAATAGTTGGTGATGAGCACAGGTCATTAAGTTCCTCGCTATGTAGTCTTCTCCACTCCCCTGTCGCCTCGTCCCTCTTAGGCCCAAATATCCTCCTCAGCACCCTATTCTCGAACACCCTCCGTCTTTGTTCCTCCCTCAGTGTGAGAGACCAAGTTTCACACCCATACAAAACAACAGGTAAAATTATAGTTCCGTATACCCTAATCTTTGTGTTTTTGGACAGCAACCTGGAAGACAAAAGATTCTGCACGGAATGATAGCAAGCATTCCCCGACTTCCATCTGCTCTCATATATGTTATGTGGCGATAATGTGCACCGAATTCGAATCAGATCGGTGAAGAAACATGGGAAGTACGGGTACTAAGTGACTTACGCTTTTAAGTAACGTATGGCCGTAAACCAACCGATTTTTGCGCTACTCGCGGTCATTCAACAGCGTTTTGTTAAAAACTCACATATCGAATTTCATGAAAATCCAGTGAACGGTTTAGTTGTTCCTACCAGGCCAAGTGAGCCGTTCGTCGTCTCCACATACGGCTTTCCTGTTACTTCCTAAACAACAGCTGAGAATGTAGCGAACCCAGCACATTACAGTGTCTCCACCTGACTGTCTGCTGGATAGCAAAAAAGAAAACAGAAGACGTTGTGACGTCACACCAACTCCTGAACGAGAATTTGCTTTCTCCTCGTTCAAATAAATCCGCTTATTCACATGACACTCAGGCGAAGCCTTCACATTTATCTTAAAGCTGGACTTCACTAAGGTTTATTTGAACTTTTCCCATCATCACTGATTATACAAACACGACGTTTCGGAAGCAGTATCCTTTCGAAACGTTGTGTTTGTACAATCAGTGACGATGGGAAAAGTCCAAATACACATCAGTGATGTTTCGAATTTTACACCAGTGTCTCAGAATTATAGCGCAGTGTATCTTAAAGCTATTTAACCACAAACGCTGCTCTACGACAAAAATGCTTACCGCGCTTAAGTTTAACTGAAATGTTCCTCCATTTCTTTTTATTTGAATAAAAAAGCATAACATTTCATGTGCCAATGCAGTGTTAAACCTGTACCGTCAGTACGTAACTTGTTCATTGTCGTTAGGTTTTCGTCCAACGTACAGTGTGTTCCTTTATCTTATCCCCCAAACACAGCAGCTTTATCGTATAGGAATTATATCCCGTAACGGCTGTTGTGCTCTGGGGCAAGATAAAAGACATTCTATTCACTACATCAGCATGCTGGCTTTAGGAGCGGTTTAGCTAAGCAATTATTGTTTGTATCGAAGCGTCGGAAGCCAATCACATGCGGCCTTACAACCCAGAAGAGCCGATACCTCAGCATTCTCTTCGTAGCTCGCCGTGTTGCTGCGGCAACTTCTCCGGCAGCACTGTTAAGCGAGTAGCCTGACTGCTAGGTTGCAGGCGTTTGAAACGCCAAATAAAATTACATGTAAATCGTCGAAGCTTCACAAAATCTCGGCGTTCATTGCAGTGACCCTGAAAATTACAATTTTAATGGAAAATTCCAAGTAAGTACAGCTTGAACGCTGACTCGGCTAGCCCTGAAGGCAGACCATAAGCTGTGGTTTTTCGCGTTGTCGGTTTTGCACTGTTAAGTGGCCTCGCAACAGTAAATTTGTGTCCATATTAAAGCCAGTTAGTGTGAACGTTACAAACACGTTTTCAGCTCTGTTCGTCTTGAATCAGATCTCGCTGTGAATAAATTAAATTGTCTGTCACGTGATAATACGAAGGCACCAAGGTCGGTGATCGCCTTTCAGACTGGAGCCAACAGTTTCCGCTGAAGTAGCCAACGCGATGTAGTGAACATGCGATCACGTGTCGGTGAGATGGATAAATCATTGGAATTCGCCGGCCAGAAGTAGACACTAGCATCACACACAAATTGGAGTGCAAAATCTGTACTTCTACATTTTACATATTTGTTATGGATCGACACTTAAAAATATCCAGCTGCGAAATGCTTTCTTCTATAATACTGCATCGCCGTACAAAACAACCACCAAAATGTCATTCAGACTCTTTCACATTTACATGAAATCTAACTTACAAACGCCTGCAATACATGGGTTAGCCTACACGCAAAACAATGCTGCCGGAGAAGTTGCCGCATCAACACGGCGAATACCAGAACGCTGTTAAATGGACAAGCGAGCTTAACAGCGTTGCACATTACGTTGTATTTCCATATTCAGTGACTGTAATTGAAAACCAGTAGTGTACACTATTTTTGGAGACGCCCGTAATTATCCTTAATCAGTCCCCTGCATATTGCAGCCCAGACATTTAGACACAACAACAGTTATCTAGACAAAAACACTAATCACCAACAAATGCACAAAGAGAGTTTTATCATCAATTGTAACACAATCCTACATGTTTCGACCCTGCTGGGTCATCTTCAGGGAGAACTTATTGTTACCGTTACACTAAGTTCGCATTTTATGGTTGAGTGAGAATGTGCTATTGACTGTGTACTGCGTTGTTTTTGGAGGCGTGGACTCTCCACGCGTCCAGTACACAGTCAACACCACATCATCACTCAACTGTAAAGTGCAACCTTAGTGTAACGGTAACAAAATGTTCTCCCTGAAGATGACGCAGCAGGGTCGAAACATGTAGGAGTGTGTTACAATTGGTGATAAAACTCTCTTTGTGCACGTGTTGGTGATTAGTGTTTTTGTATAATATAGTGCACGGACATGGAACACATTAAACATTTATCTGGCTCTATGTAACAAATAATTGCGTAGCATCTGTTATATTTCTGTTTATGCATGTTATTACATGGGCAGCAAAAAGGCCAAAATGTCATCTAAAAATAGCCGGTACGTTATCTACAAATTGCTGGCAGTAGCATTATTTAAAAAGATAAAATTTTTAATCAATTACTAATTATTTTTATATTTTACATGTATAATTCTTCTACTGGTGCAGGCATTGGTAAGTTTTTACACTCTTCTCGTTGTTACTGCTGGTAATTCCCCGATAATGACCCAAGTCGGTCGAAACATGTAGCATACCGGTTACAGGGAATTAGGCTGCCTCCTTGTGAAGGGGAACCTTCTTGGTTCTAAGCTCATGTGACTGAGGTGCGTCTGAATACAGGCAAAGCGTATGCTCTGTGACCCTGAGCGGACCGTGAGCGGATCCTGATCGGACCGTGACCTTAGCCAGAGTGGAAATGGTACATTATGAGTCAGGCCGACTTCACGGAAGATACTTCCGACTCTATGGCCTAAAGTGGCCCTACACAAAGCGCTACATAAAATTAAGAAGTGAGATGTTGTCAGCTGCATCGTGTGGGTAAACAGAGAATCGATACAACGAAAATTGTTATTAAATGAGTCTCGTCCACAGCAATTTGTGATCAGCCACTTCAGTAACCGCTATCTATAGGACGATAAAACAGCTTTCTACGTGCAGCAACGCTGAACACTGTACGCGCTCAGTTCACTAAACAAATAACATTTCCGATTACGCCAAGTATTTGTGGCTACCTGTCCTGAAAGTTGTTGATGACACGGAATTTTGAAAACAGTAGTCCCTTGGGATGTGACGCGTTGTAATCTGTTAGATTTGCATCGACGTTTCGGGGCAACCTACTAAGTTTAGTTTAAGTTGGTTGGTTGAGCCAATACAGTACACGTGGTGCTGCGCCTGCTAACACCAGGTGTTTCGCAGTGCGCAGCCCGTTCTGACATAATTAAAACGGATACCGCGCTTGTACTTGTTAGCCTGTCAGTATTTACAAACTTCCTGATATCTCCTCCTCACCTTCCGACTGTTTTGTGTGGTGCTCTCACTTACATCCGATTTGGGTAACCCAGTTAAATTCCCGAGCCAGAAGGAGCACTTCCGTTGCTAAAATATTACGCATCATTCAGATCTGTTAACTTCAGCTGAAACAGTTGTTGGTGCGATGAAAACTGGCGCTGGAAGAATAACGAACATGCCGGTTTGTATAAAGCTGCCCTCAGTGTGACCGGGTGCGGAACACTGACCCTCCACCTGTGGTGACCTAACAGCAACCGCGTACCCCATGTGACCTACCAGAAAATTCAGTTTACTGGGGACACTTTTGTGGGGTAAAAAGCGGCTGGACGCGAGTGACGCTGATTACTCACCTCCATATAATGATGATGCTAAGAATGAATGGATCTACACCTCCATTCACTTTACGTGACTTTATGGCATGTATTGGGACTTCACAATTTCTACATTTTATATTTACATTTATACAATCTGACACCACATAGGTATGCGCAAATAAAATGCACCGTAGAGGTTCAGGAGTGCGCTGTGCAAGCAGCAAAGTGCCACGTCTTGCCATGGCACAGTGGGAAACAGTCGGTGGCCCTCATACGTCCTATGAGAGGGTCCCGGGGTCAACAACGGGGCGTCCTTTTTATGGTGTCCAGAGCACGGCAGTTTTACGGCACAGGAAGTCTGTATGTGCCGGGACATACTGTGAAAGCTGAAGCGCTCAGGCACACGGTAAAAGGTACACCCTATATAAGTCCTGAGACAAACTACCGTGGCTAACACACTTTTTAAGCTGGGATAGTAATTAAAATTTGGTTACGATCGCTTCCTTCCAAATCCTTTCCAGTTGACCGTTCGATAACCGTTACTTCAACCGACGCTGCACGGCCTAAACAGATTAAACCTGGAACAAATAATTAAAGCGTATAGCGAATGTGTGGTGAGCCGGGGTAGCTCAGTCACTAGAGAGACTAGGCTATGCAGTGAAAAACTGAGGAACCTTGGTTCGATTCCTAGCACAGGCAAGATATTCACCTCTTCGCCTATTCGTCCAGACCGCTACTGGGGCCCACTCAGCCTCTTATTCGTCCAGACCGCTACTGGGGCCTACCCAGCTTCTTATTCGTCCAGACCGCTACTGGGGCCTACCCAGCCTCTTATTCGTCCAGACCGCTACTGGGGCCTACCCAGCCTCTCATTCGTCCAGACCGCTACTGGGGCCTACCCAGCCTCTTATTCGTCCAGACCGCTACTGGGGCCTACCCAGCCTCTTATTCGTCCAGACCGCTACTGGGGCCTACCCAGCGTCTTATTCAACGGGTATAGGGGGTTCTCTGGCGGGGGGTAAAGCGGCCAAGGCACAAAGCTGACCACACACGTCCATCTCGCGGCCAAGTTAATAACGAGTGGAGCTATGGCTCCACTTCTGTATACGCTTTCTTATCTGACACAGGAACATATTTAAACTTTGCTGCATGTGTTGCAGACCCTGCAGGATGAACTCACAGGCGCGGCCTTCCACCCCCTGGACGACAACCTGCTGATCACGCACGGCAAGGGACACCTGACCTTCTGGACTCGGCGCAAGGACGGCTTCTTCGAGAGGACAGACATTATCAAACCGGTTAGTAGAGCTGGAACTGCACGACTGTACAGCGGGCTGCAGCTGGTCAGTCAGCGAACAAACAGTGATTAACGTGCAAAATACAGTCGAACCCCGTTATAACGACACCTTGCCTGTACCGTCAGATATTTTGGTACCAATCAATTCCCACTGTTACCCATAACGTTATAGCCCTCGGCTTAACGACACTCGTTTATAACGACACAAAATATTCGGTTCCTTTCATCACGTTATAACCGAGTTCGACTCTACGTTGCAAAATCATCTTTGCCGTTTATTACACCGACTCTGACTTAGCGACACAGGACACACCATACAATTTAATGCCTGCAGGTGTAGTAGTAGTAGTAGTAGTAGTAGTAGTAGTAGTAGTAGTAGTAATTAGATGCATGGAACACAGTCCATCTAAAGAAGCTAACAGCTACTCAAGAAATTCCCCGCATTTTATGGAGCCCGGAAGTTCATTACCCTACTCACGACAGCCCGCCACCTGACCCTATTCTGAGCCAGCTCAGTCCAGTCCACTACCTTCCATTCTCCTTCTCTAAGAACCATGTTAAGTACTCCCCCCCCCCCCCCCATCTATACGCAGATCCTCTTTTAACACAAGACACCCCCGCTGGCACGCAGTTACAGCAGTACATTTGTTCTTATTAAATGCACACTTAGAACCAACACTTCTTCTTTAAATACGTATTCAGGCTACAAGTTTCGGCACATAAGGGTCATCGTCAGGCCACAAGAGGAACTATAACTACCACTACAGCTTACAGTTCCTGTTATGGCCTCATGATGACCCTTATGTGCCGAAACTTGTAGCCTAAATGCGCATTAAAAAGGAAGTGCAGGTTCTAACTTGTAACTAATGAGAATATATGTACCTTTTACACCTAGATCTCTCTAGTGGTCTCTTTCCTCCACATTTCTCTGTACTGTATCATCGTCATCACATTTTCCGCTACACAAACCGCAGTACTCAGGACGCGTCGCTGATTTCAGCCATCAAGAACGAACGTCACGACTCTTCAGTTCGAGCAGGATGGTGACGTAGTGACGGCTGATGGCGACGGCTTCATCACGATATATTCAGTTGACAGCGACGGAGCGTACTTCGTCCGCATGGAATTTGAGGTAACGTCCAGCGAGTTTTCATTGCAAATATGGCGGGCGATTATTATTCGGATACAGCAGCTGTCCAACAGCGCACTGTGTTCTGATGTTGTTACATTACGGCACTTGTGATATTTATATATTATCCGACATATGAATTGTAGTTTTACCTGTTGTTTTGTATGGGTGTGAAACTTGGTCTCTCACACTGAGGGAGAACAGAGACTGTGGGTGTTCGAGAATAGGGTGCTGAGGAGGATATTTGGGCCTAAGAGGGACGAGGCGACAGGGGAGTGGAGAAGACTACATAACGAGGAACTTAATGACCTGTACTCATCACCAAATATTATTCGGGTAATCAAATCGAGAAGAATGAGATAGGCGGGGTATGTAGCATGTATGGAGAAAAGAGAGGTGCCTACAGGATTTTGGTGGGGAGACCTGAGGGAAGGCGACCACTTGGGCGACCCAGGCGTAGATGGGAGGATAATATTAAAATAGATCTTCAAGAAGTGGGATGGGGGCATGGACTGGATTGAGCTGGCTCAGGATAGGGACAGGTGGCGGGCTGTTGTGAATGCGGTAATGAACCTTCGGGTTCCATAAAATGCGGGGAATTTCTTGACTAGCTGAGAAACTGTTAGTTTCTCAAGAAGGCCTCTGGTCCATGGAGTTAGTTCGTTCGTTCGTTCGTTAGTTCGTTAGTTAGCTAGCTAGTTAGTGAGTTAGGTAGTTAGTTATTCACTCAGTCAGTCAGTCAGTCAGTCAGTCAGACATATTTCATTCTTGAATGGGATCATCCTGAGAGACTCATTCAAAAGTAAAACTAAAAGTCACACAGACAGCACTTACAGTACTGTGCACGCTACAAAGCCAGAAACAGGCGGTTAACACGAGGCTGAGCTTGTGCTGGGTCTTGCTATTAGCAGCTGAATGTTTTCGGCAGAAGGCAGAAGCGGCAGTCGATGTTGTAACATAAAGACATCATGATACAGCGCGTTAGTTGGACAAACACTGCGTCAGTCCGCTCAGTTCGCTTGCATCCTGTCTCCCTTTAGTGTGTGGAATTTTAGGCTGTTACGGCTGTTGCTGGAGAATTAAGTGTTGCGGGAGTGACGCCGTGTCGGTGATCGAGTAGTCTGCAGATGTTTAGAAGGATCTTCATGAATTATTTTACCCTGAAGATGAATGAAATATGTCCTTCGAAACACCACGCGTGCCAATAACCCAAAGACACGGCTTCATATCCCACAAGAATTTAGCAGCACCGCTGTCACAATTTCAAGCCGCGCGTTTAACCCTTTAAAGACGAAGCGTATCTGTTTTATATAAGGACTCAGTGCGTACCGCGCTGTAAACACTCTCCACTTCGGTTATAAAAACCAGTCTCTTAATGTTTTATAAGGCAAAAGTTGCTGTTTGTTCTGAGATCCGTACAAAACACATAAACGCAATGTGGGCACCACGTAGAATTTTTTAATGTTAAAAGTGGTGCTATGTTACGTTACCGCTAGACTTTAAAAGGTTAACCAGACTCTGACAAGCCGCACTCTGGCCTACAGTTTACCGGCACAAAACCTGAATAAACGCAACGGAACTTCCCGCTGCTGTGTCAGTGTTCGTTTCGGAGTACGAAGTTTGTTACGAAAATAATTTCTATGAATACCAGACTTTTTGCCTATAAAAACTTTTAAGAATGTCCCTTGCCTGTAACTACCTTAAAGGCGGGAAACAGGGCTACATTTGTGTTGCTGCGGCGCTGAAATTTATAGAATGTAAGTAATGGCTAAACCATGTGCACAATTGTGTTCACGTCTCGCACACTGACTTTCACGCAAATAGGACAAGAAATGCGGCAAGCAGTAACAAAAGTGCACTCACGCCCTTACATAAAGTGCGACTCTCATTGATCCGATTTTCATTAAACTACCGCTTTATCGACAACTTTATGTAAAGACCTTCTAAACCAAAATTCATGAAAATCCGACAAACAGTTTAGTCAAGAAATTTGTCACAGGCAGAAAGACACATGGTCTCCACATAATATATTCTTTCTTTTACTGTGTAATGATTGCCTAACACTGAAAAGTACACCCTGTATTTGCAAATAATGGTTGTTGTCAGAACCATGCAAAACTCATACGTAGGCACTGCGGACAAAATACAGAGCTTTTAGTATTAACCCTTTAAATAAGAAACGTGTGTTTTATATAAGGACGCAGTCCGTACCGCGCAGTAAACACTCTCCGTCTCGGTTATAAAAAACCAGTCAGTTAATGCTGTATAGGGAAATAATCACTGTTTGCTCTGAGATCCACACAAAACACATAAACACACTGTGTGGGCAGAACGTAGAATTTGTGAATGTTAAACCTGGCGGTACATAAAGTGACCGCCAGGCTTTAAAAGGTTGAACCCTGTGGAACATAAAGTAACCACAGTGCAGTGAACGGTACAGTGCGAGAGGCTGCACAAACGCAGCTTGGTTACAGGCCTACGCAAGTTACTGCTGCACTCCAAGAAGAACGCACTACGTTCCATGCTCCGATACAGCTCCCAGGCGGGCCCCAAGCCATATAACCTTCCCGCCCAGAAACTGCTCCACTCATACACGCCTGAACTGTCGACCGAAAAGAGCAAGTCACGTAACCACGCTGTTAGCGGGTAAGGCGGCGTGCTCTCGGTAGTATATAGAAGAATGAACAAGGAGAATTGGTGCAATAATATTGACGGAGGAAGGCCGAAATATTCGGAGGAAAACCAGTTTCAGCGCCACTTTATCTACCACAAATCCCATATGGACTGGCTTATGATTGAAACAGGGCCCCCGCGACGAGAAACCGGCGACTAACTCTGAAATACGGGAACAATCCAAATGGATCGAGTTCAAATTTGACGGCTTAAAAACACAAAAGAAATGCTTGTTATCTTCACAAAATGCTACGCCGTTCCTTAAACCTGAACTTGCTTCCTATATCTATCGTAACACAGCACTTTGTGGTCCTTACTTCGACACCAAAAACTTCCGTAAATTACAGTTCCAACAACGGTCTTCTGTAAGTTATAATCATGTTGGAACTGTTACAAAGGGGTGCGATTTCAGAGTGGGTTTCGATTTAACATGCAGATTCTTTATATAGATCACGTAGTAAGTACCACCGTGTTCCATATTATTTAACCCTCTAAAGCCCAGCGGTCACTATACGTACCGCCAGGTTTAACATTCACAAATTCTACGTTCTGCCCACACAGTGTATTTATGTGTTTTGTGTGGATCTCAGAACAAACAGCGATTATTTCCCTATACAGCATTAACTGGCTGGTTTTTATAACCGAGACGGAGTGTGTTTACTGCGCGGTACGGACTGAATCTTTAAATATAATTCCACGTTCTGCCCACACAGTGTGTTTATGTGTTTCGTGTGGATCTCAGAACAAAGAGCGATTATTTCCCTATACAGCATTAACTGACTGGTTTTTATAACCGAGACGGAGTGTGTCTACTGCGCGGTACGGACTGGGTATTTATACATAATTCTTGTTAATTTTCATCTGTAAAGGTTTAAAAGTGTTTTTGTTAAAATTACACAACATTTGTACAGCGCTCAACCCAGCCGCTCACAACAGTAATTCCTTTTACAAAAGACCGAAGTCTAACTTCACGTTCACAAACGCCCAGCTATGGTGACCAATACAAATTACTCTAAATCTTCATTCCTTCTTTTCAGCTGGCATCAATTCCTTCAGGCATTGGCAGTTTTAATGCATTAGAAACTCCGAAGTTTTCTTGAGTTTTGTTTCGTAATTCCTAAAAGCAAATCGATACAGTAAATATATGCTGCACACCCGAAAGTCTTACCAAATTTTTTCAAAAGGCGCCTTTTTAACGTAACTAGTCCACTCATTCATTCATTCATTCACTCGCTCACTCATTCATTCACTCATTCATTCATTCACTCATTCATTCATTCATCCCGCAGTCTGCCTTACGACAGGTCCACAGCCCCTTCCAAAGCGAGTTCTGCACACAGTGCGATCTAGTGCTTCCTCTTTCAGTTTCCAGTATCCTCTCGTGTCCGTACGCTCATCCAGTAGCTGCTTACGTCTTCTTCCTCGTCTTCACGTCACTTCCATCCTTCCCTCTATCTTTCCTTCAATAACGTGTTTCAGAAGGCAGTTCCTACGCAAGACGTGACCAATCCAGTTAGCCTTCCTTCTTTTTACTGCATGTAGGATATTCCTCTCCTCCTTGCCTCTGTGTAATGCTTCTTCATTTCCCACACGATCGGTCCAGCTGATCTTCTCCAGCCTTCTCCAGCACCACATTTCAACACTTCCAGGTATTTCTGGTCGACTTACCGCAGTGTCCACGTTTCAGGACCACGCAAAGCTGTGCTCCAAAAGCAGCACTTTGCTGGTTTCTTCCTTAGATTTAAGTCCAGTTTGCTGGTGAAAAGAACCTGCTTCTTGTTGAACGCTGCTTCTGTCGTCAGTTCAAAGAATCGCTACACCGCGAGCGAGCTTGGGCACGTCCCACAGAAGGCACTGTTCCGCCTGATCATAACGAACTCTGTTAAGGCCTGACTCACTGCTTTCTGTTGTCTTGTTTTCCTCAGGCGCACATGAAGGGCATCAGCGCCCTCGTCATGCTGTCGGAGGGGACGCTGCTGTCAGGAGGCGAGAGGGACCGCAAGATTATTGCGTGGGACACGCTGCAGAACTACAAGAAGATTACTGAGACCAAGGTTGGCGGATTGCACACGAAGCGTACTGTTGTACTGTTGTACTGTTGTACTGTTGTACTGGCTGTGTCAATGACAGTATCGTTACTGTAACCACATGAGCGGACTGGGGAGTGGGGGAAGGGTCAGTGGCCCCAGAATGTTTCCCCTTCTCAAGAACGGCCCAGCAAATCTAACGTGCAGGCATACATACATACAGACACACACACATATATATACACACATATAAACACATACACACGTATGCACAAATACGCACATACACACTAACTAATCAACCAACCAACCAGCTAAGTAACTGACTGACTAACTAACTAACTAACTAACTAACTAACTAACTAACTAACTAACTAACTAACTAACTCCATGCAGCAGAGGCCTTCTTGAGAAGCTAACAGTTTCTCAGCTAGTCAAGAAATTCCCCGCATTTTATGGAACCCGGAGGTTCATTACCGCATTCACAAGAGCCCGCCACCTGTCCCTATCCTGAGCCAGCTCAATCATACACACAGACATTACAGATAACGGTACTTCACAGCACCTTGCAAACAGGTGTGCAATTTGTGGCTTAACCTCAATTTCAGCCTTCCGCCGCGATGCTGATGAGATCCGCGCTCCTATGGGATATTATGCGGCGTCGTGTAGTAAATTTCTGCCGACGTTTCGGGACAACGTATCGGTCCCATTTTCAAGGGTCAAGAGTCCGACTCTCGACCCTTGAAGATGGGACAGATACGTTGTCCCGAAACGTCCGTAAAATTACCACACGACGCTGCGTAATGTTCCAGAAGAGCGCATATCTCAGTTTGTGGTTTGTTTGTTCCAACCTTTCGAAGAAACTTGCTGCCTCCAGCCACAGGGTAACAATATGTTTCAGGTGGAATTTCAAGTAACTAAAACGAATGTATGTGACGGTTATACTGGCCCGTTAAAAACCCTACCCCATTCTCCGTCTTCCATAGTTCTGAATGGTCAAAATTCCCTCAGACCTTGCTGCAAGATCGACACATATCCCTCTCTCCCTTATTTCATCATCCACCTGAGTTAGATTCAATTACCCTGAAGATGCGGGCAGTACGTCACTTCGAAACTTCGTAAAAACCTTTACTACGCGGTGTAAAAACCGCAAAAGCATAACCATCGTTTGACACAACAACCGCCATGAAAACTGGAATACCCTATATAAGCTACGTAACAAAAGAAAACACTGGAACATAATATGGAGTGATGGGGCTTGCTGGAACACAGAACTGGTGCTGTTGGCTGGACTGACAAACGGCCTGCAAGCAGCTGCTGTGCAGTTTGTGCGAGAATGCTATTTTGTGTGAAAAAAAGTACAAAAAAATAAGGCAACAAACTCTCTGATGTCGAGAACTTTTTCACTTCTGTATACACATGGCACGTGAGTAGCAGATGGTACACACCAGACACCCACGCTGTCATCCTGACGTTTAAGCATTTGTCCCACTGTGGCGCGAAGATTTGTATCCTGGCATAGAAGCAACCGGTGTCAAATGTTTGCAGCCAGGAGGTGACAGCTTGCTTCATCTTGGCGTCTACTTTGAACCGCTTGCCAGCCAGGTGCTTCTTGAGGAATCCAAAGAGACAGGAATCACTGGCCGCGGGATGAGGGCTCCAGGGAAGGTGGGCAATAGCGCCATAACAGGTCGCAAGTCCAGCTGGCAGTACGTGGTCGAGTGATTTCCACATACTTAGGCCCCTTAACAGCACCTGGCTAGCAAGTGATGTTCAACTGATGCCGACGTAAAGCAAGCTGTCACCTCCTGGCTACAGACATTTGACTCCGATTTCTTCTGGGATAAAAGCCTTTGTGTCATGCTGGCACAAATACTTCGATGTCAGCTGTGACTATGCGGGAAGTCTGGTGTGCACCATCTGCTGCACACGTGTCATGTACACACAGCAATAAGAATAAAGTTATCGACATCAGAGTGTTTGTTACCTTCTTTTTCTGGGGGGGGGACCTCCTCTCTATATCTCACTGCGTCTACTTTAGACAGAGGACGGAAAACCAGCCTGTCAGCTGTTCATTCTTCCTACTCTGTAGACGAATGCTTCAACGTAAACAGAGTATGGTAAACTATACTAAATCAGCTTTAAGCTGCCTGTATTGTACCAGCAACTGCTGTGTTTATGTAAAATTTTCTTGACTTGTTCGGTGTCCAGAAGTATTAACCTGTTTTGCATTGACAGAACACTAATAAATTCAAATTCCAATTCGACTCACAAAGAAATGCACCAGAACAGAGATATAGTTTCATTCTAGACTTTGAAATAATGTGGCATGTGAGAATTCCAGGTTTTTATTTTAAAAGGGGAACAGTTGTGCGCCCACTTAGATGCCCTTCACATGAAACAGAACTACTGACAAACAGTTTCTTGTCACGAGATTAATTTCTGTTTCTGCAGCTACCCGAGTCGGCTGGTGGCGTCCGCAGTATTTACCCACAGCGGCCAGGACGGAACGACGGCAACATATACGTCGGCACTACTCGAAACAACGTCATGGAGGGTTCCTTACAAAGGAGATTCAACCAGGCAAGGAAGCATCACGTGCCAATCAGACCTCTCTGCGGTTCAAGACACTGTAATTTAAGATTACAAAACGTGTCATATTTTAACACAGCATGTGCTGGATTCTAGTTGCAGAAACAAATATCGGAACTGCAGAAGTCATTTTATGCAATGTGTATGACTAGTCTTAATGCGTGACTGTAATTAGCTATGTGAAGTCACCGATGACAGTGCTCATGTCTGGACGCAGACTTGAGAACAGTCCCACAGCCAGCACATGTCAAGCTGAAATTATTTAGCAAGACTGATGTTCTGACGGGTACGTAATGACTACAGCAGGTGTTCTGCTGCGTGCTTAAACCACAATGTGAATGTGCACAATACTAGATGCATTCCATATGCTGAGTGCTGAGAAGATGAGTTTGTCTGCATAGGCATAGCTGGAAGGTTAATATTAACCCTTCATAGACGAAGCGTATCAGTTTTATATAAGGACTCAGTGCGTACCGCGCTGTAAACACTCTCCACCTCGGTTATAAAAACCAGTCTCTTAATATTTTATAAGGCAAAAGTTGCTGTTTGTTCTGAGATCCGTACAAAACACATAAACGCAATGTGGGCACCACGTAGAATTTTTAATGTTAAATCTGGTGGTACGTAAAGTTACCGCTAGGCTTTAAAATGTTAAGAGGAATCTTTAAAAAGCTGGCCGGAAGGGCGTGGTCTGGATTAATTTGGCTCAGGGTATTGACAAGTGGCGGGCTGTTGTGAACACAGTGATGAACACGCAGGTTCTATAAAATGTAGTGAATTTCTTGCCTAGTTGCAGAAATGTTAGCTTTTGAAAAATGACTAGGTTCCACACAGTTATTTAGTTACTTATGACTGGCACACTGCACACGTGTGTGCGCACTGTACATATGTGAGGGGGGGGGGGGGGGGCACAAATTGGGGTAAATGTGTTTTGTAAAGACAAGGGAAAGGGTTGCAGTATGTAACGGTTTTTGTAACCGTGCAAAGGATCTAAGGGAGTGTAAAATCAATCAATCAATCAATAAGTAAAAAAGCTGTTCTGCAGTACAATATAGCCATGTCACGGTAAACAGACTCTACCCGCATGTGACAGACGCCGGTCTCTTTCAGTTCACAGTGCAGAACAGCATTTGAGGAACAAGTGTGGACAGCCGGTTGCTGACACACGGCTCTTAATGCCTGTTGCAGGTTGTTCTTGGACACAGCAGACATCTCTGGGGATTGGCCGTTCACCCAGACGACGACATGTTTGCTACTGGGGGACACGATAAAAACATCGCGATGTGGAGGCGAAATAAACTGTTATGGAGTGTCCAGGTGCGCAGCGAGTACCAGTCTGTGAGAGTCCCCACTATTCTGTGTGTGATTTTTTAGATTTTTGGCACACGTTTTATCTCACTTTCTCTGCTATTTTTGTGATGGTTCAAGAGATTTTTTTTGAGAAAACTAATCCCCAGCTTCTGAATTTTTTAATCCTCCCCATCATCCATCCCGGTAAAATCATAACAATGATAATGGCAACTACTGCTACTACTACTACTACTACTACTACTACTACTACCACTGCTATGTTGATAATGACGGTGGCGGTACTACCATGCATGACTTTACAAAGTCACACTCGGCAGCACAAAAGTACAAATGACCCCAGCAGCACACAAGTACAAATGACCCCAGCAGCACACAAGTACAAATGACCCCAGCAGCACACAAGTACAAATAACCCCAGCAGCACACAAGTACAAATGGCCCCAGCAGCACACAAGTACAAATGGCCCCAGCAGCACACCTTCTGTGCATCGCGCTGATCAAGGGTCTGAAGATTGCAGTCTTTACATTCTTGCCACAAAATTACAAAACTTTGTACCAGGTTAAATTTTTTGAAGATGCATGCCAAAAACAACAATGACATCACAACAGTCAAGTGAAATACAAACTTACTGTCCATAAACTGACAGTCTGAGGAGACTGTTTGATAGTTCCATCACGAGAAATGAACCAGTGCAGCAAAGTGTGCGGAACTGGGAATAATGATAAACTGTACATTTGAAGGTGTGATTTGCATATTAAACGGCACCTCTATTGTAAACAAACAGCAACAGAACAGTAGTACCAACACTGGACACACAAGGAAGCGAAGTCTCTGTTGTGAGCAGGAAGCAAAAGATGAAAATTGTCTCAGCAATGTACACGTACAAAATTTGTGAATGTACCACCTGGCGGTACATATAGTAACCAGCGGGCTTTAGAGGGCTAGTTAACACATGTGATATTCCAACAGATGTACACGAGTGGCCCCACTTTGTATCGAAAGCATGCACATTCTGCCCCCAGCACTGTCACCTGTCCACAAGCATGCAGGCAATATCGCACCTACCGGCTCCGTAACACCTTCGCACTTCATGTTCTGCAACACACCCCTATTTATATAACCAACTTCAAGTTAATTAAAACTGAATTTAGAATTGATATTTCCATACCTAAATTTGTGTTTAATCATATGCTCATACTCAGTAAATGTTAAAGTCCTGGTGGCAAATATTTCTTTGAAGATTCAAGTCTTTTGGGGTGTGATACTGTGTCAAACGGTAAACAGTTGTCAACGTTTCGGAGAAGCTTGTTCCTTCCATCTTCAGGATCAAATTACTCCAAATCTTCTCTAAATACTGTGACCCCGAAATTGCAAGCACCAAGCTCTTCCTATTTATCTGCGTACTATTTCGCAACTGACTTGGCGCCACGCACCACAGTGTCTGATTCTTCATTACCAAAACTATAAGCACCTCAAATTTCACGGCTGTTTCAGACCAGTGTTATAAAGTACTTACATGGAGCTCCACAGTGTAACGCAGTGAGATTTTTATGGTACATTTCCCAGGGTCTCTCTACTACTCTTAACCAGGGGAGCATTGCCTAGTGACACCATTCCTCAGACACCACAAATTCAGGACAGGATTTATTGAATGTGAAAATTCATTAAAATAACCGGACCGATTGTGCAGCTGTTTCAAACTTCTTGTCTAATATCTAATAAATGAATTTTTCTTTCAGGGACTGTACGAGTGTGTTTCACTATGCTTCCACCCATTTGGTGTGGTGCTAGCAGCAGGCAGTTCGGAGGGCCACCTTGTAGTACTCAATGCAGAAAATGGCGCTCCTGTGGTCACAATACGTGTTTGTGGCTCACCACTTAGCTGCCTGGGATATAACCCAGGTGACTTGGTTTTCAGTTCATACCATCACACTTGTCCTCTTTGAAATAGGGTCATCTTTTTATGTGACAACCATGGACAGTCTCTTCCCTTCAGCTTGCAGAGCATGTAACACTTTGCGCGGTGAGCAAAGTGTCTGTTAGGTGTGACACCTGCCCCTGAGGCAAAGCAAACGGTTTCCAGCACCTTCTTTAACCCTTAAATGTTCAATATAACCTGAATTATATATATCCAGTCCGTACCGCGCAGTAAACACGCCGTCTCGGTTATAAAAACCAGCCAGTTAATGCTGTATAGGGAAATAATCGCTGTTTGTTCTGAAATCCACACAAAACACATAAATACACTGTGTGGGCAGAACGTAGAATTTGTGAATGTTAAACCTGGCGGTAAGTATAGTAACCACTGGGCTTTAGGTGTGTACATATATATCCAGTCCGTACCGCGCAGTAAACACACTCCGTCTCGGTTGTAAAAACCAGTCAGTTAATGCTGTATAGGGAAATAATCGCTGTTTGTTCTGAGATCCACACAAAACACATAAATACACTGTGTGGGCAGAACGTAGGATTTGTGAATGTTAAACCTGGCGGTACATGTAATACACACGTTACGTATACAGGTGTTCACAGACTGTCGTATTAAATTTCTATCCCAGATTTTGAAGCAAGGAACTACGAACACTCTGAAGAGCTTCAGTTACATTTAAGGTAGGATCCTGCACAGCAGCACATTTACTATCTGCAGGGCAGGGGTTTATATAATTCATATTATATATGACTGCTTTCTTCTACTGTTCGCAGCTGGTGACATGATTGCAATTGGCTCACAAAATGGCAGTGTCTACCTGTTCCGTGTCAGCCGTGACGGTTTTTCATACAAAAAGTGGAATAAAATTCGTGGTTCACAACCCCTCACTCAGCTTGACTGGAGTACAGATGGCTGTTACCTGCAGACTGTTACAGCTGACTACGATCTCGTGTTTTGTGAGTACACGATAATACCGGCGAGTGCAGAAACCTCTGCAGGCAATTTAATCTCTAAATAAGTAAATAAATAAATAAATAAATAAATAAATAAATAACTCCACCCAGCAGAATCCTTCTTAAGAAGCTAACATTTCGTCCGCCAGTCAATTAATTCCCTCATTTTATGGAACTCGAACGTTCATCATTCTCTTCCCAACAGCTGGACACTTTCCTATATTCTGGCCCACACAAATCCAGTCCACACCTTACCATCCTAGGTCTTTAAAATGCATTTTAATATTATCCTCCCGTTTATGTACTGATATACAAAACTGTCTCTCTCCTTCAGGTTCCCGCAGCAAAGTCCTGAATGCATTTCTCTTCTCCCCCATGCATGCCACGTGCCCCACCCATCTCATTCTCCTTCACTTGATCACCCACATAATATTTCGTGAGAAGCAGAGATCGTGAAGCCCCTCACTATACCACCACTCCAGCCCCCTGTTACAGCGTCCCTCTTAGGCCTAAATATCTTCCCCAGCACCTGTCTTGAACACCTTCATACTGTATTCTTCCCTCACACAATTACTGGAGAGAAACATGCTTACAGTGAATGATTAATATTTTCATTTTCTAAGCTTGTTCCATATCTGTTCAAGTAATATTGCTTATCTTCTCATTTATAATTCCTTACTCTTGTATCACGTTCACTTTAAAAAGTTAAATAAATAATGACAATACTATAAATATTAATTATGTACAATAATTTGTATTTATTTTCAATTTCCTTAGCACACCGCAGAAACAAAGTCTTAGGATCAGTCCTAGAAACAGGTGCGGGATTCACAATATATAAACGTTATAGTTTCTCTGTTATAGGTTAAAATATTTTAAAATGTTTTGTTTTTCTTCCAAGAAAGATGTCAATTGCTAAAGTCACATAATGTCAATGATGGGTGGATGGGTAAATGAATGAATATGAAGTACTGTTTGAATGCTACTGACACAGCAAAACTGAAGCACTAGGAGAGAAACATGTTCAGTGCCACTGTATCCCTCACAAATCTCACAACTGACATGGCATGATAACCAGGCCTCCGATATATACAAATGAGGTTATATTAAAAATTTTTCTTACTTCTGAATAGTAACGTGCACGAAATATGTACCTTCAACTTCCATCAATGTTTGGAACGCCATGTCCATCATACAGTAGCCCATATAATTAAAATCCTCCTTTTTGAGTTCAGCCTTATATCAGACATGCACACAGCTGGCTGGACACAGACTTTGAAGATTCCATTCTAGTCTAAAAAGTTATTACTTAGCAAGCCTTGACATGTACTAATGAATATGAAATTTCCTTTCATAATCTGCAACCATCTAAACTGAAGTTCATAAAAATACTGACGATGATCATGATGATCATGGTGGTGGTGGTGGTGGTGGTGGTGGTGGTGGTGGTGGTGGTGGTAATAGTAGCGACCATAATGACAATCAGTGACCCTACACAGAGCATTTCATATTACTTCACTTCTTAAATTCCCACGATATTCATAACAAGTACGTTTCTCTCGTAACACAACTTTACACGTCACACTACAAGCACCTTGTGACACATGTTCCATTGTGCTACTCGCATATCCTACAAACATTTTATCTGTCAGCATCACAGATACAAACACAGTCATGCATCACACCATCCCACGTCAGAAACTAACATGACTAATATAGACTTGAACTTGCTGTTCACAGGGGACATAAAGAATGTTGTGACCGAGAAAAGTCCCGTTGGAATGAAAGATGTCAAATGGTACACACACAATGCCACCATTGGGTTCCTGGTAGCAGGTAGGTCCAAGGGATAGAGTTTAGTTGATAAAAATCACAAACTCACATAACCAGTACTCAAAGTCTGGACAAAACAAAAGATGTGAATGCTACAATGTGATGCCCAGCTGTATCAGTCAATAACAGAAACACAGTTACAAAGGTGTAAAATTTGAGGTTCTCACAGCAGTGTTGGTGAAGGTTCGAGCACTTGGTATGAGACACTAGGTTGTTGTGTGTGTAGCTCCTGGCATTTCAGGAGATCTAGTGCTGTCATCTTCAGGACCGTGGACAGACTTAATCCTGAGGATAAAGGCACTATGATCCTTCAGAAGATTTGGAACCACACCAATGATATGGCATCACATCTCACAAGAACTGAATTTTCAGCAACACAATTATGATAAATCTCAGATTTTTTGCAACAGATTTTCATAACACTATGCCTGTATAAAACATGCTATGAATGTAACTGTGGTGGCTTACTGTGAACAAAGCAATGGCACAGGACAGCTCCTCTGCATGCTTTATAGCTGAGTTATTGTACTGTGGCTGCATGAAAGTACAACAAATTTAGTCACAATCTAAAATGCATAGAGATAAACAGTTCAAAATAATCTCTCTACAGGAATCTGGAACAACAGGTTCTACCCTATGGCCTCACTGATAGTGACAGCAAACCGATCAGCTGCACATGATCTCCTAGTAACTGGAGATGCTGACGGATACTTAAGGCTTTTCCGGTGAGTCAGAATATTTGATACGCCGCTGCCACAATGTAGGTTGAAGGAGGCATTTGTTTCAATTCTTCCTGCACAGCATCAAGAGTAAGAAACAGGCACAGATCTCGGTTAAATCGCCGATACTTAAACATGTTATTTAACAATGCTCTCAAATGCTAATATTATATAGTGTCAGTGGCAGATGAATGAATGAGTATGGAACAATGGTGGAATGACACTGACAAGGGAAAACTGAAGTACTGGGAGAAAAACTTGTCCTGGTGCTAATCTGTCCATGAAAAATCCCATGTGGAATGGCCTAGGATTGAATCCAGTCACACACAATGAAAGGCTGGCAACTGCCAGAGAAATGGCAAGGCCTGTTCCAAGCCCTGAGTGAATAAATCTGGTTGATGTTACTTAATGTATGTCGTAAGTTCATGTCCTCATACTTAGGTTACTTCAGGAGCTATACTAAGCACAAGGTCTTTATTTTATCTGACAACTATCATCTGTTACTCTGAGCATTTAGTCTGCCACTTGTGTGGGCGACTGGCTGAGTGGACTACATTATTAAGATAAGCAAGTCAACAGAAGTGGTAACTGGTAATTGTCAGATAAAATAATGAAGCTCTACAACTGGTTTCTGGTAAGTACACAGAATGTTATAGCTCTTAAACATTAAAAATACACCAGAAACGACCATTAACATGACTGAAATAGATTAACATTTGTGCTTTTATGATGAACTGTGCAATTACAGTTAAGATTGCTAACTTCTTAACACAGGTACCCATGTCTGAGCGCCAAAGCAGAGTACAATGAAGAGAAAGTGTACAGCATGCAGATAGCTACAGCACGTTTCATGTACAATGACAAGAATGTTGTGACTGTAGGTGGTTCGGACGCCACGCTGATTCTATGGGATGTTATTGATGATTAGACAAAACTAAGGTTAGTGAACAAATGACTATAGTTGTTTACAAAAAACACGTGGAAGTGACAGAAGGGATTCAACAATGTGAACTGAATACCAGAGTGTTAAATGCCTTCTCCTCAATGATTTTACATGACTTGTGATGGCAATTAATCTCAAATCCAGTGTCAAGGTCACACACATCTTCAGTCACACTAAATGCTACTGTAAAGATTGTGAAAGAAAAGCCTTAGTTTGGCACCAGAAAGATCTTGCTATGCAACATTCTTTTAAATATTTCTTCAAACGTTGATATTTACAGAGCAAATATGGGTATGGGTTGAAAGAGATTATTTAGTGACTGCTGTTATGAGAAAGAATAACTATTTAGATAACTGTGATTCAATGATAATGAAATTGACCTTTGAATACTCTGTCAAAGAAAAAAGATAAACAAAATTTTAAACATGTACTGTTATTAAATATATCACAACCTATAAATTAATGTATTTGAAAAGTTGCAAATATTGATTTTAGTACATTAAAATACAAAACACAAGGCACACAGTCACATCTGTCAAGAAGTACTCAACAACTGCTTATTACTTATTTAAAAGAATTATACTAATTCATTCCTAGAAAGGTAACTAAACTCAGAAGTGGAATATCAGCCAGTATACTCTCACTGTGAGATACACAAATCATGCAATGTTCCCACAGTGATGAACACAAAGATCGCAGTCTTAAGTGATGTGACACCCTGTAGTTTGGTACAGCGATATCGACATTTTAGAAGACTCTACTACAGTATAACTCCAATTATCCAGATAAGCTCGGCCCTTCAGATAACTTTGGTGAGAATTACACAAAACTAATTTGCCTTGAAATTACTGGTTATCAGATCGAGTAGAGTACTGCAAAATGTTATGGCTGTCTGGAACTTCACATCAGGCATGGTTGAAAGGTACAGGTCCAGGTACATACTGTACACAGGAACAGCCGAAGGGGTTCCCAAATTGTACTACAGCCTTTTATGGCTTACATTTCCCCTCAGCTGTCAAATACACATAAGGAGTTATGTACTAATGTTTTATTTGTACATAAATAAATATGTGGTCAAAAAATAGCTGTTTGCAGAAATTTTTTCCACTTTAAACTGCCAATGTAGCCCATTTTCAAAGAAAAATCCAATTATCCAGATTTTCTGCATATACAGACAGCTCACAGTCCCACATAATCCAGATAAATGGAGTTATACCATACTTGCAACTTCAGAGCAGAACAGGGAAGCAGTAGCTTCCTACAAATCACTGGTACAAATCTACAAAACTATATTATATCACCTTCTGGAGACCATAAAGTAAACCGTTTTCAACCATAAGAACTTCCAAATATGTAATAAAAGCATTTATCACTCTGAGAACATTGCAGTATAATGCACAATACTGTACTTTCACTGTAATATATGCATATTTTCAAAATTTGCATCAAGAGCAAAGAACAGGCTGATCTTTTGCAGATGTGTTCTTAGAAAAGTCAAGGAATTTTATTGAGAGACAATATATTTATGGTTTCCAGGAAAGTTCATTTAGAACATTTTCCTTTAGTCATCAGAAGAATATCATTTGTCACTTCATGTCTTCTCATTTATTACACATATCATACCCACTGAGTGGCCCACCCACACACCCAATGGAACAGTGACAGAAAGTGACAAAAAGTAGTCATGACCCTAAATTACAAAAATCACACATTTACTGTCACGAGAGTTCGTGACAAATTTTTGTAGGACACGGTGGCAGAAACTAGAGGCCTCTGAATCTGATTCTAGTTCTAGAAATGTCCCCATTCATAAAAATGCATAAAACAATTTATCATGTACGTACACACATGGAGATATGCGTACTGTAATTAGCCACGTAAGTTAAGATAGCTCTATTGTATAATATTTTATAATTGATGTAGCAAAAGGCATAAAACAGATGTACTTATGGTGAGGCACTGTAGCAAGGTGTATACAAAGCATATAATGTGCTATTTACCTACTGTAAACAACCAAACTGCCATTTGATAGATGTGTGTGTGTGTGTGTGTGTGTGTGTGTGTGTGTGTGTGTGTGTGTTACTGTGTGTGAGAGGGAGACTCCATGCATATAAAAGAACTGTAATAATATTCATCTGAGAATTTTTCATTCATTTTCTTAATACAAATGCAGTGAATAGCGTAGTTAGTTACACATTTTGCAAAAACTTCAAAGTTAATAAAATGTATTGCAACAAAACATGCCAGTTATTTTTGAGTCACACTGAGATGGCATGGATGTATTACATAAAAATTTTAGTGTATTACCACTCATCATTATCAAAAAATGTTTAATAATTATGGCATTTCTTCTTTCAACTGTAGTCCATAGAGTAAGGTATATTGATACATACTGTTTAAACGGCCACTGCTTAGTTGTGCCTAGTTTAAAGGCAGTTCGTAGTATTGCACCGAAAAATTGTTAAGTCATCACACCAAATATGGCAGTTGATAAAGCTTTATCACAGTGGATAATTATGGAAATATTCTGGAAGCTCAGTAATCATGTGTAATACACCATCACAAGCCTTTACACTGACAAATATTTTATATTGCACTTTTGCCAAAATGGTAATTGAAAAATAAACAAAACTATAAGAATAAATGTAAAGTTGTCCCTGTCCACACCATAAAAGCATAAAGGCAAAGGGGGGGTAGAAAGGTAGCTCCACTCATTCTTAATCTCAGCACTAGATGGAAGTGAGTGGTCAACTTCACACCTAGCCGCTGTACTCTTGGGAAAGAAACCACGTTACCCATTGAGTAGGAGGCTGGCTGGGCCCCAGAGCCAGTCTGAATGTTTTGGAGAGAAGAAAAATTTTTGTTCCTGCCACAATTTGAATTCTGGACCATCCAGCCAATAGCCTAGTCACTATACCAACTGAACTACCCCAGCTGCTATTAACAAAATTAAAACCATGTTTCATTAATGACTCTACCGGTGACAAAGCTGTGCTGGATGCAAATAACTGCATGGTGAAGAGTCATTCTAGAGAAGCTAATACTTCCTCAGTTAGTCAAGAAATTTCCTGCATTTTATGGAACCTGTAAAGCAGGGCTGTGGAGTCGGAGTTGGAGATGGAAGGAACTTTATGTGGAGTTGGAGATGGTAAAAATGTACTGACATCGATAAGTAAAATCCACAAATTCTGAGAAAAGCCACAGCACCAACACCAGCTGCTCTGTCAACAAATCCTACTCGCACGTCCAAAGTGTGACCCCTGGGAAATGCCATGTATGACTGTAGCATACAGGAGAGGGTAAGGGTGTGTGTCCAGCGCCTAAACTGCACCCAAGCAGCTAAGGGAGCACACCCCGACAGAAAAGCATGCAGGTTCATGAGGCATTGAGGTGGCACTCCCACCACTGCACTTACCCAGCTACAGGCCGGTAACCTGTAATGGGGACCATATTACATACTGGAAAGATGACAGGAAAATCATGAAAACCAGATGGATAACCCTATGATGAAACAGAGCAATAAAAAATGGATGGACAAGTACAACAGGACAAGGTCCTATCCCGAGCCGTATAAATCTAGTCCATGTTGTCCCACCCTATTTCTTTAAGACCCATTTTAATATCTGCCTCCTATCTATGCCTAGTCATCACGGTCAAAATCATTCGCTGACCGCCAGAATTGTTTCTACATTTGCTTGGCCATAATTCAGCTTGTGTTTGGTTCAGAGATGAACAGCCAGCCGCCACGCTGGTACATGAGAATTTGAAAACTGAACTTTTATCATCCAATAAAAGCTTGCAGTTTGATGTAAACAGAGGTTCTGTAATCAAATTTCTGCAAAATGTTGTAGTTGTGAGACAACAAACTAAGATTGTTGTTAGTGATATGTTACACCATACTTTTTTGTACATCAAATTGTAATACTGAATAACAGAGTGTTGTAACAATAAAAACATACTAATTTCCATATTGTATTTTAAATTTTCATGCATAAAAATATGCAAGATACTCTGTATTTACTTCTACAGTACAATAAAAAGAATTAAAAACCTATAAGCAATAAAGTACAGCATTACTATTGTCTAGTCCTTTTTCTTTTTGTACTTAAGTGAATTTCTATGAAACACTGTAAAATATTCTTGTCATGGACCAGAATTAAATAGGTATGTAAATTTTCAAGCTTAAAGTTGGTTACTGTTGATTATATATACATGGCTAATTTTAAATTCATCAGTTATCACATAGTAATATGTCAACTACATACACAGTCACTGTGCAAAGCTTCAAAGGCAATATAACCTCTACATTGTGGGTAATATAATCTCAGCATATATAGGGAATTGTTTGAGCACTTAGCAGGGTAAGGATAAAATTACACAAATTTTGGTTGTTGTTCTGGTACTTTTGTCTTCTCATAACTAAAGCAAACTAAACCAAACCCACAGCTGTTCACAGTGATTCTTACCGAGTATAAAATGGTAGCAACACAGACAACATCAGAAAGGTCTAGTCAAACTACCACTCCAGAGACCTTTCAAAAAGGAACTTTAGTTTCATATGAATGTGAATATTTAAAATGTCAAACATGGTACTGAAATTTGGACGGTATTAGCAGGAGACACATTTTAAGTTTAGAACTATCTGAAGAGGAATACAGATAACTTTCAGAAACAAGTTCTGCTGCTCTGATCTACTGACAATATTTGAATCCACTAAGTCATAATACTTGGCTTATGTGATTTAAATGTCAATTAGCACACTAAAATAATGGCTTCTATTTTAAGTTACACAGTCTTACCCTGATATTGCACGGTTTTCTTCAGTCATTCCAGAAAAATTGTTTGAAATAACCTACAATAATATCCTCACAGATATGCTAATTCTCCTCCCACGTCTACATAACCTCACAGTTGATACATGAACACCCTTTCCCATAAAATTCATTCAAAAGCTCTAAAACTGAATTCTAAAATCCATAAGCACAGATGTCTGCTCTAACATATTGTCATTCATAGCATATATAAATGTAGAATACACCACATCCACTTAACTTTGAGGTTTATAACAAGATGCTATGAACTATGAACTATGACGCAAATTTCAACCAAGGCTGTAATTTTGTTGACAATGTATGCTTTACATGAACAATACATTCATCACATAATATTGTTAACAAATACAATTTAAACATTTGCACAAATGAGACCAAAGTTTTGGGCTTCAAAGAATAGAACATTAAGGCGATAGAATTATAATAAAACAGTAAACTCTCTCATTTACCTGGCATGCCTAATTTCTTAACTCAAAACAACATACAAATGGCATGCCAAAACACACATACCGTCAGCAAAACTTAAGCAACTCTAGTAAAAATTAGGCACTTAGAAAAATTACTTATCCTCCTAACACAAATTAATTTGCATATCACATTTTTAAGTTGCTTCCTGGACAGACTGGACATGAAAGTATGACAAACTACATTCATCTGGAGAAAACTTGCATACTTCCTGACAGCAAACATATTTGCGAGACTTGTGGTTTTCACACTGGTGACTATAAAGATTACCGTGTTCTGGGCCGTAACTTCATATAGTGCGGTATAAATCTATGGACGTTTCGGCAGCACTTACTGCCTCCATCTTCAGGGTGGAAGAATGAAGACAGTAATAGTAAGTTATTTCAGAGATCAGCAGATTTATAACAGACAACTCAGTATCATTTTCTAGAAAATTATAATACTAACAAACATTTTTGTGCTGGTTGAGTTGGTTGAGGCACTGCACTACAAACCAGAAGGTGGCGGGTTCGATTCCCGATGGTGTTATTGGAATTTTTCATTGACATAATCCTTTTGGCCACACTATGACCCTACGGTTGCCTCAGCCTCTAACAGAAAAGAGGACTACGAATATTTCCTGGGGGTTAAAGGCAGCCGGTGCGTAGGGCTCACAACCTTACCACCTTCATGTGCCAATTGTCTAGAAATCTGGGAGGCTCAACCTCCTGGAACCCTGTGGGCCTGTAATGGGATTGCTTTGCTTTTAACAAACATGTTTGACTACTCAGTGCTAACCTTACTTACATCCCTCATTTCCAAGTGTATCCACTATCCTGACATTGTTTCCACCATTCTCCATAATGGATGTTACAGCCTACACCAACTCTGAAGATTGTATGTACCATCATTATGGTTATGACTTAACCAAAAACAAGATATCCACATAACATCTATATCAAACTGAGCATTACAGAATCTAAGAAAATCACCTCATTACTAACCCATCTGATATTAAGCAATGATTTTTACACCTCCATTAACTCCTAAAAATAAAACAGATCTATGGCAAGCCAACAACATGCTCATGTAGGAGTCTGCATTAACACACAGTACCAACAGAAGACAAAGGCAACCAGTACTTACAGCAATACTGCACAGCATGTTCTCATGTCTCCTCCAAAAGGCAGGAATCCACAGCAATAGCCTGTCCTCAGTTTCACATCTCCTCATGTTTGACTTTCTTCAAAACTATGAGATGGAAAATTCACTTCAATTGACTCAACTTCAAGATGGAAGTCACATCCTTACACATTCTGTCACTTAATCACTGCCCAGGTTAGCTCACTTGACTCGTATTTGGGAAAAAGTCTGTCTGGACCTCAGGTAGGAGACAAAATAGTCAGAAGATTTACATGGCTTCCTTCCTGTTCACTGTGCACAATCACCATCACAACAACACACATAACTTCAGCTGCCACTGCACCATGTTTGTCAGGTAATCACAGATCACTAGTGACACTTCACAGCCTGCTTATAAAACACATTCTCCATGGCAATGAGGAAAGAATGCGTCATCTGTAATTTTTATTTTGTTATTGAGAAGCATCTTTTAGTGTTTTAAATATTTTGCACCAATAACCTCAGCCTTCAAACTAATCAAAAAGTCTTAAAATGTTCTCACAGTTGCCCTGACATTCTCAGAACAATTTTGCACATTACTGATGACTCATGAGTGAAGAATTTGAGTCCAAGCTCTTTTTAAGTATTCATATGCTACCATGGAAAAGAATTTACTGCACAATATACTGCTTTCCACATTTCAATTACACTAACTCCATGGAGGAGTCTTCCTTGCGAAGTTAACAGTTCCTCAGCTAATCATGAAATTCCCCACATTTTATGGGGACTGGAAATTAATTACCTTGATTCTATCCTGAGACAGATTAATTCAGTCCACATCCTCCCATCCTATTTCTTTAAGAACAACTGTAATATTATCTCCCATCTATATCTAGATCTTTCAACTTGTCTGTTTCCTTCACATTTCAATTATATTCCATGTTTAACTAATATTATCATGGCAACAAGTGTTAGGCCAAGCAATTACAGAGGACACTATAATTCTTAGATAATGGTGTAACATGCGAAACATCACTGATGTGTATTTTAACTCCCTCCATCATCACCGAGTATACAAACACAACATTTCAAAAGCAGTTTGCTTTTGAAATGTTGTGTTTGTAGAATGGAAAAGGTTCAAATATACGTCAGTGATGTTTCGCAGTTACAGGAGTAATCCTACATATGCTTACTACCTCAGAGTTGACATTAACCTTTTAAAGCTTGGCGGTAACTTTACGTACCACCTGGTTTAACATTAAAAAATTCTACGTGGTGCCCACATTGCGTTTATGTGTTTTGTGTGGATCTCAGAACAAACAGCAACTTTTGCCTTATAAAACATTAAGAGATTGGTTTTTATAACCGAAGTGGAGAGTGTTTACAGCGCGGTACGCACTGAGTCCTTATATAAAACAGATACGCTTCATCTTGAAAGGGTTAATGAGCACAAAATGCAGCAGTGTAATGGATGTATGCAAAATATGCAATAAGTTTTGCAAAATACCCATTTGTACTGATTTGTTGACGTTTTCTAGGTACTCTTACCTGTCTGGCTGTATACCACCCTGTGTAAAGCATACCTCTTAAAAATGTGGGACAAAGGGCAAATTTTGAGATACTGTTGGTCACCATATTTTGGCTCTTAATTCAGTAATTGTACATCCATCAAGTACAGCTAACATGATGGCCATCTTTTGGGTTTGTTCACCATGTAGTGAGCGTTGTTCTGACACCCCCCAAAATGTACAAACAAACCAAATCCAAAAGATGGGCACAATTTGAATAACCATGCATTGAAAATCTAAAAAATTATACAGTTAACTTACAGCTTACCCTGGAGGACGCACAGACACCTGAGAACTGCAGATAAAATGTTGCTAACAAGTAAAGGGTACAAGAAACATTCTTGTAAGCAAAGAGACACACACAGAATTCTTAATACTTTACTATCATACAAGGTAATCAACATTGTGCATAAAATATACATTAACATGCTGTGATGGAAAGTCTTATAAAATAAAGTAACAAAGCATTGTTCCATTGTATTTAAATCAACATATGATCTGTACACATTCTCAAAACGCAAATTCCCAGCTATGGTACACATGTACAGTCCTATAAAGTAAATGTAACAATTTTCATTCTTTCCAAGAACACAGGTTTGTTTCTTCATTGTGCTTCTCCCAAAGGTGTCTCTAACACTGGTCACTTACTCCTGTATCAGTCTTTAATAAAAAAATACGCATTACACCAAATCTTGGCCCAATTATTGTGAATATATACAGTAAATATATCAATTCAGCACTCATCAGACTCAAATTTTTTGCAGTCTTTTGAAGAATTTTACACACACACACACACACACACACACACACACACACGTATGTGTTTGGATAATTTACAAACTGAATTATTATTTCAGCGTGAAATTGCTACAGTCTTTACGTTTCATTGGAGGAAGAATTTGTCTCCATCTTTAAAGATTCACCACCACATGCAAACTTTTCACTGTCAATGGGCACTTTTGCAACTCTTACTGAAACCACTTCTTTGTGTCCCATCAAACTGTCAGAAACTACACCATCAACTTCCGACTTCACGTCAGGAAGCACCTGCTCACACACTGTTCTACTGTCAAGCTCAGTACCTTTACCTTCCCTCACAGTCAGGTGTGATCCCGTATTTAAAATATTGTTATCAACATCCAATGCACTGATCCCACCACCACTGTCTGGGGGCCCACCATCTCTTATTACAGGGACACAAGACTTACTGTCAACATTTTCATGAAAATGACCATCCATAGGCCTACTAGAAGCACAGTTCTGACCTTCCAATTTTTCAGTACTATCTACTTCCATTGCAACAAGTTCTTCTGCAGGCATGTTACACTTTTCGTATGTCTCAGCATCACACTTATGCCCAACAGCATTATCATTATCATCATCATCATCACCAACTTCCCTACTAGAAATACTGACGGGCACATAAACAGGAGGCCGCGAAGCACCTGTAACAACTGTATGTGACGGCGTGTTGGTACTGCTAGCTGCTGAACGAGATGGGGAAATTTCACCCTTGGTAAACAGCTGGACGGGTCGTTGGAAACCCTTTGACTGGTGGAATGGAGTGCCGATTACTTCACACTGTGTGAAACCAACTTCTGATGAAAGAAGATATTCTGTAAACTTCCATGGGAAGAACTTAATGCTATTGTAATTCTTGAAGATTGTATCCTGTTCAGCAAACAATGGATATATAAGTAAAAACATAATATTAAATATGTAAAATATTTTACAGTTATTAGCCTGCTATCCCTCCCTCCACAGCAGTAACACGTAATATTGACAAAGCTGAACTGGGATAGCCCAGTAACTGAAGTGACGGACTGTGAAACCAGTAACTGCAGTCTGACTCCTGGCAACGGCTATGACTTTCCTCTTTAGTGCTACATCCAACCTGACATGTGCCTACCCAACTTCCTGTGCAATGGGCAACCATTGGATTCTTCCCCACAAATGACAGTAGTTTGTGTAAAGCTGACCACTTGCAAACATTCATACTATGAGTATTGACCCAAGTCCCTGGCATTAGGTCAGCAAGCCTCTGGTGACAGCAGCAGAGTCAACAGCACAAAGTTGGGTACTTCTGCCTCAGCCCACATAGCAACTGTAATCACATGACTGATCTAGGAGAAAAGAACAGTCGTTCTACACTGCCATGAAGCTGGTCTGGACGTTTTGGTGAAGAAAAATCTCTTGCCCCTGCTAGGATTTGAACCCCCCAGGAATTATATAGACTCTCTCGCCTAGTGACTACACCAGCTATGCTGTCATGGCTGCCCTCATAATCTACCAATCTGAGTACTGATGCAATTCAGATTGTGCTAACTTGAACCGATAAGCAGCTAGTCAGAGTAATGTGCACAAGAAAGTCAAATACCGAGCCATAATTTTGTTCCTGATAGCCATTACATTGCCTTCATGCACCAGCCTAAAGTAGGTGAATTAGAACTGCAGGTTTTCAAGTCAAAACAAAACTTTCCTATTTAGCAAATCAGTTACAGGTTTCGTGGCCACAGTCTTTGAAACTAGTAGTTGCGACGACTGTTATCTCATTTCACTTTGTTATAGCCTGAGCCTTTTCATTCACTAGACTAGTGAGCCTACAAGAAAACCAAGGAATTTACTATTTATAGGCTCTTCCACCTGTAAGTTCTGAAAAGAAAAGATGGTAAATTTTCCTGATGTTAATAATTCTAGGATACTCCAGAAACAATAGAAACTGGAATGTTCTCTCCTCCTGGCCAGGTGTCCACAAAGTTTCCGAACATCTACAAGCCACCTTAAATTCTAGGTGACAGAAGAGTTACGTTAGGCAAATTTCATACAAAGGACCCCAAATTCTGCAGTGACCTGTGAACCTCACTGCTATCGGGCACTTTCTGCTCAGTGCACGTGAACGCATACACATTTTGTGTGTAAGTAAAAAGCTGCAACAATTATGCCGGAAACATTAGGCACTACCATACAGAATTTAGTTGCCCAGGCAACCAGATGCCTCTTGTGCACCCCTGATCCTGTTCCACTTCATACAATCATTTTCATTGCATCTGTTGTATGTTTTACGTTTCTGTGCTTCACAACTGCATTTACATGACTTCAGTTTGTTAAATTTACCCCACATTATGCCAGAAAACTAAAATACTCAGCACTGAACAGTCTGTTGAGGCACACTGTTTAAAGAACAGTAAAAACACGGCCAAAGTGATGACACTTGACTACTATGAGAGAGGATTGGTTCAAAATTCAACTGAGATGCTGATGGCTATTCTAAGTTTATCGTGGTTTTTAGTCAGTCATTCTGGTGAACAGCAGAGCAGTACCTCAAAGTTGGTGATAACTGCTTCATTCCATGTCCTTTCCAACTGATTATTCATTCATCATCCTACCCTGCATTTTGAGCTACTGGCAGTGTCACTAAATCAGACACAAACCAACAGCCTAAAAGGAGAAGTCATATACATTGCAGGCAGTTCTGAGAGATTGAATGTCATCATTTACAGAAAATTAATATATTTTATTTCAATGACTACACGATTTCAAATACTGCTCTGTGATAATGACACATATATCAGACATTTTGGCATTTAAACAGTCACTACATTGTTAAAAATGGAATCTGTATGCTATTCAATGCAATTTTCCTGAAATATCAGTTAACCTTTATCCGACTGGGTTTGTATTTAAATTTTTAGTGCATGGTTTGTGAAAAGTGTTATTCAAACAGAAAAAGGTAAAATTATGAAATAAATGACATTTTGTGGAAAATAAAACAGAGATTATGCAGCATGTCTCAAAATGCAGTAAATTTTAGGAGTTTTTTTTACATGTATTTGCATATGTGAATGCAGGTCTTTTAAAGGTTAATGACTCTTCCCTAACACCAATAAACTAAATAAATGAAACAAAATACAACAAAAAACAGTGGGGGAAATTAATCTTCTAATGGACATGCAACTCACCGTTAGGTTCTTCTTCTTTCTGTACGACTCCCATGCCTGAGGTTCAAGGATAAGATGTCCTCCTGGTCTCAGCTGCAAGTACATGCGCCGAAACGCTCGTTTCAAGCCGGCATCTCCCCAGTTTAGATGCAACCATTTGGTAATACTCAGGCACAAGATGACATCAAACTGGGGCTGCTCTATAGCAAGCAAGGAATCGGAATCCAAGACGTAGTTACCCTGGCGAAAAGGATACACTTCAGTACAGAACTGTCCACACATAAAATTATTAACCTAAGCGCTAAACTACGCACATGCAGACAGAGACCATTTTCGTAACTTGTACATCCCCGTTGTGCTGTGAAGATAGTTTAGATACAATAAATGCTACAATCTGCACAACAGTTGGCTCTTATTTTTATGCATGCTCTACTGCGACATGTTTTGACCACTATATGTGGCCACCTTCAGGAAGTTTGTACAAAATTATGAACAGGATACACACAAGTACTGTGTCACATATTTTAAATAAAATAAACAGTTAGATCTCAGAGTCCTTGCATGGACCATAGTATAACTGTTTAAATTTAAATGTAATTTTAATATTAACAGTCATAACACGCTCTGTGGAAAAGCTCTGGGATCCGACTGTTTATTTTGATTCAAATATGTGGTACTTTACAGTGTGAATCCTCATCTCTAAGAACTGCCTGAAGATGTCCGCACATAATGGCCAAACCACGCCACAGCAGAGAATACATAAAAAGAAGGGAGAACTGTTGTGCAGATTATAAAGTTAATTTTGTCCACATTACAGTCCACTTACAGTGGCTATATAGAAATATGGCAGTTCTGTGCACTTGTACATTAGGAATATTACAGTGTGCTTCTTTTACCATTTCCCTGAACAAAGCAGCTGTCATAGGATGTGCAGGCAGACGCACCTTTCTATGCGATAAAGCCACCATGCTCAGGGAAACAATAAAAGAGACAACCTGTGACACCGCCATTTAAATTTCATATGATGATGCAACTTTTATTACAGCAACTTCTTTTGTGAACATAAAATAAAACTATGGCAATTGCGTGACACTGTGGTTCGATAACCGACTCTAACTGATGTGTCAAATATGTCCAACGGTCTACTAGCAACGTACCCATGCTTAATACAAGTTGAATCAAGAACCAACAAGTTCTAAGCAGAACACAGCCTGCCAGTTCATTTTACACAACCCTCCTACTGATCTTAATGCAATTACAGAATGTGGCCTGGCTCAGTGTTGAAAAATTGTTTGTTTTAAACTGTCCATCAGTGCAGACCTGAAGGATCAGGAAGGTTTGCTGTCCCTGGATGCTTAACACTCCACACATGTCATCAGAGAGAGATAAAAATGCAGTAAAGCTTTAAATTCAATAATTACAACAAATTTGACTTTGTTATTCAAAGTATAAATCATTCTTAAGGGTCTGTTTACTTTTAATTAAGACATTTAACCTCTTCATTACTTAAAATATGTGGCATGCCATGAATTTAAAAACGACCTGTCACGCCCACATACTTGAGTTTGAGACACATCATCTAAGTACTTTAAACCTAAATACACCACACCACAGACACGTGTTTAACATTTTCTGTGGCAAATTCTTATGATATTATTGTAACATCATAACGGTAATGGCAATCAGCTGCTGCACATAACAGAATGCTGCTCACTGTACTGAAGTACACAGCAACAGTTATCCAAGAGTCTCACGTTCCTTATTTCTACATTTACCATAATTTTGTAACATGACATTATATGACCACATTTTATATAATTCAAATGGCATGAGTCTCAACTTTAACAGTGGTCATGGTTGGATATTTTCCAAGGGAGAAATGTCATTTAAAAAAAAAACAGCCTTACGGACTGAAGGTGAGACTCACTTTTACCCAACAGTTTCAAATTACATTTACAGAGACATGAGTTGTGGCTACTCCATCCATTACAGCAAGTGACCTTAAACTGTGCCATCAAGGGACCCTACACTTCAGCAATGATGACATCTGCCTACTTCCTTTAAAAGGCAGCACATCACAGAATACCAAGTGGATGACAATGTTCGCCCCTCAAGTGATAACTTTAATTCAATGTTTCATTTAATGATGCTGTGAACTCCTAAGATTATATAGCACTGGTGATAAGTGACTGAGTACAGAGCACTGGTGTAATGACACTGATACATGAAATCCTCAGTACTCAGAATGGTATTTTGTCCACAGGGAAATCCAGACGGACTCAAGTGACTGACCCTGTACCGCGACGGTGAGATTCCAGCAACTGCCTGAGCCATGCTACAGGCCTGTACACTTTCTGAAATTATATACTGACATAAGGTTAAACCTGTTACATGCATGACTATATGTATTTTTTCAAATGCTACGTGTTTCGATGAAGCTGATCATCATCAGGTGTTTGTTTACACAAACACTTAAAACTCACAGTAAAAGTGCAATGAGTTTCAAGTTTTTGTGTAAACAAACACCTGATGATGATCAGCTTGATCGGAACATGTAGTGTTTGAAAGTACAGTGATAAATATAGACTGTGTCAGACAAATATGTAGTATCCTTCATGTAAGTCTATATACACAACGGGATGGATAGCGTCAAATTAAACCAGCTACACAACTGAAACAATGCCTTTAATTTCTGCGCATAATCACAGACATCTATTTAACATCAATGTAACAAGAAATTACGACGTGCAGAAGATGAAATTACCTGTACAAAAGTGACGTTGTGTGGAAACTTCTTTGATGCAGAAGGACTCTGTCCATGGCTAATGCCCGGTATGTCTACAGGTCCATATACAATGGGTGATGAGACAGGGAAGAACTTGGAATCACTTGTGCCTTCCTGTCCGCCATCACCTCCACATCCACCTCCAGGCTCATCCTTTGGTGGAGAGTCAGCATACTGCACGTAATGTCTGACGTTCTTCCGAGCAATGGCAACAAGTTTTCTGTCGATGTCCAGACCAACAACACTTTTTGCTCCAAAATCACGTGCAACTGTCAAAGTGATATGACCAATGTTGCACCCGATATCAAGTACATCTCTGTTTTGGAATAATTCCCTTCTTTCTTCAAAGCACTTCAGACGAACATCAACTTCATGCTGGGGATTTCGGTAACCATAGTACCTACGAGTACATAAATACAATAAGAACCCACATGAAAGAAACATCAGAATTTCCAACAACTTACTCTTCGGTTATTTAACAGATACTTGACTACTCAAACTGCAATATTAAGTTACTTCAAACGTGATAAAAAATATTCATAAATGTTGAATATGTAAGGATCTGGAAGGCGAGAGCTGTGCCCCTTTTAAAGCTTCTGTCCCAGTCCCTGCCTGAAGAAACTCATGGGAGAGAGAAAAGAACTTTTAAGTGGGACATCCCGTTGCGATGAAGACACACAGGTGGATAACAACCATCAGTCTCAACTTTTTTTGTAGATATGATGGTTAAATGGAACATGTTTTGGCTTAACAAGAAGCCATCATCAAGCAAACAAGACACAAAAGAAATTATTAAGCAACTGACACAATCATTTCTCTTGTATCTTATTTGCCTGCTGATGGCTTCCGGTTAAGCTGAAACAGTTGCACTACACCATCAAATATACAAAAAGAGCTCAGTTGTGACTGACGGTTATTATCCACGTGAGAAAACAAGAACAAAACGGCACTCAGGTCATTCAGTATTGCAGTGGGGGTGCTCCAACTGCATGTAACTTTCAGTGATAATTACATGTGCAGTAACTACATGCAAACAGAACCAGCTTCAGAACTGGTGCATTTTAAATAAATAACAAGACAATGGAGAAAGTCAAGTACACAGGGTGTCCTAGCAGTTGCTTTGCCAGAATAGTGAAGTACTTCATTGCTATCATTTTGTGTTCACTATTTTATTTACAAATGTTGGCAACACAGGTCACACCAGCTCCTTCTCCATTGCCAATTGTCAGTGTCCATTTCTGCTGGTGTTTGTTTGAAATACACTTTATCTGGAATGCTAATATAATGTGACACTTCAGATACCCTTTATATGCCACCTCAATAAAATTACGTAAGGACTAATTTTTTTAGATACCAATCAGGTCTAGAAAGATCAATGCTGATTATCTTGCATATCATTTTGACTGCTCAGAACAGAAAATCAGTACAAGGCTTGAGGTTTTCACAGAAATGTTGCCAAAGATATGTCTTCTGAGAAGTTATGCTGGGTTGTTGGGTAAATACAGTTGACCTCGGTTATAACGTCATGAAAAGGACTGAATATTTTGTGTCCCTGTAAATGAGTGTTGTTACAACTGAGTAGTATAATGTTATGGTTAACAACGAGGAATTAATTGGTACCACAGAATATCTGACACTATAGACAAGGTGTCATATAAACCGATGTTGTTATAACTGGGTTTGACTTACTTCCCTACGTTTTGACAGACCATAGTGCTTTCGTCTTTAGTCACACAGTGCAAGATAAAAACATTATGATCCTTCAAAATGTCAGGAAGTACTTACCCATGGATACAGTCTAACATTCCAGACGACTTAAATCTTCAAAAACCAAGCAGGTTACATATTTATCCATCATTATAAAATCCTGCCATCTAAAAATATTCAGGTCAGCTATTAACAATGTTAGCATTATTATGCTGCATGTATCTGTCCAAACTATGTGACAAAACGATAACAAACCTACTCAATCACTTACCGCAAATAGTTTCCATACTGGAAATATTCATTCTTCTTTTTAAAATTTGGCATCTGCTGTTGCTTTTGTCTTCTTCTATGCTGCCAGTTACCACCCGGTCGAAACCTACCAAAATTTCCATCAGCTGCTGCACCCTGTCCTTCCCTGTCTATATTTCCACCCCCTCTGTGACCGTACGGAGGTGCCCTCTTCCATGACCGAGGTTGTCGAATTACGGGGCTCACAATTCTATCCTTTAAATCAGACTTTCGCTTTTTCTCAAGTTTACTATCTTTACCTGAGACAAAATCTTCAGAGCCCTTATTACCTTTCGTATCTTTCTCTTTTATTGGTAATTCAGGATATAGTTCCCTTTTGGCAGGATTTTCTTCTGCTGTTACAGGTTCAGCAGTGACAATATTCACACTTGAACAATTATCTTTTTCTTCCTCCACAACATTGACCCCTTCAGGGATCCCAATGGGCACTGACCCATCGAGGACCTCTTCCTTACACAATCCACCAGATGAAGAACTGCGCTTCTTCTTCCGGTTTCGTGACTTCCGAGCGCGTTTAGTCGGAGACACAAGCTGCTGCTCATACTCTGCGTCATCTTCACATGAAATAAGGTTTAGCGGGTCATGAAGATTTGGTGGAATAATCACCTCGATCTCACCTTTACGGTGTCGTGGAGTTGGAATCGGTGAAGATTTTGGTGTAACAGCATTCATTGCCCTGAAATAACATACTCATAATTAATCAACCCAACATCTATTTTCATCAAGCACCTGTTTGATGAAATATATACCTTACATGCAAGGCCGTGGAGTCAGAGTGGGAAGGAATTTTGGGTGGAGTCGGAGTCAGTAAAAATGTACCAACTCTTGACTCTGACCTCGATATAAAATCTTAAATAGATACTAGCTACAATAACCATTAGACTTATACTTAAATATAGGTTATAGTCTAAAAGTAGCCTGATGATTCATGTGGTGGTGATTAAATCTCTTATGATACCATTTACCATTTTAGTAAGTTTACCATTATCAGCACATATTGAGCTATATGAAGGAGTCGGAGTCAGAGATTTAAAAACTGAGGTCAGAGATTTTGTGTACTGACACCACAGCCCTGCTTACATCACGCTCTATCACACAATTTGATTAACAGAAGTATCTTACAAAAGGCACTAAATGCAGGCCTACCTGTTAATTTCTTCATCTTGCAAGCTGCTCAAGTTCAGTGGATCATAAATGTTTCCTCCAAGCAGAAACTTTGTTGGTGGTACAATAGTTTCCTCCTTCTTCCTTCGTTTATGGGGAGGAAACATTTTTCCACTTCCCACAGTAAAACTCTGGATCCGCTTACGTTTGAAACTTCGTCCATCGTTTTCATGCTTGTGTTTTTTAGGAAAATAACCGGTTGCACCAGATAAAGATTTTCTGTGTGACTTTTCATTTTCTTTTGATCGTGCTCTATGTTTTAAAACAGTTCGTGCTTTAGAACTATCAACTTTTATAGGTCTTTGTACTTGTGCTGAAGACATTTCTGAAAACAAACTACATAAATTAGGGATCCAAGCTTCTCACAATATTTTTAAGGATTCAAATCTTCTTGAATGTGATGCAGTGTTGATGGATGAGTTGCTTCTAACTTTTTCAAAGGATCAGGGCGCCTTCATCATCATGAGTTAAGCAGTCCAGAAGATGAAGGTACCATGATCTCTCAAAAGGTTGGGAACCACTCACCCAATGACAGAGCATCACATTTCTGAAGACTTGAATCCTTGGACATAAATCAATTACGGTACAGACCTTAAAATGTAATTAGCGCAGATACTGACAGCTTGATCTTCACAATGCTTTACACATCCACTTCATAAAACTTCCCTCTTCTGTAATACTTTTCATGCACAATATAAATCAGAATGGTGAAGAGGGGCAACACCTGTTCAAGTATTCCATAATGTCTGTCATACGAAACACAGCATATGAAACTGTATACTGAGCAAAAACCAATGTTCTTTATACTACAAATATTAAAAGCATGGCCTAAAAATTGTATGTATGTACTCTAGAAAACACTCCACTTTTCCAATACACTTGTAATGCACAATATAAATTGGCAGAGAATGGGGCCAATACCTTTCAAATATTCCAAAACGTTTCCTTATAACATAAACACAACACAATAAACTGCATACTGCGCAAAATTCGTTGTTCCTTTTCTTATAAATTAAATATTATAAGACATCAAGAACATTTTGTAATTAAAATAACATATTTGTTCAAACTCATGTCCACGTGAGTTTGTATACATGGCCTCGTCGTTGCAACGCGCATGCGTAGTGAAATGTCTCCCTGCATCTGCACTAAACCTAAAAAATTTCGATTTCTAACAGCTAAATAAATACACTTAATTGCGTTCATGAAACCCAGACTTACCTTTAATGTAACAGTTACGTCGACTTATAAGTCTTGCTATAAGTTATTACCTTTCTCAGCACGAAATCCTTGCAAAAATACCACCAAAGGCTCACACAGCACTCCACTCCTTCCGCTGGGTCTCTACCACCATCAACGATGGCGATACGTTCGTTCTCATCTCTACGCCCCTCCATTGCGCACTGTTCCGGTTGGGTTTCTTGGAAAACCTGAAGTTGCTAAACTCAACCTGACAACTTTATTCTTTTCTTCCATTTACAATGTTTACAATGTTAAATCTCTCTAATATTTTTATTTTAAAAACTATCACATATAAATGCAATGTTTTGTTCGTCTTTAATAGTTACATGGCTTTCATGATATGCTATATTTGTATGTTCACTTGGACTCCCGCCATTGCTTTCCGTTTCGAATTGTAGAGAGAGACGAATTACTGTTTCCGCAGCCGCTGGAAGTCGGAAAGAAATAATATTAGTATATTTGTCACTGTTAAGGTATCGGACTGTTCTTCATATACGAGGTAAAGAAATTATGAACCTAAATTCTTACTAAACCTAATTTCTGCCTAGACATGCATTATAGCTCCTGAATTAGAGTCGATACAGTTTGAATTCGATTGTTATATGATACTTCCAGAAGGACTAGTGGCAAAAAATTTTGTTCCTAAGAAAGCTGAGTGAATTGTGAGTTTTGTTATTACCGTAGGTGCTTTGTGTTGTTCACGCTTCGTAAGTTCAAAATATGCATGATTTTTTTCAGGCACAATTCAGACAATGAATAAGAAACCGTTCAAGCCTGTGTTCAACAATCCACTAAAGAAAAGTGAAGTCCCCCCGGAAAGAGAGATTCCATCTCTAGAGCATGGAGTTTGGACACGAATTCAGATTACGGTAATGCATTTTTATTTTTAATCCTAATTTCTCCGACATTATCATGACCAAAGTTGATCAAAAAGGTAAACGTGACGTTGTCCCTGTCCACGCCATGAAAGCATATGGAGGGATAGTAGAGGTATAGCTCCACTCATTCGTAACTTCGGCAGTGGAATTTACGTTTGCCATTTACGTATATTGAGAGTTCTTCGTAACAGCTGCACACAATGAACACATAATGAAGATATCCACTATCAGTAGAGAATTCTTCACCTGTAAAACCATTGCAATTCCATTTGAATTATCCTTTATGGCGTGCACAGGGTTCAACGTTTCCGTTTTCTGTATTGTGTAAATTGACATACGTATAAATTCTGTTGGGAGATAGGGTTGTTTAGTTGTTACCGAGAAAGACAGGCCACAACAGTCACCGAATGTGTTGAAAGGTGAGCCAACAAGTCCGGATACTTTAATCCCTCTGGAGCTGTGGCTCGCTTTTTGTAATTCTCTAGACCAGTGGTTCCCAAAGTGTGCTCCGCGGATCCCAGGGGACCCGTGGACACATTTCTGTAATAGTTACTTTGAGCCTTACTTTTTTTTTTTAGTTAAAGGAATAATGTTTTGTTAAAAATATTCGCGGAACTTCTTTAACTGACGATATGTTTATTTCGTGTGACCGTTAGAATATCTAATTAACTCTTTAAAGACGAAGCGTATCTGTTTTATATAAGGACTCAGTGCTTACCGCGCTGTAAACACTCTCAACTTCGGTTATAAAAACCAATCTCTTAATGTTTTATAAGGCAAAAGTTGCTGTTTGTTCTGAGATCCGTACAAAACACATAAATGCAATGTGGGCACCACGTAGAATTTTTTAATGTTAAACATGGTGGTATGTAAAGTTACCGCTAGGCTTTAAAAGGTTAAGAAACACTCTGTACCCACGAAGCGAGCGACAGTCAGTTTAATTCAGATCAAATAATGCAATGCATTGTGACGTACGCTACTGGTATGTACTCGTGGCTACCTAAAATCAGTTCTGAGATATAAGTATCTAATTTTGGATGCCAATCATCCGGACACTGTATTACGTGAGCAAGGATGTAAGGATCCGTGGTTATTTTTCGAAGCCGAAAGGGGTCCGCGAGCGAAAAAGTTTGGGAAATACTGCTCAGGAGAACAGTAAGATTTTTACAGCGAAGTTTACTTGGAGGGGGGAGGGGGATTTGCATCATATTTCTTTACAATATTCTGTTTGACACATTTTTCACTCAGACAAATATCAACGACATGAGCGCAGAAACGCATAGAGTAGGTCTTCGGGTAAAGTGTCGGTTAAGGCAGTGCGATTTTAACCGAAATTGGAAAGCATCAACATAATTTAGTACGACACCCCCAAAATGAAACTTCGGTTTAGTAGTTTTTGTAGATTTATTACGTGCCTACAGACGGACAGACATGGCGAAGGTATTTGGTGCGTCTTTAAAATTTGCAATGAGTTAAGAGCCAGAAACCAGTAAATCTCTCCCACCCAGTGTAGTATCTCGGCACCATATACCACGTGTAGCCAACGGTACAACGTGCTCGATTACAGTGCAGCACCTGAAATTCTCACAGCGGTGTTCCTGTAGTTATGACGTTGTGACGTTGGGTACTTCCCGACGTTTCGAAAGATCGCAGTACTTGTTCTCTCAGTTTATTGACCTTGAAGATAAGGCTCTACCATAAATCGAGCTTGGCAGTAGTGGAAGGTTTTCATTACTGGATTACCAAACGATTTGTTAGTACTTGAAATAATTACGCCCAAAGGACGTCTAGCAGAAGACACACAGCCATTGTCTACCCTGCGGTGACCAGCGAACGGATTCACACTCCGTCACACTGGCAGCCCCATCTGAGTCGAAACAAATCGACAGGCACCAGTACTAATGCAATGGTGTAGAGCCATTGAGAAGCTGATAGTGACTCATTTGTCAAAATTCCCGTCTTTTTAGAACGTCCTGAATAATACATCAGGACTCCAGTAATGACAAAGTAAAGGTAAAGATTACCTGAGCACGCCATGGAAGCAGAGGGGAGAGTGGACGTATAGCTCCACGCATTCCTAACCTCTACTCTGGGTGTTGAGCTTCAAGCCCCGGCCGCTTTACTCCCAGCGAAACAGTGTTTAGTACCGATTGAATAAGAGGCTGGGTGGGATCCAGGGACGGCGTTGAACTTTTGGATAAGGAAAAAACATATTTCCCATGCCAGGAATCGAAATACAATTCGTCGATAATCCAGCACTATAGCGACTGAGCCACCCCGGCTCCTCCTGGGTAACATTTTGTAATATGATAGTTTCTTTGAGGCGAGAAGTCGTTAGCCTGACCTACAGCCCCAAAGCCGAGGTACTGCCCCTGGTCGGCTGTCCAAGACTGATTATTCAGGATTTTCGCAAATTCGCCAGTAACCCGACTACACGCCAAACACGGGACCCACTAAAAATGGACACAAATACGGAAGTGCGATTTTAATGGCACGTTTAGGAGACGGACACCTGACTGGAACAGCAGTTCCTTCGACAGGTTTGAAACAAGACGTTCTATAAAGTTTTGTGCGTCGCACAGAGGTTTGCTCTGTTGGCAGCGACGTAACTACCGCGGTAGCGACGCCGATGTAGCGGGCAGGCGACATGCTTACCGGCTGCAAAGTGCCCACACCAGTCGTGGGCGCCACCCAGCATTCGTAGTCAATACCCCACGCCCCTTGCGCCTTCATACCGTGCACAGGGCAATTCTACCTTACTAAACCACGTGCGCAAGCAGAATTTTTGCTTGGGGGGGGGGGGGGGGCTGACCCTGAGACTATAAAAAATTTATGTTTCATTTTAAAAATTATGTTATGAAAATCATGCTGTAAGCACAACATACCGCTGCCTGCAGCTGTATTTATATACATACGGATATAACTGCATGTTCCGTGACTCAGTCACAGTGTCCTGTCTTCTGGTTTTTTTTGAATTTTATTAATTTATTTTTCAAAATTCTAATGTACTGGTCATCAGCCGATTTCAGTGGCTGATTTCGGCTGAAGGGGAAATCGCGTAAAACTTTTGATATCTTAATATCTACAAAATCTGTCTTTTTTTAAATTTCGGTTTTGGGGAGTTTGGGGGCCTGCAGTTCGACAGCCCCCCCCCCCCCCGGGTGCGCCCGTGTACTAAACACTTTGCTGGTATCCCATAAATCCAACCCTCGTCCCTACCTCAGGGTTGTGTGGAGATGGTAACGGATGTGGCGGGAGTGCCTGAGGAGGGGTAGAGCACGATGGCACAGGGCGACGCGTGGGTGGGGAAGTGAAGGGGGAACAGCAGACTGGAGTGGTTACCCACCAAGCCTAGCACGACGGCTGAGCATAGTCTCTCCCGCACACTACGAACGCTACATGAACACCCGCACACCTCGGCTGCCAGCAGTCGACTGAACTGTCGCCCCCGCCGAGTCACATGGATTCGTCCGTTTCGCCGAAAGGCGAAATCTGGTTACTGCGCATGTGCCACCTAGCCTTAACGGCAGTATACCCTGACACATGCTGGTAATCCGTACCCTGGGTCACGTGGGTGGTGGTAACAGGTGTGGAGGGGATACCTGCTACCACCACCCACGTGACCCAGGGTACCTGCAGTTGACGGTATCGCGTCGAAGGCTGCACGGCACTGGGGTAGCAACAGCCCTTGGGGAACCAGGCCGCACCCCCACTGTATGTAGGCCTTGCATTCGTGTGGGGTTCCGCGGACGGTGTCCATATTGTTTTCCCTGTGCGTCCTGGGAGAGCTCCTTGAGTGGAGACTCCAAGACAGGAATGGATGAACGAACCAGTGGCCCTGGAAATGGTGCAGTTCATTCTACAGGGGCTACATAAAGGGCACCTAAAGGCATTTAGGACGCGAGGGCTCGGCCACTATGTCTAACGGGCCGGAACCTGTCCTGCATATATTTTTCTGTTATGTATAACTTAGAGTTCACCAAATATTATTCGGGTTATCAAATCGAGAATAATGAGATGGGCAGGGCAGGTAGCACGTATGGGGGAAAAGAGAGGTGCATACAGGATTTTGGTGGGGAGACCTGAGGGAAGGCTACCACTTGAGAGACCCAGGCTTAGATGGGAGGATAATATTAAAATGGATCTTCAAAAAGGGGGGTAGGGTATGGACTGGATTGAGCTGGCTCAGGATAGGGACAGGTGGCGGGCTGTTGTGAATGCGGTAATGAACCTCCGGGTTCTACAAAATGCGGGGAATTTCTTGACTAACTGAGAAACTGTTAGCTTCTCAAGAAGGCCTCTCCTCCACGGAGTTAGTTAGTTAGTTAGTTAGTTAGTTAGTTAGTTAGTTAGTGTAACGTAGAGTGCTGTGACCTTATGTTGTACCACAACACTCTAAGAAAACATCTGCTTGCGACGGACTTTGTCATTATCTCACATGTAGGCGTGGGCAAGAATTTGAGTCGCCTCCCCGTACACTACATGATGTGGTGCTTTAGCCACAGCTGGATACTTCTGTATGGGCTCGTGTAAGCTGGAACCACAGGTTGTTGGGAAAACCCATCCAAGACCAACCGCGGCCTTTAGGAAGGCTGTACGACTGGGATGAGGTTATATCCTAGAGAGAAACGGTTACGGGATAAGGGGACACAACGGGCCCGTTAATAAAAGACCCACGTGCATCGGATTAAGGGCTCGATTGCATTATATATTCTCTTCTATTCTAAGCAGCATGCTGTTGACTTAAACCTGTTTTTTTTTATGAATTGCCAAGTTATGTGAATGTTCAATTAGTTTGTTTGTCGAAATGTGCAGTGTATAGATAAAGATAACTCAGTTCGCTTATCTGTCACACGCCTCACAACAAGCACATTCTCGTTTACTAGGGTGATACAGAATTATTTAACTTTGTCATGTCCGTCCGTCCTTCCGCATGCATCAGAGTCACTCCCACCGGGCGGTTTTTCCTGAAATTTCATTCTGTGGACACTTTCCGATTCAGTAAAACTCGGACCAAAAAAAAAAACAAACTTCGCACGAAGACGTACGCACGTGTACGGTCCCTCTCTACGACTTTTGCTTATAACTGAGATGGTGTTCTCCGTAAGGTAAGATCTGAGGCCGAAAAAACAGTTGTGCATCGAGCACGCCAAACAGCGGCGGCTAACAGACAGTTAACGTAGACCACCCCGCTTATAATATGTCGATGACGGACTGTGAATCTCTTGGTAACACACCGAAAAATCTTATCGTTTGTGTTAAAAGACGCGATGTTTTTGCGGTAAGCCTTCATGAATTTAACATCCGGGGAAAAAGAACGGAGCGAACGCGCCAGAAGTGTTACGCTCTGCGCACATTTGCTAACATTTTAAAATATCTGTGGGCTTACTTTACGGACTGCGCCTTCCTCTTGCAGTTCTTGTATGGGGATGTGAGAGTAATACAGCCGGAAACATCGCATGCTGAGATTAGGCAGCCTGCGACGAGCAATTAAATATTTCATAAACAAGTATATCAGATAGTTGAACTCCTACTTACATGTTTAGCAGCTATAGAAAGCCGGCTGAACGCATTGTGTATTGTTCCTAGATTTGTGGGAGGCAGCAGAGGCGTCGATAGCAGTGTTGGTTCAGGTGCCTTGTGACAGGTGGCGCAACTGTAGTTTATCAAGTGTATCCATCATAAACACGCTGTTTCTTTAAATAGACCAACTAAATACAGTGGCATAAATCTACAATGACTTGCAGAACTCGCGGAATTGGCACTAAAAATAATTTTTCACTGCTACTTCATTTACGAAAAACTTTGTCACAAAATATTTATTATCCTTTGGCGGTAAATTCGTACCCTGGCTGTAATATTTTGCAACTTACTTTCTTCTAAGTTGTTTTATATTCATATATCCTGTCTAACAACGCGCGTGCACAATAGAGTCTACCCGCTGTTTTGTACGGCTATGAAACTTTGGCATTTTAAGCGGAAAATATGCGCTGAAGATGTCTGAGAAAGGGATGTTGAGAGAATCTTGACCTAAAAACAAAGAAGAATTGACAGAAAATTGCGTAATAAATTACACAATACGTATACGCCACACATAAAAAATTGTTACGGCCATAAAAATCAAGGAACATAATATGGCCGGGCACGTAGCATGCGTAAAATATATAAGAATTGCCTACAAAATACTAGCCGAAACACCTGACGGCAACAGGCCATTTGGAAGACCTGGGTGTAGACGGGAGGATAATATTAAATTTAACCCTAAAGAAACAGGATCTGTCACGGAGTGTTGTGGACTCTGTAATGAAATCTTGGGTTCCACAAAATTGGGGAATATTGTGGCCAGCTCAGCGACAAGCAGCTTTTCAGAGACTGTGTTCCGTACGATAAGTCGAGCTGTCCCCCCGCAGTGTCTCCAGCCGTTTGTCACAGCAACACCGTAGCATGCATGTCTTCGTGCTCTTCTTTTCTTGTCGCACTTTACGTACAAATTTGAAGGTCCTGAAAGAAAAAATTTACTTCTTCAGAGGTTTCTGCTTGTCTCGCGCTCCGTCCGCCCCCTGATTTAACTGTGCACAATACGACAGGTTTAAACTGAATGGCTGTAGCGGAATTCAGTATGCGCAGCATGTCACAGCAGGTGGAACCACCTGCTGTTAGTGCTGGTCTAACAAATGGTGGGTTCGAATGGCTCCAGAACCCACAACACCAGCGTCTTGAGGTTTTCTACGGTGATGAATATTTAGGCGTCTTCGCAAAATTGCGAAAAGTGACTCGTAACGTCGTCATGTCTGTCCGCCTGTCCGTCCCCATAAGCGGATTCTCATGAAATTTGATATTTGAGAATTTTTCGAAAAGGTAGTTAAAATCTGACAATAATAAGGAGCACTTTACATAAAGACCTCCGTACGTTTGTGGTACTGTCTCGCTCAGTTCTGCTTGGGATAAGAAATGTTTCAGACGAAAGCTGTAGAGAAAATCAAAACACACGTTTTGTGTTCAGTAACGTTCATTACAGCAAAACTCAACTTATTCTTGCACCTACTTTTTCGCCAAGTAAATCGAAACGCGTTCATTAAGACACTAACAGCAGAGTGAACTCCGGGAACACCTGCTGCCTTTCGGACCAGAATCGTTTGTCTCCCAGTTTGCTGTCCAAAAATATAGAAACTGAAATATACAGAACCGCAGTTTGTTTTTACTGTAGCTGTTTTGTGCGGGTGTGAACTTGGCCTCTCGCATTAAGCGAGGAACAGAGGCTGAGGGTGTCAGCGAAAAGGGTGCTGAGGAAAATATGTGGGTCTCAGAGGGAGGAAGCAACAGCAGACGGCGTAACGACGCGGTCCACGATTTGTAATGCTCACCAAATATTACCAGGGTGACCAGACCAAGAACAGCATGGGCGGGGCATGTGGCAGGTAGGGGGGAGAAGAGAAATGCATACGGTTTTTTTTTTTTTGGTGGGCAGAACCTAAATGAAACAGACCACTTGCAAGACCTAGGCGTATATGGGAGGATAATATTAGAATTCATCTTAAAGAAATCGTTTGGGAGGGCGTGGACTGGATTGATCTGGCTCAGGACAGGGCCAAGTGACGTACTCTCGTGAATGCGGTAATGAACCTTTGGATTCCACAAAATGCTGGGAATTTGTTGACTGAGGAAGGACTCTGCTCCACGTACTTGGTTGCTGTGCAGTAGGTTAAACTCGCTCTGTTTGTGCTATGCGGCAGCACAGTACGGTGTTACAGCGCGTCCGTGCCGGGTTCTAATGAGCGGAAAGAGGAGAGACAGGGGGAAGGGAGGGGCGAGAGGGGAGCTATGAAACGGGATGGCTGTCGAGGGAAACTGTTATGACATATTTAAGGGGGGTATCGTAGCATTCATCTGGGGGGAGGGGGGCAAAGTTCAGAAAAACTACGATAACCTTCACACAGCTAACCCTCAGATAAATTCAGCATGGAACTTAACGGAATAAAATCACCTGCCAAACTGCTTGATTTAACCTGCTTGTTTTTGCTGCCTTCATAACTTAATTTTAATGTATGTGGTTTCCCTTCTGTGTAGGCATCACTTCTTATTTAAACACAAGTCATGTCTCAAAAGACCAAAACTAACTGAATATTATTCAAATGAATCTAACATCAAAAACAAACAAAGTATGGGAACTTCCTGTCTGATACGGAACTGCCGAGTCACCAAGTACAATAGGACATTAATCCAAAAACAAAACAGTGGAAGGTATTACACAGACATGCCTTGGTCTAACTCTCTAACAAACTAAGTAACAAGACTAACTCCACAGGGCAGAGTCCTTATGAAGCTAATACTTCCTCAGCTAGTCAAGAAAGTCCCCACATTTTACAAACCCGAAGGTTCATTACCGTGTTCACAACGTTCAGCCCACCATGTGTCCTTGTCCTGAGCCAGATCAATCCAGTCTATGCATTCCTAGGCTATTTCTATATGATCCTTTTCAATACTATGAATGTGTTTCTCTTCTCCCCCACATGTGCCACATGCCGTGGCCATCATATCCTTGTTGATTTGATCACCTTAATTATATTTTGTGAGCAGTACAAAGCATGAAGCTCCTAATTATGAAATTTTCTCCAGTCTCCTGTTACTTTCTCCCTCTTAGGCCCAAACATCTTCCTCAGCGCCCCATTCTTGAGCACCCTCAGCCTTCATTTTTCCCTTAGGGTCAGAGACCAAGTTTCATGCTTAAACAAAACAACAGGAAAAATTATAGTTTTTTGAGATTTGAGGTTCTCACAGTGGTGTTGCTGAAGATTCAACTCTTCTTGAATCTTAAATTATAGTTCTATATATTTCTATCTTCATTTTCCTAAGCAGCAAACTGGAAAACAAACGATTCTGTAGCAAACAGTAGCAGGCATTCCCTAAATTTAATGTGTCCTTAATTTCTTGATACATGAAATTTAGATTTGTTAGCACTGTTCCCAAATATTCAAACTTTACCACATTTTCAAAGTATTTATGATCTCACTTGATGTGATGGGTTTGTCCTGCATGCTGTTCACAAGTCATGACCATATACTTAACGATTTATCAGCATTTTGTTGTAGACCAAATTCCTTAATAGCAACAAATAAAACACCTGTGTTTTTGTTTATAGTGTGTATGTTCTTGTCCAATAAGTGTCTTGTGACACCTTTCAAAACGGCTACCAAGACATTTAATGGCAAGTGACTGACTCACTATGAACCCTGATCCAAATCAGTAAGACATTTTCCTTTCATCAAATTCTAGATCATCAAGTAAACAGTTTGACTGTTGGATGTTTGCGTTCGAATGAACACAGCGTGGGATTTTGAAAACAGCAAGGAAGCGCAGTACTGAACACAAAGCTGCATGACAAAACCAATTCTGTGCAATAGCCAGACTGCTGCATATTTGTATAATGTTTACTCATGAGGCGCAGCCTTACTGTACTGCATAATCTGTTTTATATTACAACAGGAGAAAGCTGTTGCCCCTGTACAAGCAAAGAAGCCAAATGCCAAGAAGACTACTGCAGATAATGCTGGGAAGCTTGGAAAGAATTTGAAAAAGAAGCAAAATAAGGAGGACGCTATGGTTGGTAAATCTTACAACAGTCAAACAATTTCAGACTATTACGCAGACTGTAAATAGTGTATGTGTGTGTCACTGAGACATAATACAAGACATGTGCACTGCAGGAACTCTAGTGTTAGCAGCTGTAGCCTTGGAAACAAGTAATTGCTATTCAGTACAATAAATGTTGTTGTAGTATGGAAGTTAGACTACAGCATGCAATCCAGTTTGCACAAAACATGTGAAGTAAAAAAGATTTTGTCATGCTATTAGATTATGTCAAAATCACACAAACTGAAGATTATTAAACTAAAGTGTTTCTCATTAAGACATGCCATATAAGGTAATTTTATATCTGTTGATTTCACTAAACCCTATTTCAGTTCATCGCTGAATTATACGTATCGCTGGTGTAACACTGCAGGCTGCTTTGACATTCTACATACACAGGAGAAATGAAAATTAAATGTTTAAACACACGGTTAGATTTTCTGTCTGCACAGTTTTATATGTGAGACAGAAAAGAAAAGAGATTTCGATCGGTTGAAACATAAGACACTTTACACTGAACTCCTGTGTATATTTTACTATATACATGCTTGGTGGTCACAGTGTGTGCAAGCTGAAATATGTACCTGATGCAAATACAATTGCATCAGTTAGCTGTGTTAACTAAAACATTCATTTGTGAGTCTGCACTACCCAGTGTAATGGTCTCTTGCGGACACTGTGAATGGTTTATAGACATAATTTATGAAACGTGCTCCTATGAACATGCACACCTAAATCCTAATTAAAAGAATTAACCTGATAACATAAGAACATGAGACTGAAGTCGGGGAGTGCTTGCTATCATTCAGTGCAGAATCTTTTGTCTTCCAGGTTGCTATCCAAACAAACAAAGATTAGCGTACACAGAACTGTAGTTTACCTGTTGATTGGTATGGGTGTGAAACTTGGTCTCTCACACTGAGGCAGGAACAAAGACTAAGGGTGTTCAAGAATAGGGTGCTGAGGAGGATATTTGGGCCTAAGAGGGACGAGGCAACAGGGGAGTGGAGAACATTACATAACGAGGAACTTAATGACCTGTACTCACTGCCAAATATTATTTGGGTAATCAAATCGAGAACAATGAGATGGGCAGGGCATGTAGCACATGTGGGGGGAAAAGAGATGCATACAGGATTTTGGTGGGGAGACCTGAGGGAAGGCAAACCACTTGGGAGACTCAGGCTTAGATGGGAGGATAATATTAAAATGGAACTTCAAGAAGTGGGATGGGGGGCATGGACTGGATTGAGCTGGCTCAGGATAGGGACAGGTAGCAGTCTCTTGTGAATGTGGTAATGAACCTCGGGGTTCCATAAAATGCAGGAAATTTCTTGACTAGCTGAGAAACTGTTGGCTTCTCAAGAAGGCCTCTGCTCCATGTAGTTCGTTATATGAGGACATACTTACATCCTTACTGATACTAATTCAACATTTGTTCCAGAACCTTCCCATGTCATCCCTTACTGACACGGAGTACGACGAAATTTTCTCACTGGCAATTAACAGAGCAGTGACTGAAGGTACTCCTTCCCCTGCCATGGAATATGACACAGGAAACAGCGATGTGGAAAATGAAATTGAGGTAAAACTACAGTGTTTATCACAAACTAATAAAAAGCACCACCAACTTAAATTAGAACAATTTTTAGTATAATAGTCACAGAATACCCCAATAAAGATTCAGTAATTACACTGTAACTGTGTTGCACAGTGGTAAATTTGCAAGCTGGACTTCTTCTGTCGGACGTTTCAGAAGTCGGTTGCATTATTAAAAAACAGTATTTAATCACCACCAACACAACTGTATATCAGGGTTTTTATCAGATCAAGTTATGGGGCTACATGTTTTGACCACGAGGTGGTCACCTTCAGGCCATTACATGACATAATTGTAATTCTATTTTCATGTAATGGCCTGAAGATGACCACCTTGTGGTTGAAACATGTAGCCCCGTAACTTCATCTCATAAAAACACCAATAAATAATACTGTTTGTCGTTATTATCATTATATAACACAACAGGATGTCCAACGTAAAAATCGGTTGTAATATTTTCAGGTATTGTTGTGGCTGGGATAGCACAGTCAGTATAGTGACTCGCTACAGGCTGGATGGTCCAGGGTTAGAACCCGGTGGGGGCGACATATTTGAGACCCATCCAGACCAGCCTGGAGGCCCACTCAGCCTCCTGTAAATGGGTACCAGTTCTCTTTCTGGGGGCAAAGCGGCCGAGGCTGGGTGTTGACCACCCACCTCTTCGAGTGCTGAGGTTGAATATGGGTACAGCTAAACCTCTAACTCCCGTCTGTGCCTGCTTGGCATGTAATGGGCAGCCTTTACCTCTACCTTTATTGGTTTCTGTTATAATGCAAATTCAAACCCATAACCCTTTGCACCCTGAATCTCTTGCTGCGTGTCAGCATTAGAGTACAGCCAACCCCTACATGCACCAGGCTATGGGCAGGACATCTACAGAATTGTGGTTAGGTGCCCAGGAGAGACAATGATTGTCTCTCTTCCCCAGAAAGTCAAGACTGGCCCTGGGGCCCACACAACCTCGTATTCAATGGGTACTTGGGCTCTTTCCTTAGGGGTAAAGTGGCTAGGAGGTGATGCTGATCACCCACCCCCCATCCAGTGCCAAGGTTAAGAAATGGTGGAGCTATACTTCCACTTCCCCATACGCCTTTGTGACGTGTACAGGGGACAACTCCTCCACATGTGCACCAGGGACACTGTATGGGTCTAATGTGTCAGCCATCATCACAGACTGACAGAAACTGGGAGTCAAAGGTTGCAGTTCCACTGGCATGAGTAAATACAACCATAATTGTGTGAAAATCTCAGCTGCAATTGATGTTGTGAGTGCAAAGCGAACAAGGAGACAGAAAGTAGTTACACATAATGCTGGTTAAGGTTTCGTCACGTTCGGCTGTCTCAACTTCTGAAATTTCAATATTTTACAGGCCAGAGCTGCCATTCCCAAAGCAAACGAAGCACTGCCACCTCAAGAAGCAGCTGCACGACCAATGGAATACATGGGAAAACCAGTTCAAGCAAAAGAGAGGTTCTCAAAAAAAGAAACAGCAGCACCACACGTTAATGCTACTGACTGTGTGTCTGAAATTACACCTGCAGGAGATTCTTTTAAAGCCAAAAAACGAAATGCTGAGGCTGTACAGGGGGTAGCCAAGAAGAGTAAAGGTACCATTGCAGAAATGTATGACATCTCAATTACCATGAAACATGTGGTGCATGGGTGGATAATATAAAAATGCATTTTAAATAGGATGGGATGGCATGAACTGGATTAAGCTGGCTCTGGATAGGGACAAGTGGTGGGCTCTTGTGAACACTGTGATAAACCTTTGGTTTCCATAAAATGTGGGAAAATTTTTTGACCAACTGAGGAAGTATCAACCTCCCATTAAGCCTAAGATGTAGATGAAATGAATACAGTAATTCGCTTTATGTGTTATTAGTCGACTGGAAATGGTTGGAATAGTAACACTGAGGTAAAATGTTATTTTGAATAATATTACACACTTAGTCATAAAAGTTGATAGAAAATGTAACATGTTGCCAATGGATGTGTGTGTGTGTGTGTGTGTGTGTGTGTGTGTGTGTGTGTGTGTGTGCATATCTATTAAAATTTTCAGTAATTTTACAGCAACACGTGTTTCAATTCTGTGTTCAAGGTGCAGAAGTCATGGCTGACTGTACACCAGTTGCTACTGTTAATTTATAAATTAAATTATGAAAATATATTTTCAGTTCCTCTATTAACTGGAACACCAAACCCACCATCCTTTCCAGTCCATCCAAAGAAGCAGGAAAGACTGAAAGTACAAGACAAGATGCAGAAACATGATCAAGAATGCAAAAACCATTCAAATGCACATCAGACCCCCAAGCCAGCCTGTGAAGATACTGACAAGCTTCCTAAGATTAAGACAATGAAACAATATCAGGCTTCCAAGCTGCAAGATAATTCTTCTTTGCAGAAGTCAGCTTTAGCTGAACGCAGTCAGTCTGCAGTCAAAGATTCATCTCAGTTAAGTCAGTCCGGTTGTTTGCAGTATCATAGCGGTAGCCACTCGAAACACAGCACCCAGTGCAGCCATCATTCACAGAAATGTGGTCAAGTTTGTAGCAATAAACACAGCCACAACCACAGTAATGTTGTACAGGACAGTAATATGCATCAGGGTTCTGCTGTTCACAAGTCTGCTTCCCACAGCCAGTGCTCACAGGGTTTCCTGAGTCAGCCAGGACCAGATTTATCACTGAAGGAAAGACTGCTATGGCTTCAGAAGAGGCGTGATGTGGGTCTGTGGGTGCAATGTTGCCGTCCAACGTGTAACAAATGGCGATATTTACACGACATTCGTGACCCTATTGATGTTCCACAAGAATGGTTTTGTCACATGAATTCAGGTAATTTTGTACAATACACTTAATTACTTAAAGTTCTTTCCACAGTATGGACTGTTTGCATCACTGTCTCATGGGGCCTCAACACCAGAGGTGCTGCTACACCAGACTGTAACTGAAATTGATACAACAGAAGGAAAATTTCCGGAATTAAAGAGTGCACTTTTGGAGTTCATATTTTAAATTACATGTTTTTAACGTTTAAAAGCCCTGCATTAGCATGTGTGAATGCACCCTACAATTAATTTCATATATTTAGGCAACAAGGAAATACATTGCATTTTTAACACATGTTGCATAATCTCTGTTTGGTTTTCCACAAAATGCCACATACTTCATAATTTACCCTTTTTCTATTCAAATAAACCTTTTCATAACCTATGTGATGAAATTTAAATACCAAAGCAGTCAGACACAAGTTAAGAGAATTAAATATCTTTACAAGGCAAGTTACTGGTCTTAATTCAGAACAAGTGTTCAGGTACAGAACGTCCCTAAATGAGTCAAACAGTTTCAATCTTGTATTACCCACAGCATGTACGATTTACACATATAGTTAAAATACAATATATACCAGTTGGAATGATCAACTGAAAAGCTTCAATTTGGCAACTAGATTGCAGCCTATTGCACATCCTGGTTATTATGCAGACTCATGTCAGTATTGCAAATTGACACATGTTGACATGCTGCAGAGTTGGTTGCTACTATCCCTGAACATCAGTAATAATTTTCTTGACACAACACATGACTCATGTGACTAGTACAGTGTTCTTTACACAAATGAACTGTCTACATTTTCCAACTTAACGTCACTGACATAAACTGTCACCAAGGCTGAGAAATATGTAGTTCTTTGTAGGAACATAACGGAGTCATTCTCTTACAAGACCAAGTCATTCTGTCCCTGCATATACTTATATTTTCTTTAGTTATTATAAAACTTTCAAATAAAGCACTAAATGTGACAGCCACAAACAGTAAGTGCATGATGTGCATCCTTTGCACTACAAGTGTTCTCACTCCTTCAGACAAGAGGTACAACAGCTGTGCTGTTCCTGAAAAGCGCCCTACACCACTAGAAGAAGAAGATCTTATCCACAATATGTACACTGCGGGTTCTGTTGTGTGGGGACGCGTTGCTGGATACCCCTGGTGGCCGGCAATAGTGGACGATGATCCGGATATCGAACAATACTACTGGCTGAACAGCTTCTCTGACATCCCTGTGAGTACCAAACAGCACAGCAATCATTTCACACGTTTTTGCTTGTATCAGAGGCACAAGTGAATACCTATTTCTTTCAAGTTGGGAGCCAGTTTTCACTTATCCAAGCTCCTTCCTGTTGCAAGCAAATCTTTGTTCTTGATGCCTCTTCCTAGCTCTTATCAGTTCCTGAATCTTCTCGACTGTTACAGAACATTATGGCATCCCTGATACCTTCACTTCATCATTCGTTAAAAAATACACAAGTGGTATAAATGTCATCAGTTCAATGATCTATTTATTTATACATTTTTCAGACAGTATTTCATGATAACCTTCTGTACCTGACTGAAAAATTTGTCATAGCCTTTCGCTGATCACGAAACACCAGCAGCAGCAAGAGTTGAGTTCAGTTCTCAATACATGGTTGATTGAACTGACAAACATTAAGCACCCAGCTGTCATTATGCACAGTTCCTTCTGCAATACACACTTTTCTTTACAGTTCCTTTAGTTTATTATGCCATTTACACCTCATTTTATCTAACACATTCCTGCATTTCTTACTTGTGCTTCACTTGTACACTGTATTCATTTTCTGTATGCAATTCCATACACCACCTGGTTGTGTATCAACTTTCTGTTTTACTTGAATGACTACTTTCATGATGATTATGTTGCAGACACATTACAATGTTGTGTTCTTCGATGAGAAAGATGTGACTCGGGCTTGGCTCACACCTGGGGCAATGAGACCTTTCACAGGCTATGAAAGCTCCAAAGAATTCAGGACAGTAAGTTTCCCACACCTCATAAAAATGTCTCTGCCACACGTGTGTCTGTCAGCAATTCCTCTTCGTCTCAGAATCGGAACACCAGTGCAATAATGAGTCGTCCTTGCATATATAAATTTAGTGTTCCTTCATAGTAGGAGCTGGGATAGCTCAGTCAGTATAGTGACTAGGCTACTGGCTGTACATCTGAAGGATGGTCTTTCAATTCTGGCAGGGACAAGAAATTTTTATCTTCTCTGAAACATCCTGATTGTCGCTGGGGCCCACCCAGCACATGTTTCTTGCCCTCGATGAAAAATGGCCAGCGCATGAAGCTGACCATGCACTCACTTCCATCCAGTGCTGAGGTTAAGAATGAGTGGAGCTGTACCTCTACTCCCACTGTATGCCTTCATGGAGGGCACAGGGACAACTTTACGTTTTACCTTTTACTTTTACCTTTATTTTACCTTCATACTAACATGAAACTTTGAGATGTTTCTGCTGCAAAATTAATTTGTTGAAATAAACAGGCACTAATGAGACGGCAGGCTGTTATTTCTATAAACATTAAATGATTCAATAAAATTGTTATTTACAGAAGTTAGTTACAAACTGCCTCCATTTCATGATTCGAGAAAATTACTATTATATGATCTTATGGTAATTCATCCCCATTGTCTTTAGTACACTTAAAAAGTATGATACATTCACCACCGTTTATTTACTGCACATGTAGCTGTTTGTGTGCAGTAAATAAACAGTTGTGTTCGAACTGAAAGTTTTGTACTTTTAAGTGTACTATTATATGACTGTGCAATTATATTTTTTATATCCCACATTCCCCTCTCACACGTACGCTGGGCACAGGACTGGGCAGTTACCACTGTGCATCAGGAGTATATGAGTATCAGTTTCATTATTATTTATCAGCCATGAAATCTGCGAGTATAGACCTTATTGCATAATGAGTTTACAAGACACTCTACATGCTACTGGAACTATGTAATAAGCATCTACACTAAAGTCTTAAAAGCTCAGGATTTCAACCTTTCATAACTGGTTCTGACAAACTTCTTTCATCATGAGATTGTTTAGGTTTATTCAAAATAAAACGCGTAAAGTTGTCCCTGTAAGTGCCACGAAGGCGTATACAGACAGCAGAGGTATAGCTGTGCTCATTCTTAACTGTCGCACTAGACAGAGGTCAGCTGTTAGCTTCAAGCCCTGGCTTCTTTACTCATTGCGGAAAAAGCTACGGGTACCCACCGAATGCAGGGGCTGGATGGGTCAAAGGTCTGGCCTGCACATTTTGGAGAAGAGAAAACCTCTTGTCTCTGCAAGGGACCAAACCCTGGATCATTCGGCCCAAGTCACACTACTTCTGGCTGTCTTGGCTTTAGATCCACATGCAACATAAATAAAAACGCTCCTATATGTGTTGGATATCTTTTCTTAAATTGCCTGTACACTGTTTTAAGAATGTACTTGCTGGTGTTATACATGTGAATATGTATCAAATTTTTCGGCTGCAGTTCCTGTTAAGTTGTCTCTGGCATAACTCACAGACTTATTACAGGAAGGACAGTCATTAAATTCTATTTACTAAATAAATTTCTGCATGGTCCATTCGTCTTCAGACTCTTTTAGTAGTCCAAAAATAAACTTGCCTATTTGAAATAAGCACATTAATAGAGACTCAGGGCAAATACATTTTTAATCTCTGTCCAAACATATAGCACGGTGAATTAGTGGCCAATTTATTTAAAATTAGTAGCATTTATGAATTTGTACATCTGTCTATAATTGCACATACGGTACTGATTTGATGTTTGTGACTAAATGGAACTGATAAAACTGTTACAAATGTCAGAAACCATTTGCAATGTAAACACCTACCAGTACTTGGTGCCTACGACTTATCAAGCACCACTAACAGAAACACAAAATAACCTCAAAAGGCATAAAGTTTGCTTTTAATAAGACGGAAACAATTTTTGGTGGCAAAAAAATGTAACTGGTGTTAAATTACTGAAGGGGAGTGTCATTCTACAAAACGTGAAAGCAGTCAACCTTACTCAATGAAAGACAAAGCTTGACTAAGCCGAGAGTGATCTGTGGAAAAGCAGGAGGGTGGTCATCCTAATTTGTTGGAACAAGTAGCCAGAGGCTGAAACATTTGTTTTAAAACAGGTGACCATGAAAAGTCAAAATTTTGGATACCAAGGTTAGTGAGTATTAAGAGCATTGCAGCTCATATGTGTATTATGATTACTTCTTGTTTATGCAAAATGTCACCACAGCACGCACTTGCATGGTTGACAGCATCAATTACTGTCTATAGTACCCAGCTGTGCTAACGAGCGTTTGTCTATTGCCATTCTCCTTTGGCCCTCACCAATCAGCTGGACAATTCAATATTCATACCTTCTCTCTGAATACCCTGATTCACTTGTTAATCTCCAATTGCTTCTGACAGACAATCGCACGTGGGACAGACTACGCTAAAAGGCTCCAAATTGCCAAACTACAAGCACAGGAAGCCTTGCCTATGGGTATTGGGGAGCGTCTGAGGACATTTGGGTTCCTTGCTCGCTACAAGGGGCCCATTGGAACCAGCAAGAGGAAGAAGGAGCAAGAGAAAATGAAAACTGGCAAGTCTTCATGTTATTATTGTACATTCAGTTTTAACACCTTTGCTGACCTTTCTTTCATTCCATTGGCATACTTCGATAGCTGTCGAAAACCCATCCCTTTTGAAGACACCAGCTGTTCTATTGGCTGACATGTGTTACTGAATGGGAAATCAAAGAGTTTCACTGGCTGGATATGTCCACTTTTTAGTAGCATGGCAATAAATTAGGCATGCTTAAGTTGAAATATTTAAATTTTACAAATGCATTTTGAGTATAAGAAATCAATAACTTGCCAGCAGGTTAAGACGCAATGCCTTCTTTTGTTCACACATGCCCATACAAACTAACAGTTCACAGACGGTTAAAGATGGTACAGTATACCCAGTTTGACAGTGACTCCCTAGAACATTAATGGCATTACAGTAACCAGGTTGGCATGACGTAAAGTTCTGACAGCAGCGAGTATCACTACAGTTTTCTTGGACATTACAGCATAAAGTCTGGTAGATATTTATTGACGTTTCAGGAGCAACTGCTTCCTCTGTCTGCTCATCCGGCGACAGAGGAACAAATTGCTCCAAAGTGTTGACAACTATCTGCCAAACTACACGACATCATGAAACAAGGCAGGTGTTTGTCAAAACTCCATATTATTGTGTAAATGTCAGAACTTGCCACAGAGTGTGAAGTCTATATTCAAATTGTCTTAACTCTATGCACATTTTTTTTACAGCTGAAGATGAAGGAACATTTTCTCAGGACAGTGACAAAGATGAAACACTCTCTGCATATGGAAACCTTCAAGCAGGTAATTGCACTATAACATGTGCTTTCTGATAAGTAACTTTAGATAGAAATGATGAAAATTAGGATAGACAGCCCCACGGCTGTCTGGTTGCCCTCACTCCTCTTTTCAACCTTGGGTTTACTCTTTGTTTCCTTGTGATCAAAGATTCATAAAGCCAAAATTCTACTAGTCTTAACTTACATCAAAAAAAATTCTGCCTAAACCACATGCTCTCTTTACAGTGCACCTCGGTATTGTTAAGGACTGATGAAGGATGATGCACGAAGTTTGCAGATCACTAAACAAGCCAAGACACATGTCCAAAAAATTACACAATACACACAAACACACATGCTTTCTTTATTCACATTAAATATTCTGACTGTCCTCAATAATGCTTTGCCACGACAGTGAAGTACGTAACGGTGCTTGCACTAGCTCCTGTTTCCAAAAGGTGTTGAGCAAGTTATTCAGCACCCCAGTGTCACATTATGCTGCTGATTGTTTGTAAGCAAAGTAGTGTTTCCCTGGAGCATAAACACAATCTCAGTAAAGCAACTTTTTACAACACTCTGAATACGGCACAGGACCAAAACACTAACTAACTAACTAACTAACTAACTAACTAACTAACTAACTAACTAACTAACTAACTAACTAACTAACTAACTAACTAACTCCATGGACCAGAGGCCTTCTTGAGAAGCTAACAGTTTCTCAGCTAGTCAAGAAATTCCCCGCATTTTATGGAACCCGAAGGTTCATTACCGCATTCACAAGAGCCCGCCACCTGTCCCTATCCTGAGCCAGATCAATCCAGTTCATGTCCTCCCATCCCACTTCCCGAATATCCATCTTAATATTATCCTCCCATCTACGCCTGGGTCTCCCAAGTGGTCACCTTCCCTCGGGTCTCCCCACCAAAATCCAGTATGCACCTCTCTCCTCCCCCATACGTGCCACATGCCCCGCCCATCTCAGTCTTCTCGATTTGATTACCCGAATAATATTTGGTGATGAGTACAGGTCATTAAGTTCCTCGTTATGTAGTCTTCTCCACTCCCCTGTCGCCTCGTCCCTCTTAGGCCCAAATATCCTCCTCAGCACCCTATTCTCGAACACCCTCAGTCTTTGTTCCTCCCTCAGTCTGAGAGACCAAGTTTCGCATCCATACAGAACAACAGGTAAAATTATAGTTCTGTATACCCTAATCTTTGTGTTTTTGGATAGCAACCTGGAAGACAAAAGATTCTGCACCGAATGATAGCAAGCATTCCCCGACTTCAATCTGCTCTTAATTTCTTCATGAATGGAGTTTCGATTCGTTAGGGTTGCTCCCAAATATTTGAATTCTTCCACCCTTTCAAAGGATTTATTATCTATATTTATGTTGTGATTGTGTCGTGCATTCTGATTTCGAGACATGACCATGTACTTAGTTTTCTCAGCATTTACTTCTAGACCAATCTCCTTACTAGCAATAATTAAATCTTCTGCATTTTTCTTTATGCTATGTACGCTTCCGCCCAATATATTAACATCATCAGCATAAACCAGAAGCTGATGTGTACCATTCAATTTCAAGCCCTCCTGGTTTGCCTGAACCCTCCTAATGGCATATTCTAAAGCAAAGTTGAAAAGCAATGGCGACAGAGCATCTCCTTGTTTCAAGCCATTCTTAATAGGGAACGTGTCAGACAGATGTTTGCCTACCCGAACTCTGCTATACGTTTCACTTAGGCACATTTTTATTAACCTTACTAGTTTCATGGGGATACCGAACTCAATGAGAATATTATACAAGACCTCCCTCCTAACTGAATCATAGGCTTTCTTGAAGTCTATAAATAGCTGATGCACTGCCTCATTGTATTCCCATTTTTTCTCAAGTATTTGACGAATGCTGAATATATGATCAGTAGTTGACCTGTTACGTCGAAATCCACACTGATGATCCCCAACAATTTCCTCTGCATAAGGAGTTAACCTTGACAAAAGGATGTTGGATAGAATTTTGTACGTAGTCGACAAAAGTGATATGCCTCGATAGTTACTGCAATCTGTCTTATCACCCTTCTTATAAATAGGCACAATGACCGACTCCTTCCATTCCTCAGGCAATTCCTCCTTATTCCAAATAGAAATAATAAGTTTATGGATTTCAGACCGAATAATCCTACCCCCTGCTTTAATCAATTCTGCTGGAATCTGATCAATACCTGGTGATTTGTGACTTTTTAGTTTTTCAATAGCCATCTCAACCTCAAAGGCACTGGGCTCAGGCACTAGTGGCTCTACCAAAACACTGCATGTTGTAATTAAGCAGACCTGATCAATAACTCGTGAGTTTCTAGTGTTACAGTGCAGGTAGTATTAAAATTCGTAGATAAAAACAGGACACATGTTTATGTAAATTCTACAGCCAGTGGAGAAAATTAAGGCTTCAATTCTTCTGGGTTGTTTGTTGAGCAGCAGGGTCATTGGTAGTAAACTGTGTTGCAATAAAGTTTTAATTTCTGGCATGAAAATCAGTTTACATGCTACTTGGTGTTATTGCAGATCGAGGTAAAGAAATGCCCAAAAGGAAGAGCGCAAAACCAGACAATATTTCAAAGCATACCACCAAGAAAACAAAGGTTAAAACAGCAGATAATGAAAAGGAGATGCCTGTAATTTTTGAAACCACTGATAACGTTTCTAAAATTAACAGCAACAAAGTTCATGAACACAATTCTTCCAGTAGAGCAAACCAGATTACATTTAGTGGTTCACTCTACACTCAGGAGTTCAGCAACAAAGAGACAGGCAATCCAAACATGGAACTTGTTACTGAAACTTCATCAGCAACGAACCCAGAAAATGTGTCTGCACCAGAATGCACACAGCCCAGTAGAAATAACGAAGAAAAGGAGATAACAAGCAGAATGCAGATATCATCATATAGTGACAGTGAAATGCAGTTGAATGTTACGGCCAAGCAAGACGAAACTACAATAAACTGCTCACAGGATCTGTTCTCATCTCAGACAGCAGCTACTGAGCAGACTACATTGGAGAGAAACAAAGCATGTACTGGTGCTGGTAGGAGAACTGATGTTGGATTACACAAATTGTCCACACACAGTGCAACCAACAGCAGAAATTGGAATCCCAATCGTGAAGAAAATAAGATGAGCGAAGACATGGGAGACAGCTGTATGGCCACTGTAGGGGAGAATAATGAATCAGAACAAATACTGACTGTAGATTCAACAAAGAGAGTTTTGGATGTGGCTGCAGATAAGATTACAGCTAAAGATGGAGCTCCTAATGACAAAGATACTCATAAAACTATGACAGAATTTGGAAGCTCAGCATCAGTTCTGCAGCCTGACGTACACAACCCAAGCACAAGTAATGCTCCTGCAGATTCACATTCAAACTGCTCCGACAGCATGCCACTTGTCCCTGACATCCAGCACATCAATTTCCAAACCAAAGCAAATCAAAACTGTGATGCAGTCGTACCACAGCTGAATGACGGCGATTCTGATGATAATTCTTACGAGTCACTCGATTTTGAGCCAGAGGAGTAGTTCCATAATTTTAAGGAAGCCGGCAGTTGCTAAGTTTTTAACTTCTTTATAAACCCTGTAACATTTTACTGTTTTTAGTAACTCCCTGCAGTAAATCAGTTTAATTAGCACTAACCCGTGTTCATTCAAATATCCAAACATTCTTAACACTGCAGTGGCTATATTGGTTCTTGTTTCCATTTCAGGGTTAACTGACAGATTTAAGTTCTGTCAATTTTACTGTTAACTGTCAGATGTAAGTTCTGCCTGCTTCAGTGTTAACTGTCATAAGTAAGTTCTTCCCACTTGTGTTAAGGGTCAGAAGTTCTGTCCCTTTCATTGTTACTGTCAGATGTAAGTTCTGTCCATTTCAGTGTTAACTGACAGAAGTAAGTTCTGTCAATTTCAGTGTTAACTGTCAGAAGTAAGTTCTGCCCACTTGTGTTAAGTGTCAGAAGTTCCGTCCATTTCATTGTTATTGTCAGATGTAAGTTCTGTCCATTTCAGTGTTTAAACGTGAGAAATAAGTTCTGTCATTTCAGTGTTAACTGTTAGAAGTAACTTCTGTCCATGACAGATACCTATGATGAGATGGTCACATGCCACACCTACTGTTTGCACTACAGTACAACTTGTCAGCATTAAACACTGATCCTATCAGTAATCCTCCACTAATCCCAACTTACATCAATGTATTTAACACAATTTTCCATATAGTTTAAGTTGTAGAGAAGCAATGATTTTGGGTCCTGCATTGTGTTTAAAATAAAAGGACTCCATCGAAACTGTAAAGAAAAGTATTTATTACATATTTATACATGAATATGTTCTTCTGCAAAAGTTGTATCTTATTAATGAATTATTAAAGTCACTATTTAACCTTATGTGGTTCTTTTAATATATACACAAGTACGTCAAATGAGAACATCAAACAACTTTTACCAGCTACATTAGTGCAGATAGGTTAGGTACATCTTTGTCATTTTTCAACACAGTCCCAAATACTCTGTGCAGAGTAAATGCTTCTAACCCATGCTGGTGACTTGCTGTGCCTACAGCTGCACACAGTAGGGTCTGCATACACAGTACATGCTTCTAACCCATGCTGATGACTTGCTGTGCCTACAGCTGCACACAGTAGTGTCTCCACACACAGTACATGCTTCTAAACCATGCTGATGCCTTGCTGTGTCTACAGCTGCACACAGTAGTGTCTCCACACACAGTACATGGGTTGGAAACCCATGCTGATGACTTGCTGTGCCTACAGCTGCACACAGTAGGGTCTCAATTTTTTCGTGCTTTCAAGTTTTCCGTGTTACTCACAGGGATATAACATCAGAAATTTGCACTGCAAAGAGTTAATTATTTCATAGTAAAGAAGTTACTGTTACAAGAACAGAGTCAGCACACTGAGGACTAAATTACAGGGTTTATCTGTCCAGTATAAGAATTTTGATGACTTGATTCAATTACTCCAGGCAGACGTCATATGTAGCAGGAAAGTGAAAGTAGTAAAGCAAATTCATTTTCCTTGTCACCATCACAGTTTTGTCTACCAAGAAACCAATGTTTCAGAATAAATATCTCACACAGAGGCCTATATTCAAACCCAGGCCAGACCATGTGGGATTTATGGTGGGCAGAATGGCAGCAGGACAGGTTTCTTTCTCCGAGTACTTCAGCTTCCCCCCATCAGTATCATTCCACCAACGTTCGATCCTCATTCGGTCACCTGTCACCGATGCTATGATAATGGAATTATAAAACAGAGAGAACTTAAAATAACTTTATTAGTCTACTGTGGGAATACATTTTAGGAATGTTATACATTCAAAATTATGTCAAATCTTATACAGAATTCAACAGTCCATAGAGTTTGTCATTGTCAATTTGATGGCAGTAAAAACTGATACTGATTAAATGGTGCGTGCGAAAAGCCGGTACTGCACTTGCTGCTGACAGTGGAGTGTTGACAGGTGTCCAGCATGGCACCACAACTGCTGCGTTTTTGGCATGCCCAGCCTCGTGTCTGGTACAGGTACACCTGGAGCCTGCCGGGGTATTCACCAGTTCATACAGGCAGTAGTGCTGTAGTACCTGAAAAACACATCACAGCCAATTACTTATGTATTCTGCCCACGTTACCATGCACAAATCCCCCTTCCATTACAAGCTACTAAACACGTGCAACTGTAATAGCAGTGATTTCAGGCTTCCGACGCTATGTTGATGAGATTTGCACTCTTCGAGGATATTATACAGTATTGTGTGGTAAATGTTTACCGACGTTTCGGGACAACGCATCTGTCCCATCTTCAAGGGTAAACAAGCCCAAGAAGACTTGGACTCCTTGACCTTTGAACATGGGACAGACATGTTCTCCCAAAACGTCAATAACCAATTTTAAGCATCAGGAAGTACAAGCAGAAGACTTGGGACTTCTTGGCCCTTGAACATGGGACCGAAACTTTGTCCCGAAACATCGGTAAACAATTACCACACATGCTGGGCGATATCCCAGAAGAGCGCAGGTCTCAGTTGCAGTAGCATCGCTAAGTGTGTCACACATCACCAATCATAAAACTTATTTACCCAGAACGCACCTGAAACACACTTGAGGTATGACGTAACTTCGAGCTCTGGCAAGATGACTTCACGTTGCAGGATGCCATTTGCCGAGACCATTGAGACTGTGCTGTACACAAAGGATGACGAATGTGGACATTCAGCCTTGCAGTTATACATTATGCCAAGCAGGTTGGATCAGTGGTGAGCACAATCTTGGAACAACACCAGTTACTTTACGTTAAATTTTGCGGTACAAATAATTACCATATTCTTGGGCCAAACTTACCATTGAAGACTAAAATTACAATTACGTATCGAAGAATAACATATCAGAACACTGGGTGCTAAACTAGCAGTGACAGTAAGGAACTCTCTAACCGGTTTATACCAAGTAATCCACGGTTGTCACGTGTATGTCATATACTCTAATGGCCGGATTCGATGGGGAATGGGGAGTCTTCTGCTGTTCTGACAGCTGGATTCTGAAGTCTGAGAAAAGATTAAGATGGAGGGTGGGTCACGATTTCATATTCTAAACATATTAAATTTATCCTGTTTCGCCAAAGAACGATGTGTTCCAAAAATTGCAAATTTAGAATTGCTACTTTTATCAACACACATTATTTGGTCACATAAAATTAATTTCAAGGAACATACATGAGTACAATCCCCCCGCCCGATCATAAAGTCACAGCACCAGGCTGCAGGACTGTTAAATATTTTAGGCTTCCTGTTTGTTGTGTACAGTGATAAACACTGGAGTTGCTGAAGGTCATTGACAAATGTCTTGATATCAGATCACAACCAGACAATTTACTTTGTGCATTCCAAAATCACATCTTATTTTCATCATGTCCGTCTGTCTGTTTATCATTAAAATAGCTGCCCACGTTTCCCGTGCAAAACATTCCCAGAGACAGAGGTGTAGATTGCTTCAATGTTCAGTGCCACAGTGCCAGACACTACTTTACAGATGTAGGTATTTCTGAGTCCTCTGACAGAATGACGAAAGTCACACTAACTTAAAAGTTTCCTTCTGTTCAGTTAGTGTTAAGGATGACATCAAGAAGCACATCAACACAATTAGGGTCGGTCTCACTAAACATTTACTGTGCATAAAATGGCTATAAGAATGTTACAGGTGTTCATAATGCAAAGTAATAGGTTGTAAATATTTACATAAAACGGAATTATTTAAAACACATACTAACAGAATAATCTGACATGCCCAAAATCGTTAACCCTGAATGTGTTGTCAGCTCAATTTAAAATGCAGCAGGTACACAAAACAGTTAGTGGGACATGCAGAGTAAATGACAGGAGATTTTTAATAACATCCTAACACACTGTTAATATAGCCAACAAAGGCAAAATTCAAATTAAGGTGTTGTGCAAAATAATGCCATACGAACACATATGCAGTCTGAAATTAAATTAGATCGGATTTTTTAAACAGTCTACTACAAATACTGAATTACACCTGTAAAACAAAAGCACGGACACTTTATATGGAGAAAAGACAGAGACGGACACGAGGAAACTAGCAGGCATTTAACCCTTTAAAGACGAAGCGTATCTGTTTTATATAAGGACTCAGTGCGTACCGCGCTGTAAACACTCTCCACTTCGGTTATAAAAACCAATCTCTTAATGTTTTATAAGGCAAAAGTTGCTGTTTGTTCTGAGATCCGTACAAAACACATAAACGCAATGTGGACACCACGTAGAATTTTTTAATATTAAACCTGGTGGTACGTAAAGTTACCGCTAGGCTTTAAAAGGTTAAGGAATGCCAAGAAGTGAAACCAAGAATCAGTCTCAAAATAACCGAGCACAACAGGGACATGACCAAACAAAACTGTGGATTTCACATTTAGAGTATCAATTGGTTCAATTCAGAATGTGCATCGTTCTTTGTTCCAGCCGCTCGCCACAGTGAGGCATAGGATGTGAGCGGGACCTGCAACAAAAGAAACAAACACAACAAAACAAACAACACCCTCCCCCTATGCAATGACATTAGAACATTTTCCATAACAGAAACAAAATAGATTAAAAGCAATTAATATAATGAACACAAAAATTACCATTGCATGTTGCTGCCTCTTCTCTTATAGGAGTGGGAAATAGAAGTTCCAGCTAAGTTTATCAATTCAAGATAGTGTGTTTATGCTAAGTCCATTGCAGGTGCCAGATTAAAGCAGAAAATTAAATAAAACACAACGCTCAGTTATAAACCACCTGATGCAAGGAACGAGAACAGGTGTAAGCAAGTCAAAAATTCAGTTTTCAATGTACACCTGTGTCTTCTGAGGCTGAAGTCAGAAATAAATATTTGAGCTAAGTTTATCAACGCATGATATCAGTGTGTGTACGCTTTCCCCATTGCAGGTGCCCAGTTAAGACAGAAAATTAAATAAAACACAATACTCAGTTATAAACAACCTGATGCAAAGAATGAGAACAGGTGTAAGCCAGTCAAAAATTCAGTTTTCATTGCACTCCTGTGTCTTCTAAGGCAGAAGTCAGAATTAAATATTTGAGCTAAGTTTATCAATGCATGATATCAGTGTGTTAACGCCTTGCCCATTGCAGGTGCCAGGTTAAGACAGAAAATTAAATAAAACACAACACTCGGTTATAAACCACCTGATGCAAGGAATGAGAACAGGTGTAAGCAAGTCAAAAATTCAGTTTTCAATGTACACCTGTGTCTTCTAAGGCAGAAGTCAGTAATAAATATTTGAGCTAAGTTTATCAATGCATGATATCAGCGTCTTTACGCTTTCCCCATTATAGTTGCCAGGTTAAGACAGAAAATTAAATAAAACACAACACTCAGGTATAAACCACCTGATGCAAGGAACGAGAACAGGTGTAAGCAAGTCAAAAATTCAGTTTTCAATGTACACCTGTGTCTTCTAAGGCAGATGTCAGTAATAAATATTTGAGCTAAGTTTATCAATGCATGATATCAGTGTGTTTACGCTTTCCCCATTGCAGGTGCCAGGCTAAGACAGGAAATTAAATAAAACACAACATTCAGTTATAAACCATCTGATGCAAGGAACAAGAACAGGTGTAAGCAAGTCAAAAATTCAGTTTTCAATGTACACCTGTGCCTTCTAAGGCAGAAGTCAGTAATAAATATTTGAGCTAAGTTTATCAACGTGTGATATCAGTGTGTTTACACTTTCCCCATTGTAGTTGCCAGATTAAGACAGAAAATTAAATAAAACACAACACTCGGTTATAAACAACCTGATGCAAGGAATGGGAACATGTGTAAGCAAGTCAAAAATTCAGTTTTCAATGTACACCTGTGTCTTCTAAGGCAGAAGCCAGTAATAAATATTTGAGCTAAGTTTAACAATGCGTGATATCAGTGTGTTTATGCTTTCCCCATTGCAGGTGCCAGGTTAAGACAGAAAATTAAATAAAACACAACAATCAGTTATAAACCACCTGATGCAAAGAACGAGAACATGTGTAAGCAAGTCAAAAATTCAGTTTTCAGTGTAGACTTGTGTCTTCTGAGGCTGAAGTCAGAAATAAATATTTGAGCTAAGTTTATCAATGCATGATATCAGTGTGTTTATGCTTTCCTCATGGCAGGTGCCCAGTTAAGACAGAAAGTTAAATAAAACACAACACTCAGGTATAAACCACCTGATGCAAGGAACGAGAACAGGTGTAAGCAAGTCAAAAATTCGGTTTTGAATGTAGGACTGAGAAATCGTTGAAAAGTAAGATGCAGGTGGCTGTTTGTCTCCCAAAAAAAGAAAATTAGTCCGAACCTTCTCTGGGGGAAATAAAAGTCGACGTGTTCTTATCTTCATAAAAGCAAAAGTTTGTCTTTTTTTCTCCGAGAAAATAAAACGCCGCTGGATTCTCTCTGCAAAAACGAAGAGTCAAAAGTGTTTTCTCTGCGAAAAGTGAAATCTTGACGTCTTCTTCTTCCCGAGATATGATAAACAGTTTTTTACCCTTACAAAATCCCGAAGGCTTATCCTTGCAGCAAAATATAACGCCGACGACGTCTTACCTTAGTACAAAAAGGAAACCTGCCTACTGCAGCAGAGCCTGGCGGCTTGTCGTATAAATTTGTATCTCTAATGAACACGTTTCCACTATTTGTGACTACTGCAGTTAAATTTCCTACATTCCAAAACTCAACATCGACATAAATTCCACAATCCTTACCGACACCTGCAATACAGACGCTGTTGGTGCGCCGGTCTTTCTTCCCTCCCAACAGCGCACAGGACTCGCCTTCCGCTGCCATCCGATGTCCGTCACTCGCATTCCGCTGCCTTCCGCTGTCCGTCACTCGCCTTCCGCTGCCATAGGATGTCCGCGACTCAGTATCTGCTGCCGCTCGATGTGTGCGTCCTACGTTAATTGTCCATAGGTGTCCGGTCCGGTTGCTGAAACTTGACCTTCCTTTATACAACACATTCATAAAAGCATACATATCATGTGACTTTCTATATATAGAAAAGAGTATCCAATTCGTATATCCTTAGATTCAGAGACGCGTCTCCCTACCTTGAAGTGAAAGACGGATAAAAGCAAAACAAAGTTTTGTTTCGTTGAATCATTTTCCCTGCAGTGCGAGTTATTCACAGGGAGAATACACGGAAGTCCTTTTTCTAACGCTCTCCCTCTCGTATTGATATCACTGGCTGTGCCGACCGAACGACGCCAAGCTTACGCCTTGCGGTATCACAAAAGCACACATGAATGCTTAAAGCTAAACACCCGTACCTGAAGGGCCCTGCTGTCACATGGCACTAATACACGCGAAGTATCCTATCTAGAATTGCTAACTGAGCACCTAACAGGGAGGGCAGGGAGGACAAACTTACAAACTAAGTAAAAAAAATCACATCCACAGGATGTCAACCCAACCTTAACCTACGCCCCCAGTCATGGCGGCTACCGCATCAAACTGTGTTGCCTGCTGCCGTGGTTATTATCACGCGCAGCCTGGGGCCGGACTGACGTTATGGTAAGCTCGTGTTGGTGCTGTGGCGTATCTGGTTTGTTGCGAGTACCCAGCCCATCCTCCTGCGGGTGGGTCTTCAACCGCTACAGTTGCAGCCGGCACTGTTTTGGTTTGTAACGTTACTGTTTGGGCGGTGGTCCCACTGTCACGGTTATTATACAAAGATCGTATATAAAGATCCAGTCCGTACCGCGCAGTAAACACACTCCGTCTCGGTTATAAAAACCAGCCAGTTAATGCTGTATAGGGAAATAATCGCTGTTTGTTCTGAGATCCACATAAAACACATAAATACACTGTGTGGGCAGAACGTAGGCGGGCCTGAGGTACGTACAGGAACCACTTGGCTTTAATTGGTTAATTGGAAACAGTAGCGATAAATTGCAGTGAAAACAAGACGTTGCGGAGAAATTTTCATAGGGTCAAGTAAAAGAGCCTAAGTTGGTAACAGAGCAAATTACGTACGTGGGACCGTAATATACGGTGTGATCACAGCACTGTTACAAAAAGCTTAACATGTGCGTAGATAGCGAAATATAATATGCATACAAAATGTTGAGATCGTGTCTATTAAAAAAAGAATGTATTTAAATATCGGAATATAACACCAAAATGGAACACGACTGGGACAAGGTAGACTGGACTTATGTCACTCAAGACGTCCAATTGATAATTTTCTTTTTGAGATTTATTATAACCTTTCCAGGTGTTTAAAATGCATGGAGAATAGCAGGATGTCGTCCGAGGGAAGCGGATGCCACTTGTCAGTAGGCTGCAACACTTGCCACAGCCCCAGCGCGCAGTGACTGTACAACACTGCATAAAGTTCATTCACAGACATCGCCAAGTTCAACTCTTGTCTTAAGCACGGAATGGTGAATGGTTCAATCCTATAAAACATCGGAGCACGTTTAACGACACCGTATCGACTGGACGTCATAGTATCCACCTTCGAGACCATTGTGATTACGTGAGGTGACGTACAGAGCCTATTACACGCAAGACAAAACTAAGTGCAGACAAAACTTTCCTTGGAAAATTCGAAGCTAAAATGCGATCGTTCAGAAATAGATTGTTGGGAAAATGAAGAGGATTAAACCGGCTCACAATTCACCTTAATGACAGATGTTACGATTCAGATATTCCGGAAATGTGTTTTGTAGCAAACAGCATCCGACTAGCCGGTAAGGACTGGGCAGGAAACGGGTTGAGCGCTGCGGTGGAATGAGATGTAAAGGCGAGTGGAGAAGGGCAGACTGGCAGTGGCTGCAGCGAGGCCGCTTGCATGGGGGTGGAGAAACACTGTGATATGGCAACAGTGGCACATGGCAAGGGGGCTGTGTACGTTAGGGTTCAGGTGGAGAATGGAAGATATGCAAAACACTAGGAGAGCCGACAGCGTGTCACGGAGAAGTTGGCAGTAAGTAACGTTGTGCTGATATTCTGTTGTGGAAAGGTTACTGAAGAATACCACGATATATATCAGAACAGCTGAGATGGAGGTGACAAACAATCGAAAGCGGTTTTATTTTGAATATTAAAATAGAGAACGCCTCAGAGAGAAGTAATATTAATATCGAAATGGAAGTTTTGTTTCGGAAAATGTTACTGAAGAAAACTAAGACAAAACACAGAAGACCTCGCAACACCACACACAGAAGTCGGAGTGCCAGTCTGCTGAAACTTTATTTCGCGCAGCTGAACCCCAGCAAACCACACAAATATCACGCATCACGAGGCAGCAGCTTCTGTCGACGTGTCTACCAGTTCCCCGCCGATTGCTACTGCTAAGTCGCAGCCAGCATTTTGCTTGGGACGCGCTGAGCGCCAGGCAAGTGATCAGAACACACAAACACCGTATTTAGTGCACCTGCACCTCCACGCTCCGCCCCGCTTTCTCTTACCAGAAGACACTTTTATGTGTAATTATTTTTGTTACTGTTATTCTTATAGCAATTTGTTGTTGTGTCACCAGCCCCCGTGTTACGTCGGTCCCTGTCACCGTGTTAAGTGGGTCCCTGTCACCACGGCATGGCGCGTCCCCGGGTTGCGGATGGAGGAACGGCCTCCAGTTATGGAGGGTAGCTGCGAATACACTGAATAAGCAGTCGCGGACAGCCGACAAGGGGTGGTCCTCCAGCTTGGGGGTTGGGCGAGGTGCTAACGATTCCTCACCGTAAAAAAGTATGATGTTAACGAAACATATGGACAAGGCCTCGGACCTGGACCGATTCTTTGGTACGACCCCAGCTACGGAAAAGGGATATAGACTGGATTGAGCTGGCTCAGGATAGGGACAGGTGGCGGGCTCTCGTGAATGCGGTAATGAACCTCCGGGTTCCATAAAATGCGGGGAATTTCTTGACTAGCTGAGAAACCGTTAGCTTCTCAAGAAGGCCTCTGCTCCGCGCAGTCAGTCACCAGTGTCTGCATCGAGGAAGGTAACAAGAGCAGTTTTGTGCAGCGCCTGGCCCTTATGTGACCATCACAGACTGTGTCCCCTGTCGCACACTGCCCGTTGTACAAACACGTACTGACACTTGGCTGACAGGTCAAAATCTGCAGCCACATGCCTGTTACTTCCAGGTTTCTGCGGTGCGCGCCCCTTGTATCAGTATAACAGACTATACATTTTATCATACATTATCAACTGCATGATTGTTACCGCGTGTCTGAAAACTGCAGACGTGCCACGTGGCCACTAAACACCAGTTTTGTGCAGTGTTCACTTCTCGCCTCGAGTTCTGTGTTCTGTGTTCTGTAAGCAGCATGTGATTACGCTGCTTATCCAGCCTGCACACAAGACCGTCCCTAGCCTCAGCTTCAGTTCCAGCTTCCTCGTCTGGATTTCTCCACGTACATTAACTTTACACAAAACGCCACCCATATTTGCCAACCCGCTCTCTCGTCACCTGCAACCGGTTACAGATATCTTCTTGTATGCCGTGCCTTCTTCCGTCTTTAAGGTTTTATTTCTCAAAAAATTTCTCTCCATCCTCGTGTTTCTCTGCGTATCAACAGTCTACGTACCTCTTTACATAGCGGACGTCTTCCTGTTAGTACATCTCTGTTCAAACCTCAGTTTTTAAATTCCCAGTTTAAACCATAAAATCCTGTCCTCTCGTCCGTGTGTGAACACCCCTGTCCCCCCCCCCCCCCCCGTTTTTGATATAACAATATGAAAAGTGAAGACCCCTTTCCTCTTATTTTCTGTACACCCCTCCATCCTTTTATATGGGTACCCCTATTATCCATCACTTGGTGCATTCCGCCTCTGCTTCTAACCAAATGTTTCCTAACCCAATTTTCTGCAGTTCGTCTTACATTTTTCACCTAGCTTCCTGTTTCAAGGTATCCTCCCCGCCACGCCTAGCAACATCTTAATTCATTTTGCTCTATCAACAAGATCCTGTGCCGGATTTTTACGACACTTGAAAGACTTTTGCGTCTCCTACTTTCCCTGCCAGGTTCTCATTCGTCCGTTCTATTTCCATCTTCAGTTTTATCTTCTATTATTCTACCACATCTCATCCGCCAATCCCAACTTTTCCTCCTGATATCGCAAGCATTCCTCTTTCTGAACATTATCCAACTCCGTCTCACCCCGTCTCTCTCTACACTGGTTACTGAACCAGTGCTGATCTGCCGCGCCCTTCCTTTTGCATTGCTCCAGACGACCCTGCCCCCTTGTAACACTACACCCAGACTTCCGCATCACCACTTATTCCCAAGAACCCGGCGCACTATCGCCCTCGCATTTTCTGTCCCCGAAATCGGCTCACTTCTCTTCCTTATCCTTACATTTGTTTATCACATTGCTATCCCTTCCTTCCAGAATCTCCTTGTTTCCCTGTTTCACCGTGTACCTTGTTTTGCTCTGCGACCGGATAAGCCCGTCTCCTACCGCCAGACAGGTGTTTAGAACTCAACAGCACTGTGTGTAAGGGTACCTGCAGCTGTACCTCCACGCCCCCTTCCCGCTAGGTCAGTTTCTCTACTTTATTAACAATAACTCTATCTACCACATTGTCTAAACGCACTGCCATACTCTGCCCAGAACGGTGACGAACAATATTGTTTTGGACGACTCCGGTCTTCTGAGATGTGACACGTGATGTTGGGTTGTAATTTCTTACGTTACGAAGGACGCAATGCGTTCATGCTCCACAGTGCTAGGCCTTTGGAGATAAAGGCGGTACGGTCCTACGAAACGTCGACAACCACTAACGCAGCGAAAAGTAACATCCCAGAAGAACAGGTTATATGATACACAGCTGTGAGAACCTCCAGATTCACGGATTTTCATCTCTCGTCCAGAAGCCATTAGTGGCCCGACGCCAACAGTTACAGACGCAGTGCTGACACCGAAGCCTGGTTCTTCTGAACCCAGAACAAAACGCCACACGGGTGGCACGTTTCAACGTTCCGTTACATAAGAAACAAAAATGAACTGCCGATCCCCGTGGCCGCGCGGTCTAAGGCGTGGGTCTGGTCTTTCGCTTGCTGTGATTGCGGGTTCGAATCCCGCCGGGGCATGGAGGTCTGTGTCTTCTGAACGATGAGTGTTGTCCGGTAGAGGTCTCTGTGACAGGCTGATCGCCCGTCCAGAGGAGTCCTACCGAGTGTGGTGTGTCTGAATGTGAGGGGTAGAAGTCTCTGTGTCGGGCTGATCACCCGTCCAGAGGAGTCCTACCGAGTGTGGCGTGTCTGAATGTGAGGGGTAGAAGTCTGTGTCGGGCTGATCATCCGTCCAGAGGAGTCCTACCGACTGTGGTGTGTGTCAGAGTGTGATCGTGAAGCCCCGATAATGAGGAGGCCCTGGCCCACTGGGGGCTGTTGCGCCATGGGGAGAAAAAGTTCTCAGAATTATAAGCGAACAAAAGTTTCCTCTGACCCGAAAAGCTGTCTCGGTTGGCAACGGATGCATGTGGGTGTACAGCTCGTGTTGGGCGGTGTGTGCCGGCCATGCGGGACAGACAGGAGAACCCACAGCCAGAAGAAAGGAGAGTCAGTTTGGTTTGTTAGTAGCCAGGAGTGCAGACAGGCGATTTGTGCCCTCCACATGCTGTTGCCAACGTAGGACTGTCATATACACGCTCAAAGGCCCTGCTTGGCAATACCGGTGTAATTCAAACAATTGTGCCATACAAATTGTGTGTGTGTGTGGGGCGGGGGGGGGGGG
>BLKM01000158.1:341296-367704 GCA_013340265.1 Coptotermes formosanus | reverse complement strand
CCCCCCCCCCCCCCCCCCCCCCCCCCCCCCCCCCCCCCCCCCCCCCCCCCCCCCCCCCCCCCCCCCCCCCCCCCCCCCCCCCCCCCCCCCCCCCCCCCCCCCCCCCCCCCCCCCCCCCCCACCCTACAGGATCGTGGTGGTACCAACAAAGGTAACATCACACCATTAAGGGCCGGATATTTAAAAGCGAATTTTATTTTTGTCGCGGTGTTGGCAGACATGGATGACTAAGGCTGCAAGACCCATATTTAGAGCAAACATTTAACAGTGCAAGGCCCACGTTCGGACCTTGTTACAGCGTTGTGACCTACACGTCTGCTCTAGTCGCGTTAATTGACTGTTTAACACAGTCACAGTGACTACAAAATAATGCGAAATGTGAGGTTCGCACAGCGGTACCGCTGAGCACTCAAGTCCTCTAGGATGTGACGCTGTCTCTTTGGGGTGCGTGATGACCTGCGGCCCGCATGCCCTTTTGATGCAACTTTATGAACACTGGCGGGCTAAACTGCTGTCCCCGGACACGAAAACCTCAGCACTCTTCGGTCACTGACTGACTGACTGACTGACTGACTGACTGACTGACCAACCACCCAACCGACCAAGTAAACAAAAAATCCATGCAGCAATTCCTTCACTAAAGCCCAGTACTTCCTCAGATATTCTACAAATTCTCCCCACCTCAGAGTACGGTGGCTCATCACCGTGTTCACAACAGCCTGCCACTTGTTCCAACCCTGGCCACATGAACCCAATCAAAGCCCTCACATGTTTCAGTTCCATTTTAATATTATCCTCAAATCTACGTCTAGGCCTTCGACGTTGTTTGTAGCCCTCAGTCTGCACCAAGAAAATATGCTTTCTCATTTTCCCATTCCTGCCACATGCCTAGCCGATCTGCTCCTTCATTTGACCACCCGCATAACATCAGGAGGATTATAATAAATGAAGCTCCCCATTATGTAATTTTTACAGGTTCCTTTTACTTCCCCTTAGGCCCAAATATTTTCCTCAGCACACTCTTCTCGCACTTTCTTCCTCCATTACGAAATCAACACGTATTAGTGCAGGCAAACTGTACGAAAGGCTGCGTCCAGGTTTCTTTACAGTTCACAATCTCTAAGTCTTGCTCTGCACACTATTCTTAAACATCCTGTAGCTCAGTCTACCTTCCTTATTTACCAATTTTCAAAGCATCGCTCCGCGCCTTATAAACCATGTAACAGTTCACATGTCTTAACATTATCACTTTCCACCTTCGCTTATATATAAATATCAGCTATTTGTCATCTCGACTTCTGCATGATAACATTTCATTTCATCCACTCCATTTAATGTTTCACCTGCACCCTTCTAAAGTCCAATAAATTCTTTTCCATTACCCTATTCCCTGCATAAAGTTATAACTGGAAATTTCCCCACCTACTTGTACCTGGAATAAACTGTGTTGTAGTTCTCGAGTTTATCTGCCGAGAATATTTTCCCTTCTTAAGACAGAAAAAATTCACATCTATATAAAACAAGTTAAGATATGCACATTTTAACCTAGTGAAGAAAGACACTCCAAATATATGAGTCACTTCATCCAATAAAATCAATTCAGCTGTTAACCGCTAAAAACCAATCAGATGTAAAATTAACGGTAACGAACATTAATTGCACAGTAAATGGTTTAGAAGATCAGAACGTTTCGACTATGCCAAACCCGAATCTTCAGGGTATGGAGTATGCTCTTATGACATGACGTAATTGCAGTGTCTTGGGTACAAATACACACAGCAGCAACACACAAAACACAACAAGCACCATCGAAACGTGTTTCATTACACAAACAGCGGGACTCCTCCACACACACAAAATATGTTTCAAAATTCTGTATCACGCACTATATACGCACCTTTCTCAACAAACCTCCGATTGTATTCGTCTTATATGCGATTCTTAGTTACTTGTGAAGAACCACACAAAGTAAGGAGAATGTGCAGTCCATCAACTGAGATGTCAGGAGTGCAAGACGAAAAGAGCGATCCTTCCAGAAGCAGTAAACCGAGTTTTCTCAAAATCGAGCAACAAACGTAGGAAATACGAGCAAATTACTACTTACGCCTAATTACGGACCCTGCGTATAAACGTGCGTGTCCCCACCACTCTCCGTGTTAAAAGGTACTGGAAAATGAATGTTCGGCTGTTTGAAGGCCCGGCCATCGAAGGCCGTCTGCGGGAAAAACAGACACTGGAAACGGCAGTGACCACGCTGCTACAGTGTACTGTACTGGCGTGACGCTTGCGTCTAACGACAGACACAATACTTCTCCAACCAGCGCTCTGTATTCAGTGTCTTTACACTACAACACTTATAACATTTTACACTTCGGTCCAACATGTTTCGATCCTGTAAGATCATCGTCAGGGACAACTTAAATAATTAAAAGCTACACACACACAGCTGTCTGGCCTGCAGCCAGCCACCCAGTCCAGCCGACAGCGCCCGGCCGACAGCCAACCAACCAACCAACCAACCCAGCCGACAGCGCCCGGCCGACAGCCCCAAAGCCCAACCGACAGCACCCGGCCGACAGCCCCAAAGCCCAGCCGACAGCACCCAGCCGACAGCCCCAAAGCCCAACCGACAGCCCCAAAGCCCAACCGACAGCCCCAAAGCCCAACCGACAGCCCCAAAGCCCAACCGACAGCGCCCGGCCGACAGCCCCAAAGCCCAACCGACAGCGCCCAGCCGAGAGCCACCCAGCCATGCGAACCGATTTTAAGGGCCTTTTACACGGTCACTTCAGTTGTCCGTTCAGTCTCAGAGCAGTTCCCTTTGGACAGAGCGGTGTGTTTACACGATTGAGGCCAGTTCTCATTTGTGCTCAGTAAAATTCAGATTGAAACACGGACGAAGACGTGCTTATTTCATTTGTCTTGGCTTTAACATTAAAAACCCGAAGGCAAAAAAGAGCCAGAGTAAAGAAAGGTATCTTAAAAGGCAGTCACTACGTCTCGTGAATTTGCGAAAAGAACTGCACTTTGAAAGCAGTGACTGGACAAAATATTTCACAATGAGTGAAAAGACATTTTGAACTATTGAAATCAGTGACTCCGATTATAAAGAAGCAAGACACCAATACGATGAGCTACACATCCCCAACCATTCACTGTATTCATTATACTTTTGTAAGTAAATCTTGTAAGCGTTTTCTCTTTTAACTCTATTGTGATACTGTGGGTCAGTCTTCTTCTGCAAGCTTGAAAAACTACGATAAATTTCAATAAAACCGGTAACAAACTCGTGACCTTTCGACACCTTTAACGTGTATTCTGCATTAATCTCTCATCTAACTGAGGCACGGACGGACACGTCTGTTTACACTCTCATGTAGCGGACAACTGACACACGCAACCCAAGTATCAGTCTGACTGAGTTCGGGGCTTCCGTTTTTCTGTCTGCATGCACGTTTAACTGATACCGCAACTGAAAGGGAAACTGAACGGACAACTGAACTGACCATGCGAAAAGGCCCTTTAATCAAAATCAAGCAACAAACGTAGCCAACACGAGCAAATATCTGTTTACGCAGAAGAGTAGGGTACAGACTTCCAAGAACTGATCCTAATCAAAATGACAAGCGTTGAAGAGCCCTGGACGGAGATGTCATGTGACGGGCTCCATCGAAATCTAGCGACAAACGTAGAAAATACCAGCGAATTATTGTACGCGCTCACGGGTAAATTTAAGCTTTCTACGAAGCGATTTTAATTAAAATCAAAACAGAAGAACGCTCCTTGCAACCTTGTCTTCCGAGTTTTATCGCAATCGAGCGAGAAACCTAGCAAATACGAGCAATTTACTGTTCACTTCGAACAGTAAAGTATACTCAACGAAAATAATTTTGTCTAAATTAGACATACTGAAAAAAAACTGGATGCACACGTCGCGTGACGAATTTTATCAAAATCTAGCGACAGAGGTACAAAATACGAACAAATTACTATTTACCAACAACAGTAAGGTGCAGCTTTCTATGAACCGGTTATAATGAAAATCACACACACTGAAGACCATCGTATGACGATGTCACAGGCCGGGTGTTGACGAAATCGAGCCAGAAACCAAGAAATACGCGCTCCGTAGTAAAGTTCAGCTTTCTGCGAACCGATTTTGATCACCCGCAACATTCTAAAACTCAATAATTTTTTTTTACATTACGCTACTGCCTGCATAAAATTATAACTCGAAATGTTCCCACCTACTTTTGCCTGGAGTTAACTGCGCTGTAAGTTCTCACGTCTGTCCGCCTAAAGCAGCTTCCCTTCTCACGGCAGAATAACTTTCACGTCCACACAAAGCAGGTACGATTGTGTATACATTTATCTAGTACAGAATGACGCTCTATCAAATACATCATTGAGTTCATCGAATAAAACCAATTCAGCTGTCGACCGCAAAAAACCAGTCAGATGTAAAATTAACGCCAACGTACATTAATTACACAGCAGACGTTTTAGAAGACCAGAATGTTTCGTCGTCAACGCCATATCTTCAGCATATAGTGTGTGGTGTGACGACAGGACGTAATTGCAGTGTCTTGGGTACAAACACATGCAGCAGCAACACACAAAACACAACAAGCAGCCGTTGAAACGTGTTTCATTAGACAAACAGCGGGACTTCTCCACACACGCAGCACGAGTCTGTTTCAGAATTTGTTTCCACACAGCGCTACAGAAGTTGCCAGTGGAATGCAGCGACCAGTTATTTCGTATCCCAAGACACAGACACCGTAAGTACGTTAGGTAAGGTCAGTGACAGACCGGCGGATTGTATAAACACCTGGGCAGATGTAAGTGGGGTTGCCTACGTGCAGTCACACAGTGGACTGCAGTGTTGTGTTTTATGGCGCTCACACAGACAATCTGTCAACTGCTAAACATTAACTGACGGCAAAGTTACATTTAAGGAACGGCGGAGGCTAGCGGGATGCCTTGGGGTTTTTCACATCGTGTGATACAGGTCTGCTATGAGGCTTCGGGGGAACCTACAGCCTCCATCTTCAAGGTTACAATCTGCCTGATGTGAATGCTGAAGAACAGCAATGAACGTGTTGGTTATACAGGAAAGTGACGGAATTTGGGCCAATCACAGCTACCCTGGGAAGGATACGGTTTGTACCGACGTAGTGGGGACTGGGAGATTTGCAGGGATACGTAATTGGTTATTGCCAAAACGTAACGTCGTAACACCGCGTTACATTACCGCACCAGATTTAAATGATTTGTAACCGTTGGATTTGCCACTGTCTACACTAATTACAAGCAGAATAGCTAAAATAAAACACGCGAGGAAAAGAACTCAATAAATCGCAACATAAGCCTCACCAGTGCTAACAGTTTCGTATTTCCCACATTATATATCCAGCTCGTTTTCCTGTTACTGCGTCTGACACACTGTGCTGCCTAACAGAGGTCACGCTATGTAAGTACATCTGACACACTGTGCTGCCTAACAGAGGTCACGCTATGTAAGTACATCTGACAGTGCTACTCTGCTGCTGTGCACCTGTGTCAGTTATACTTGTCACGGGGCTGGTAGAGTAACGTCAAAATTTGCATTTATCGCTACTGTTTCAGGTATTCCTGTCACAAAGATTTGAAATGCGGAATGATAACATTAATATTGCTTTACGTAATGAGGATCTGTCTAACACACGGTTACAGAGCGACTGGAACACTTAACCCTGCGTAAAGGAACGCTAGGCTGGAAGATCTAAGTGGAATCTTGAATTTAGTTATCTCTGAAATAACTGGAAATGGTGTCATGGCTACTCATGGTCGACAAACGCCGTAATAAAACTGGGCAATGCTCGTTCAACAGTGCCACGGTCAGGATTCGAACTGGCTGCTATCGAATGCAGTTCAGCGACACAACAGTTACTGCATCTGGTCTGACGTTTGCAAGAATCTTGTAAACACCCGTGTAACTGTCTGCCTCTGCAGAACGTGCTGCATCAGGACGACCGTTACACTACCGGGACACGAACGCAACCCTACGCCGTCACTCGCGCATGAATACATTAGTGAAGTTACAAATGCCGATAAATTGTGCAGTACAATGTAAATTAACTTCTGCACCTGACATTTCCTGCTCGCTTGTGTGCACATCGATAACAGTCACAAATTAAGGGCCAACACACACACACACACACACACACACACACACACACACACACACACACACACACACACACACACACACACACACCGCATTCGAAACAAAAACGTGAAGGTAAAACGGGAACGTACAGAGACCGGACTGCGACACAAAGTTCTAACTTCAAGGTGGCAAAATCGTACCTATTCTCAACAAGCCAACGAGTTCAACTTGGTTTTCAAGTGTTTCAATGTAAATCACGTGCGCACCCAGAATTCTTCCTGGGGGGGGGGGGCTGACCCTGAGGCTACATAAAATTTATGTTCGATTTTAAAAATTACGTTATAAAAACCATGCTGTAAGCACAACATAACGCTGCCTGCAGCTGCATTTATATACATACGGATATAACTACATGTTCCGTGACTCAGTCACAGTGTCTTGTTTTCTGTTTTTTTTTAATTTTATTAATTTATTTTTCAAAATTCTAATGTACTGGTCATCAGCCGATTTCAGTGGCTGATTTCGGCTGAAGGGGAAATCACGTTAAGCGTTTGATATCATAATATCTACAAAATCTGAATTTTTAAATTTAATCTTTGGGGGTTTGGGGGGGGGCGCTGCAGCCCGGCAGCACCCTACCGCCTTGGGTGCGCCCTTGATGTGAATACATTAATATAAAACCAGAAACTGTAACTCACCGTGGCGGCCAGGCACCACCCCCTTAGCAACAGCCCCCGTAACCGTACCAGCCAAGGTCACGTCCGCCCTCACGGCACTGCTCGGGGATGACTGCCAATAGTATTGAAGGTCAACGAACGTGAAGAGGAAGAAGTCGCACTTGGCAGTGCCAAACATGGACTCCGACGGCGGACTGCAAAAAATAGGCCACCGCTTTTAAATACAGCTCGAATTGCAGATGTGAAAGTTACAGATATCCGCGCAACGAGAATTGTCTGTCTGTTGCCTTACGTCACTAGACATCAATACAGTTACGTTCCGACACACAGCACACTAACCGTGCGTTACATATTACGAGGGAATAAATAAATAAATAAATAAATAAATAAATAAACACGTATATGGGCCTTTGCCACCCTGCTCTGCCCCTAAACACCGTGAATCGTTTTCAGCTGAGGCGCAACCCGCTTATCCCACTGTGTGTGATTACAAACACTCAATCAACTAACTAGGTCATTTTATTACAGCACAAGACTTACATAAACCAAGAAGCAATACTTACGCTGTGGTAAAGAACAAACGGTGCGTGCGTCGTAACATGAACACTTGAAAATAAGACAACTTTCACCCTGAAAAGTCAACGTATATGTGGGGGTGCTGGCCCAATACACAATAACCCAAATCAACCCCAGCACCACCACGGACTGCACAGCCCCTCGGCCCAGACGTAATTCTGTAGTAACAAGACCTAAGCAGAAGTTAGATGTCAGCTGCGAGGAAGCACGTCGTAGAGTGAGGAAGGCAAAACTGAGCTGAAGCAGGTAAACTCGGGAAAACACGCCACGTTGGAAGTGGGGGAGGAACCAGGAAATGGAACTGGTACGTCTAGTTGCGGGGTGGTTGCTAGGCTGACGTGGAAGCTTCTCGAAAGCAGGAATCTGTGCCATGATACGACACACATATAAATAAATAAATAAATAAATAAATAAATAAATAGATAGCTAATAAATAAATAATTAAAGTAAATAAATAAATGGGTATATGGAGTAGAGTCCTTGTCGAGAAGCTAACAGTTCCTCAGCTGTCCAATAAATTCCCTCCATTTACAACAGCCATTCTGTTGTACAGTCTGTGAAACAAATGTCAAGCGGCCCGATATTTTGTAACTCCCGAATCGGAAGCGAGGTAACGTACAGCCACCATCATACTGTCAAACTGTTGGTCGAATCTCGGTGTTTCGATGTAATTCATAGCGGAGTATTTGCTCCTCAGAGAGACAAGGAAATGAGCAGTGATGGTTCTGTGATGTAGAATTTGTTTGGTCAAGGTATTTTGCGGCATTTGCAAGCAGACTGGTGTCTAACAAACAAATTTTACATCACACAACCATCACTGCTCGTATCCTTGTCTCTCGGCCGGGCAACCAGAACAGATGCAGTCACTGCTGTTGTTATTATTATTATTATTATTATTATTATTAACTAACTCCATGGAGCAGAGGCCTTCTTGAGAAGCTAACAGTTTCTCAGCTAGTCAAGAAATTCCCCGCATTTTAAGGAACCCGGAGATTCATTACCGCATTCACAAGAGCCCGCCACCTGTCCCTATCCTAAGCCAGCTGAATCCGTAACTGGGGTCGTACCAAAGACTCGGTCCAGGTCCGAGGCCTTATCCATATGTTTCGTTAAAATCATACTTTTTTACGGTGAGGAGTTGTTGGCACCTCGCCCAACCCCCAAGCTGGAGGACCACCCCTTGTCGGCTGTCCGCGACTGCTTATTCAATGTATTCGCAGCTACCCTCCATAACTGGAGGCCGTTCCTCCACCCACAACCCGGGGACGCGCCATGCCGTGGTGACAGGGACCCACTTAACAGTATTATTATTATTATTATTATTATCATCATCATCATCATCATCATCATCCGGATTTCTCACTTCTCAGCTTTAGCTGGGAAATATTCACCTATCCTGGGATGTATCACCAACAGGATTAGGCTCGGTGGTCTTATGTGTAATTTAGGAAATTTCTTACAATTGAACATGTGCCAAGAATTACCACTGTTTGCATCTGTGTATATGTGTTTGGGTGCAGGTTAAGTCTCTTTAGGCTTTGTGACAGCGACTTCGGAATTATTCCCGTAGCTGAAATTACTATCGGGACCACTTGTACTGCGTCCCGCTTCCACACATCACGTATTTCGTTCGCCAGTTCTTGGTATTTCTTTTGTTTTTCTGTTATTGTTTTGGCGAGATTGTGTGTATTTGGAATAGCTATGTCTATTAGGAAGGTATTTTTTGTTTTCTTGTCCGTGAAAGTTATGTCAGATCGGTTGGAAGGTACTGTTTTGTCCGTAATAATGCTGCGATTCCAGTACAGTTTGAAGCTGTCGTTCTCCAGCACGTTTGCTGGTTTGTACCTATAGTATGGGCATTTGTCTTCAGTTAGTTCAGCTGCTTCTGCCAGTTTCTGGTGCATAACTTCCGCTACTTCATCATGTCTTTTTATGCACCCGGTAGGTGCCAGTTGTTCCATGCTGCAGTAATGTGCTGATCGTCTCCGGTCCTTTTCCACGTCTTCTACACATCTCGTCGATGTTTGGCTGCTTCAAAATATATTTCTTGTAGTTTTTTGTTAGTATAGATTGGTCCTGTATTGCTGTTAAAAAGCTATTATTATTATTATTATTATTATTATTATTGCATACGCGTCTCGGTTTTCATAACAACCATCACCAGTGTAGCCAGTAGAAATATTCTAAAAATGCACATCTTAAAAAAATCATAATATGAAAATGTTTTATTGGCTATAAGAAAGCCACACGCACGAAAAAATCACAAACTTATGCGGCAAGCTAAAACCAGATCTAAACCGGTTATAACAGGACTTCACTCCCCCACCAAGCCGAATCCGACTCAACCAGCCTCGAACCAGGTTCCTCGCAAGCACAACCGTCACGCCCTCATCTGTTCCTTTCTGCATGTTTTTAAAATTGTGCTTCCCAACTGCAGATCTGTGGGCCCACTACGGCCCGCAAACACCAACAGGTTTGACATGCCGGGTCTACAGTCACATTCGAAAACCGACCCTTTAAATCAGAATGCCAACAAACAACACACCACAGAAAAATGACAGAAATATCTGCTTCACTCACATTTTCAGTCTTGTCAGTGCAGCGAAGATAAATTCTGAAATGTATAATTAAGTAGCAGACGTGTAACTGCAGAGTTTCATTTAGCGTTTGTGCGAACACGATCCGTCAAAAAAGAAAAAAAAATACATATACGCCCATACCGGGACTCGAACCAAAACACTTGTGAATGGTAGCACACTGGAATCCTGACTTTACGCGCTTAGCTATCAGCGAACAGAAGCGTAAGCATCTGCATTGTACGTAACATCCACCTTTGCAGCAGCTGTACCCAGCCACACTCCTCTGACAATTAATGCACGTTAAATCACGTTTAACTTGAAATTAAGCAGATGTGTTCGTGTCTTTGTTTAACCTTTTAAAGCCTAGCGGTAACTTTACATACCACCAGGTTTAAAATTAAAAAATTCTCCATGCTGCCCACATTGCGTTTATGTGTTTTGCACGGATCTCAGAACAAACAGCAACTTTTGCCTTATAAAACATTAAGAGACTGGTTTTTATAACCAAGAAGAAGAGTGTTTACTGCGCGGTACGGACTGAGTCCTTATATAAAACACACACTTTTCGACTTAAAAGGGTTAATATATATCCAGCATGAATGACTGGAATGAAAATAAGGCAGAGAAACGCCATGCGAGCACAAATATGGAGAAACTACAAACGACTCGAATTATGATGGCAGATGTACAGTACGTCGCTTCCGGAGCAGAATTACAAAATTTCAGGTCGCTTGATTTTTTTACAGAGTGTACCTACCCTAAGCCAGATTAATCCAGTACAGCCCCTCCAATGTTTTTGCTTAAGATAATTTTAATATTATCCCCAACCTACGCCCAGGTCTTCCAAGTTGGTATTTCTGTGTGGCTCACACATCATAACATTTTACATTAAATAACACTGCTCTATCAACTGATGTAGTTCCTTTTTGTCTGTAAATCACATAACATTCTGTCATTAAATAAAGAAGGCCATGGCAGTAATAATGTTGGGAACATAGATGTTATGGCGATGTGTGTGGAAAGTTTCTCTTGGATAACATGAAAATGGATGTTCGTGAAAAATGAACTGGATGAGCTTATCCCTTACAATAGGCACACACAGGCCAACAAAACACTATACTGCAAATCAGGGCTCCAAATTATCATGCCTGTACTTGCCACTCTTACTGCAGCGCATGTATGCAAACCCACCAACACAGTAATACACAGATGAAAGTATGATGATTAGCACATCTAAATAATATCTAATAATTCAGTTCCTACCCCAGATAAACATACACCACCTGCATTACATAGCCCAAACTGTTAGAACTGTTATGGAAATACAAATATATTGCGTGCGGAATATGTAAATTTTCTGAACGTTAAAACAAATGTTACATATATAAACACTGCTCTTTAAATGGTTAGTGACCCCTTGTCTCCAAATTAAAATGTTTTGTGCCATTCCATGCTCTTAATTTCTGTATTATTTAATACATCCTAATTACTGCTTCACTTCCCAAGACATTTCTTGATATTTACGTGCTGTGGAAGTAGCCCTGTGTGAACCCCACAAAGTCACATCATCACAGTGTTTGTGCTCATCACAGGCAGCGGCACGTTGGTCATAACAAAATTACCAGAAGTCTGACAATGCTGTTGCAAAGTTTAATTCGGCCTGTGGACAGGCAGGCAGGCAGGCAGGCACACTGCAGAGTACAGTCTTGCTGGATGTAATGTCATGTAGGAACTCAATATGTAGACTGTAGGTTTCTTCAGAATGTCTGTATAATTTGGCATAACACTGCAGAATACACCTTGAATGCCACCAGCGTGGCGAACTCAAATCTCATATGGTTATGCTACTTGTGCGGAGCTTCCATCTAAAAGAGCGCCACTTCTTTGTAATGTCTGTCGAGATCTAACTTTATAATACACTGCGATCTTCCCTCTTCTGGGATGTTACACAGCATAGATTTTAATTTTTATTTTGTAACATACCTTGAGTAGAGAAGCGACATATAGGTTGTAACAAGTTCTCTGCTCCATTGAGACAGTTAAGCAGTCAGCTGCACTCAGGTGCTTAGTCAGCTGGTCTTCTGTGGAACAAAATGGGACAGAAAACATTCTTCTACAAGTCTGAGTCACGTGCCCTGTAAGTATGTAGTGACTATTGCGCTTAAAATGTGATATTAGTTACAAATTTTATACTTTATAAGACTGAAAATAAGCATTACTAAATCAAAGCAAAAAAACACACACACACACACACTAAGGATGTATGTGGCAGAAATGCAACATGACTTGAATAATAAATCTGGCCCTTTGTAGTTCTCTTTGACACGTATATCAAAAACTGCGTTGAAAAGTTACAGTGGATGTGTACTTGACAAACCAAGGAGCAGTGGGCTACCTCTTCAACAGATGGCACCCTGCAGACTGTGTTGGGCAGACACTTTTGCTCCAGCTGAGAATTGGGTGTGCACGTGCAGGAGGCAGGAAATGAAACCTTTGTGGATTGTAAAACATTTTACAAAACCCCATGGTATTATGTGTCAAAATAGATGAGGCATACATTTAAAACTATGGAGTTCTTTCTCAGTGACCACAGCACAGTACATTTAAACACTTACGGTGGCATGCTTGACACTAGGAGATAGAAGCTTCTTCATATAAATACAATATTGAATGTGAACAATTAGACCACTCTCCATTGCCAGCTGTATATAAGAAAAGATCCCGATTCTAGTGTAAATATTTTACTCATCTGACAGTCTGAGGATGACAGCATTTGCTACCTGTACATTTTATTATAAAACAGACGGTATCTGCTGGTTTCAGGTAAGACCATGGACTCTCATTCAGGGGGCTCCAAGTTCAGTCCTCAGTCAGATCTATGTGTGGATTTTACTGTTCAGCAACCAAAACTCTTACATCTACCTCACGTGAAACTTTGTATAACTGCGAAGAATAAAATGCAGCATGTTCCTGTGAAACAGCAGTGTCTGCTTGCACGTTCCTGTGAAACGGCAGTGTCTGCTTGCACGTTCCTGTGAAATGGCAGTGTCTGCTTGCACGTTCCTGTGAAACAGCAGTGTCTGCTTGCACATTCCTGTGAAACGGCAGTGTCTGCTTGCACGTTCCTGTGAAATGGCAGTGTCTGCTTGCACGTTCCTGTGAAATGGCAGTGTCTGCTTGCACATTCCTGTGAAACAGCAGTGTCTGCTTGCACATTCCTGTGAAATGGCAGTGTCTGCTTGCACGTTCCTGTGAAATGGCAGTGTCTGCTTGCACGTTCCTGTGAAACAGCAGTGTCTGCTTGCACGTTCCTGTGAAACGGCAGTGTCTGCTTGCACGTTCCTGTGAAACGGCAGTGTCTGCTTGCACGTTCCTGTGAAATGGCAGTGTCTGCTTGCACGTTCCTGAGGCAATGTGCAGTGATGTTTTAGCATAAATATCTTGCACATACAATATAGTAACTTTGTTCAAAATTATACCAACCAGAAGCTGAAACTGTACAAAACATTTGGCCATTTAGACAGAAAAATAAGCAAGGTGGTCTCTATAGGCACGTGCATAGCTGTCTGATCCTTATACCCTCACACACTTACTGACACTAAAGGCTATTTAAAATTCAAAAGTAAATAATTTGGTCTCAATCTTCATCCTTAATCCTTTTCTTCTTCTCTTTATCACTGTCATACATTTATGTCCTGCCCTCTATTCTCCCACACTCTTTCCCATCAATTTTACTTGTCCATTGGACTTCCTTCTTAACTCTGCTGTTTCTAAAATAAAACACCAAATTACATTATTTATCCTTCGCCTGGAACTGCTGCAACTGCACGGCTGCCACCTGCACATGAATATGAATATGAACACAACCAGTTATTCTGATCAGTCATACATAACAAACACACACACAGACAGACAGGGGGACAGGGGCATAGCTCTACGCTTTCTTTAACCCCCGTGCTAGAAGGAGTGGGCTGTCCACGCCATTCACCAGCCTCTTTCCCCTGGGAAAGATAAAGACACACACACACACACACACGCACACACACACACAATTCTTCCTGTGACCTGCTAAGCAAATTATTTGCCTTACAAAAATAGTGGACTTATCTATGAACAGTCTCACATTTTACAGATGGGTCAACATGCAAACAATTTTGCTCACTTTTATTGGTCCTGCTGTTCATATTATACATCTGTATGGTTAGGTTGCATATCCCATTTTATACTTTTATATTATATCTTGTATGCTTAACTTTTTTATTTTTTATTCTCTGAGGCAACACACTTATATACGATACACATTTTTTATGTATTCATTACATTCACTGTTGAAAAAGAGGGTTATTTTCCACTTTCCAAAATGTATAGAGTTTTTAATTTGTGGTTTCTGTGTGGCCTGAAGATAGCTCTTTGACTGGAAACTGGTAGCCACACGGCCTTTAAAAAGCAAAGTGTTGGTTGTGATTGTGTAATTAGTAAGTGGAAAGGAGATTTAATAAAACCTGCACGTAACCTTTGGCAGAAATGGGAGAGATAATTCTGATAGTGTTACTTGACTATACTGAACTTACTAAACTGACAAAATAATGTCACATATTTAAGCCATGGAGAAATATACGAACATTTATTCTCTTAAAATTCTGTCACCTTGTAACATACAGTATTTTCTGTACTGTAAAACACACCTTCTTCCTAGGAAATATTGCCTAAATTCTCCTTGCATCTTGTGGCCAAAAATATACTACTGTTGTCCTGTGGCATGTGTGAGTGATTGCTTTATATACCTTACTAGAACCCCTCCTGTATTGCCAAGAAATAGCTAAACAGAAGCCTGCAAACATCTGCAGAAACTACTACAAGGGATTACTGTGTCACCCTACCTTACCTGAACACACATGAAACAATGAATCCCACCTTCCCTGCCTTGATTCTTCTCACTGATTTCTGCCCATGCCAAAGTCAACAGATTTTTCAGTTCCAACTGGTACCTTGCAAAACCGCTGTCTTAATAGGATGTTTACAAGACAGTTAGGGTTTTTGTGGGCTTCAAACTGAACATGCTGACTTAAGCCAAAGAGCATGGAAACAGCACAACAGACAGATATTTTTGGTCTTCTGTAGCTGAGTAAATTATACATGAATAGAGGAAGAAACAGACAAAATTACAGAAATTAGAGAACAGAAAATATGCTGCCTATACACAGGGTGCAAAATGTACAGAAACTACAAAAGCAGCGGACAACTGCATGTCTTGAGGCTTTCATGACAACTGAAGTCAATATAACCATGTCCGGCTGACTTGCCCATCAGGCTGAGACGGTTGCATGGAAATTGAAAGCTGAATAAGAGCCCTTCCATACCTAGAAATGGATCTTATTTGTAGCAAGACAGTTAGTAGTCACACACAGCATCAATGATGTTGCTGGGACAACATCTTGTTACTGAAGATTGGGAAGAAGTATAGCATAAGCATGAGAACACAAACTAGGGTAGCACAAAAGTTAGCAGGCAGTTACGATGAAAACCGTTGTTTTTATTTCACATCTGTTATCAATGTACCCAAGAAATCGTGTCTCAAACTCAAACAGAGAAATTGTATGGGTGATATTCCCCTGCATGTCGCTGTGTTGTCAAGTACAGCTGTGTTGCCAAGCACAGCTGTGTTGTCAAGTACAGCTGTGTTGTCAAGTACAGCTGCGTTGTCAAGTACAGCTGTGTTGCCAAGCACAGCTGCGTTGTCAAGTACAGCTGTGTTGCCAAGCACAGCTGCGTTGTCAAGTACAGCTGTGTTGTCAAGTACAGCTGTGTTGTCAAGTACAGCTGTGGAAGTCAAAGAAGCTCAGATAAACATTGGGAAAACTGCTGGTCATGAGGAAATATGCTGCATTGTTTCGAGTGTGTTGTCCGGCAGTACAGAACTGTCAGGCCTGTTAATATCACAAAACTGAATTCCCATGAAAGAATTTCATTTATGTTCACACTAGAGACCAGACAGACCGGAAAAGAATGAAGCTGTGGCTACAGAAATATGATGATTAACACATTCACCTTCATAAAACTGCGCCCCTTCTTCCTGAAAGCGGTGATGTCACATGTTCAGGATATCCCCTGCAGGCCTGTGCAGTTGACAGATTAGGTTTAACTGCAACGACATCTTTTGGCCATGGTAGTGATTTCTCATCTCTGGCCTCAAGCCTGTAACATTTCACCCTTCTGTTACAAATTTAATGTTGTAGCTGAAGTTCATATAAACAACATTTAAGAACTGAGTTCCTACCTAACAGAAAAACTTTTTCTCTGAGAATAATACGTATCACACACCAACCCATGCTCAAAAATTAAAATACATAAAATAGGATAACCTTTATAGCAGGCTTTAATCACATCCCAACATGTTTCAGTGCTCTGACAGCACCATCCTGAGGGGAACGTAGAACACCATTATCGCAACACTTTTATACGTCACGTGGTGAAATGATGTTCTGTGCTTGATGAAGTTGTTTTAGATAAAAGTGGCACTGTAAAATATTCAACTTCAGTTCTTTAAAATGTTAACATCACTCACTAGCACAAGATGCCGAAGCACTGACACACATGCAAAGGCGAAAATGTAATTATGGAGTACAAGCATCACGTATTCAGTTTTGGCCTGCAGTGGCATCGTGCAGAATGTCTGTACAATATGCTGTAGTGTAGGTGGCTTGCGGTGTGATCAAAGCCTTCTACAAAGGTTATCTTATTTTACGTATTTTAATTTTTGTGCATAAGTTGATGTGTGAAACACATTATTGTGATATTATGTGCCCTGAATGGACAAAATCTTTCTCTGAAAGCCACAATCATAATTAGTGACAATGGAGAATCCTGATCCGGAGGCCAGGTCTAGTGTAAAGGTACACACTGTGGCATTGTATCTTTCTGGCAGGTCTAGTGTAAAGGTACACACTGTGGCATTGTATCCTTCTGGCAGGTCTAGTATAAAGGTACACACTGTGGCATTGTATCCTTCTGGCAGGTCTAGTGTAAAGGTACACACTGTGGCATTGTATCCTTCTGGCAGGTCTAGTGTAAAGGTACACACTGTGGCATTGCATCCTTCTGGCAGGTCTAGTGTAAAGGTACACACTGTGGCATTGTATCCTTCTGGCAGGTCGGGATTCACCACGGGTTACTGGGCTGGTCAGTTAGAATTGACACTGGAAGTGTTCGATATTTTAGGGCCCGATTTGGTACAACTGATGCTAGTGGATCATCACATAAAAATTTCATAATTTCATTCCTGAATGTTCTGGAAACAGTTCATTATGTAAATAACATAAAGAGATTACAGGCCTGTGCTCAGTCACCTACTTTCCCCTGCTATTTATCACCTCACGCATGTTCTGTACTCACTGTCATCAGGGGCTAAAATGGGCACATTTGAAGCCACAGTATCAATGGGCTCGGTCTCACACCACAGTCCAAACACTCTACTTAGCTCGGTGTCGACAAAACATAGCAACAACAACAATCTAGGGCATTCCTACACAAACTAGATACCAAGTTTCACACCCATACTTCAAATTACAGTACCTACTTCCAGGTACAGTTGATTGATTGCATAATATGTGTCCCAGAAAGAAGCTGGTTTTGTTTCCATCTCACTGTGTTTGTTCAGGTTTTGTTGCTGATCTGGAATTTCCCTGTTTGGGTCAACTGAAACATAAGAATGTTGTATATCAACAAAAACAAATAATCTGTAACACAATTATTGCAACATTAATTACCATTAGTGTTCGTAATACTGAAATAGTAACCTGTATATTTATAATCATCAAGTGTTCTTTTAATCAGTTCACAGTTTCTGAGTTGTTAATGATTTGTTACCAGTTGAGATCAACATTTAATAACACACTTAAAACACCGACGAGTTATTTCCACTTTTCTTAACCTCCATCAGTACCTTGCTGAACCATTTTTTGATGGGTCCCTTTCATTTATCTGTATTTCTAACAAGTCTCCACATCCGTGTTCTGTCTATTCTGTCTACATGATCACACTCATGAAGCTCTTTTTCTACCAGCATTAAAAAATTTTGGATTCTTTCTGACTGTTCAAGCTGTGGTGTGGAAATGGCCACAGGGCCAGGCTGGTACCTCACAGTGTTCTATCTGGACTAAACAAGAACACACACCCTTTTCTGGCGAAGCTGTTGAGACAGCGTATGAGCAGACATGAGACTGATGCATCCTCATGAGTGTCGTTGTGTGGGAAGAAGGCGTGACCTCGAACAGCGGGAAGGCCCAGTCCTCACCCTACCCATTTGCTGCAAACACAAACATGATTACTACAGAAGTACAGGTTTATGGGAGGATATGCCGTGAAATTGGGGTAGACAGATACTGCTGTTGCCTTCACATTCACAGCAGAAGGCAGTACTTACAACTGAAATGTCTGTACCCACGCGTCCACGTGCATGGTGCCACATACTTGCTGCCTCCACTGTCAGGACAGGTGACCGTGGTGACTGAGGAGCATACGTCTGTGAACTGAACTAACGACGCGACGACACCTTTGGCACATATCTGTGAACTGAACATAACGACGCGATGACACCCCTAGCATATATCTCTGAACCAAACATAAGGACGTGATGACACCCTTAGCATACGTCTGTGAACTGAACTAAAAACGTGATGACACCCTTAGCACATATCTGTGAACTGAACATAACGACGCGATGACACCCTTAGCATATATCCCCTTCTAAATCATAAACAGAAAGGATGAAGCCTGAACATCCAAACGTACAATTTCCAACATCTATAGTCGTTTATCACAGCATATTTTGGGAACCCTGCCCTTTAATATCGCCCCAAAACCCACCGCACCTCTCAGAGACTGCGTGCTGTCTCTCGACCAGGTGCTGTCGCAGTGCCTTACAGCAGTCCGCCATCACACACTTGCCATGCACCACTCACACGTCAACCGAGCATTCAACGTCATGCAACGTGTAACATTGACAGCAGTCATTAAATTGAAAATCCGTTAAACGTTTTATATACGCGTTACAAAACTTTATGTAACGTTCGACAGGCCGTCACAAGAAGTGATAGCAAATGCCAAGGGCTCGCCACTCCTGCTAAAGATGGCAGCAGGTAATGCCTGCTTGCAGCCTGCCAATGGTCAGTGTTAGAAGCATTACATGTTAACGTACGTGCCAGTTACCTTCCTGTACAGATGTTGAACAATTCCCTGCCCAGCACAGACAACAGTCAGTACTGACAGTCACAACTTGAGAATGTGACACAGAGTTGTTTTACCGACGTTTCGAAGGAACATGTTGCCTTCATTACCAAGGGTCGAGTGGATCAAGAACTGATCGCGGTCCGATTGACATGTCGTTTGAAAAGTCGGGAATCAGTCGCCAACGACAGGCGCGCACTCGGAATTTTTCACTTTGGGGGGGTGGGGGGTTGACCCTGAGACTATGTATAATTTATGTTTCATTTTAAAAATTAAGTTACACAAACCATGCTGTACGCACAACATAACGCTGCCTGCAGCTGCATTTATATACATACGGATATAACTGCATGTTCCGTGACTCAGTCACAGTGTCCTGTCTTCTGGTTTTTTTTAATTTTATTAATTTATTTTTCAAAATTCTAATGTACTGGTCATCAGCCGATTTCAGTGGCTGATTTCGGCTGAAGGGGAAATCACATAAAACTTCTGATATCACAGTATCTACAACATTTTTTTTTAAATTTAGGTTTTGGGTGTTTTGGGGCGGCTGCAGCCCGGAAACCCCCCCCCCTTAGGATGCACCCCTACAGCGTCACATCCCAGAAAACTTGAATCTTCAGTAACACCGCTGTGAGAACCTTAGTTCTGTTTGCTGTTTACTGATGTCGGACTCGGCTGTGCAGCAAGGTGGCCTGCTGCGCTGTTTTGCACTGTCTTTGCAGTATGCACGCCTCTGTCATACAGTTGGGTCGCCACTGATTGGCGCGGAGTGAGTACGGAAGGGAAGCAAAATCTGAAAATAAGTTTCGTCCGTTTTGTGCGCCTCTCTCCCGATTGTGCACAACTTGTTCGCATTCCGCCGCGCCAGCAGACCCGCTGATTGTACCAGCCAGGCAGCCACTACGTAATGCGTGCCAATACTAACCGAATAAAAGTAGAATCACATCTTCCACTTTCACCTGTGCAGTACCATCCCCTAAATTTCATAAATCTTTTTATGGGCAGGAGGGGCGTTCAAATATCCATGGGGCACACCGCCCCACCCAACTTCTTATTCAATCTGTCTCCCCAGAACTCCAACCACGCCCCCTGCACGCCTCTGTGACACCGTGCACTGGCACACAGCCAGTCTTCTTTTTAGTTTGTAACTGTATTAACGCCGATGAAAGGGTATTTCGAATTAAAGTAGAAATAAAGGAGCTGCAGACTGTTACATAATCAATGCATTTGAATACAATGAACTTTAGAATCCGATGGACGGCCATTTCTTAAACAACTTAATGGCTTTAAGTGGCTCTTAGCACTGTATGAACTTACATTGTCACATTGACCGTTCGAACACTAAACTTTACCTCAAAAATATTTAAAGACCCAGCCCGTACCGCGCAGTAAACACTCTCCGTCTCGGTTATAAAAGCCAGCCAGTTAATGCTGTATAGGGAAATAATCGCTCTTTGTTCTGAGATCCACACAAAACACATAAACACACTGTGTGGGCAGAACGTAGAATTTGTGAATGTTAAACCTGGCGGTACGTAAAGTAACCACTGGGCTTTAGGTGTGTACATATAGATTCAGCCCGTACCGCGCAGTAAACACGCTCCATCTCGGTTATAAAAACCAGTCAGTTAATGCTGTATAGGGAAATGTTTGTTCTGAGATCCACACAAAACACATAAATACACTGTGTGGGCAGAACGTAGAATTTGTGAATGTTAAACCTGGCGGTACATATAGTAACCACCGGGCTTTAGGTGTGTACATATAGATTCAGCCCGTACTGCGCAGTAAACACGCTCCATCTCGGTTATAAAAACCAGTCAGTTAATGCTGTATAGGGAAATGTTTGTTCTGAGATCCACACAAAACACATAAATACACTGTGTGGGCAGAACGTAGAATTTGTGAATGTTAAACCTGGCGGTACGTACAGTAACCACTGAGCTTTAGGTGTGTACATATAGATTCAGTCCGTACCGCGCAGTAAACACAGTCTCGGTTATAAAAACCAGTCAGTTAATGCTGTATAGGGAAATAATCGCCGTTTGTTCTGAGATCCACACAAAACACATAAATACACTGTGTGGGCTGAACGTAGAATTTGTGAACGTTAAACCGGGCGGTATTTCAGACAGGCCCTGTGTTGCAAAGCTCGCCTCTCGGACATCTGCACCCTCAGACACGAAACACGCACCTCCTTCCCTGTGATGCCGGCCGTGACTATGATACACTCTCTGTGATCTGGCTACATTTGTTATCCAGTAACGTAACGTCAATCAAAGGCCGTACAGTCTAAGACGTAGGTCAAATTAATTTCCGGTATTGCGGGTTCGAATCCCGTTGAAGGCACGCATGTTCGTCCTTTGCATCTGTTGTGTAGGTAGCAGCAGATGTTGTTGTGTACCGCAGAGCAGAAGAGCGGTAGAGGCCGCGCTGTAAATGGGGTGAAGAAGCGGAAATTATTTCTCTCAGCAGCCAGCCGGATATAGCCGATCTGGTCACATAACAGGGGTAGCCAGATGTGGCCGCCTGGCCGTTCCTGGCGTGCCAGTGTGCCAAGAACACCCGCTTGAAACACTGTCAGCTTTGGAGGTCTGACGGCGGTGTTCGTGGAGGCCATTGTCTTCTGGATGTGACAATGTGTCAACTGGTAGAATGCTAACCTTCCGACGTTTCAAAACAACCTGTTTCCTACCTGATGATACAGACAGCAGGTCCGTCTCTTACGTTTATATACATCTATCAAATTACAGGTCGTGACACAACGAAACCACAACACTGATGACAATATTAACCTAAAATTAACCTGAATTATACATAAAGACCCAGTCCGTACCGCGCAGTAAACACACCACGTCTCGGTTATAAAAACCAGTCAGTTAATGCTGTATAGGGAAATAATCGCTGTTTGTTCTGAGATCCACACAAAACACATAAATACACTGTGTGGGCAGAACGTGGCATTTGTGAATGTTAAACCTGGCGGTACATACAGTAACCACTGGGCTTTAGCTGTGTACATATAGATTCAGTCCGTACCGCGCAGTAAACACACTCCGTCTCGGTTATAAAAACCAGTCAGTTAATGCTGTATAGGGAAATAATCGCTGTTTGTTCTGAGATCCACACAAAACACATAAACACACTGTGTGGGCAGAACGTGGCATTTGTGAATGTTAAACCGGGCGGTACGTACAGCGACCGCTGGGCTTCAGACGGTTACCAAATGCGGCGACCACCTCACGCTTGTCCCCAGTCGCGGTAGCAGCACAGACTCTGCGTTCCAGATTCCTTAATGCTTGCGGCCATTATTTGCCATGGCCCAAAACAGGGTCAAGCAGTTCATCCATTGACAGCCTGTGTGTTGCGTCGGACTTGACAATCAAATTTATTGACTCTAATGGACTGCAGGAGCGCCATCGCAGTGACGCGCAGTGCCGACAGTAGCTGATGTGGTCTCACACGCCTGCAGTTTAGTGACTTATACATACTTGGGCTCCAGTGTTTGGCATGAAGTCGACACACACACTATACAACACTTGGTTTGTGAGCGAAATCACACCCGTGATACAGACACCCATGCCCCCTGCGGGATTCGAACCCGCAATCCCAACAAGCGAACGGCCGAAGACCCACGCCTTAGACCGCGCGGCTACTAGAATCGGCACACTCATTATTACTTCCGTTAAATTTTAATACTTTTATTAATGATATTAAGTCATTTCCACGCCCCCCCTCCGCCCGGCTTCATTCGCTGCGGTATTTGCGGTTTTCCTTCCGGCCACACACGCTTAATGATCCCAAATGAACTGTCCTATTCAGGTAGTTTAATCTCTATTGGCCAAACGGGTAGAAACTGAAAACGCTGTCCGAGGTAAGGGATGAACATCTAAAACGAAGCAACTCTGGCCTTCAGCAGCTACAATGGGACTTAAAGGGCGGAAGATAAAACTTAACGTTGACGTTTCGGAAGGCAACCGCCTTGAAGTCGTACTGTCAAGGTCGAGGTGTGGGTTCCCCGAAATATAACGCGATGCGAGACTTCACGGGGTCACAAACCCTAAGACAGCAGTCATCACGCTCAGTGCCTCAGGTACTTCGAAACTCGTTCCATTAACACGCCCTTAAGTTTAAACAATTCTGCAAGAACATTCATTCATTCCACAGTCTGTCCTATGACGGGTCCACAGCCCCTTCCCAAGCGAGTTCTGCTGGCCTCTCAAACGCAAGCAGGTGGCGGGCCAAACGCAAGCAGGTGGCGGGCCAAACGAACAATTTTAAAATTACGCAGCAAAAAATTTGAAGCAATAGAAGGTTAAGCACTCGCACTTTACTTTAAAATCAGGCACGCTATTAAGAATATTTCCAATATTAATAACAATGAACTCTGTTCGACCAACTGCGGTGGTGCAGTTCGTCGAGGCACTGCGCTACAAATCGGAAGGTCGCGGGTTCGATTCTCGATGGTGTCAGTAGATTTTTTCATTGACATAATCCTTGGGGTCGACTCAGCCTCTAACAGAAATGAGTACCAGGAATATTTCCTGGGGGTAAAGGCGGCCGGTGCGTATGGCTGACAAACTTACCACCTTCATGTGCCAATTGTCTAGAAATCTGGGAGTCTCAACTTCCTGGAACCGTACGGGCCAGTCCAGGCCTGTAACGGGACTGCTTTACCTTTTGAACTGTGTTATAACTATGGAATTTAAAAATTTACTGCACAGTTTTCACTGCTGCCGTCTGCAGTACGTAACTATCCATTGGTAGCAAGCATTCCAAGCCTTACAGACCGTGACGAAAAACATTGTATATAACTAGTGTAGAACTCGCTTATAACGTCATGATAGGGACTGAATATTTTGTGTCCTTATAAACGGGTGTCATGACCGAGGAATATAATGTTATGGTTAACAGTGAGCAATTAATTGGTACTACGTAATACCTGACGCTATAGGCGAGGTCTCGCATAATCCGATGTCGTTATAACCGGGCCCTATGGTATAACATTCAGCAGTGAGCTAGGCCTCATTCTTGAAATGAAATAAAATCAGTGGGAGGGCTGTATAAACTAAAGTGGTCGGTCGCGGGTTTTGAGACCCCTGACGCAGATAAAATGGCCTCCGCCCAGAACGGGCCGGCTAGTGTATCAGCTAGCATTGCTGCCACAGCTCGAGACAGCAGTACCAAGCAGCGCCAGAAGATGGCATGTGAAAGTAGGTACACCATCGTTTATCAAAATACTGTGTTAAACAACCTTTGCCTCGTTATCACATGACAGCGTGATAAACTGTTTACCACGTCCCGACCTTCCGCCCCCTGACCTTACAGCAGCCTCCTGGAGCCAGCGGACCTCTGCAACGTCAGGCACGTTTTAAATATCACAAAATAAAACTCGTTTTTTTATTAATAAAATGTATGCGTGTTTGTGTGTAATTTATTCGGCTCTTTGAACACGGACGGCACGCAGCACCAGCTTCCCACCAATTAATTGTCAGTTTTCGAAAGAATATTTGTTTCAAAGCTCGCATGTTTCCCCGCTTGTCCTTCTGATAAAAGTAGTATTAAGATGAAGATGAGGATGCGAATACTGGTGGAAACATACTGCAAGGGGTAACTGAAGTACTGTGAGAAACACCTGTCCCAGTGCCACTTTGCCCGCTACAAATCCCACATGGACTGGCGGGACTGAACACCCTTCTCTGCGGTGACAAGCCGGCGACTAACGGCGTGAGCCATGGCGCGTGTCTTAAAGCCTACCTTCCTCTAATTTGTATATAAAAAATTTAAATTCTCACCTCATAGAGAACACATTCCATGTCAAATGCAAAGACGGATTTCTTAATGATATTTAGCGGAATAAACGGCATTAATTCTAAGAATCATACGAAACATAAATATTGCGTCACACCAGGCGGTACACAGAGTTACCTTTAAGCCTAAACACTTTAATGACAGCTACGTACTTTTTGCACAAAGCGAGGTGCAAGTGGGGGCACCACACAAAACAATTAGAAGTTGAGGCGGACGCAGTTCGAAGTACGTAGGTTGGTAGTACTTTTGTAAGTAAGATGGAAGGGGCTGCGGACTGAGAAAAACCTGGTGTTAGCAGGCGCAGTACCCCCTGTATCATAACGACTCAACAAATATCTATCTATCTATTTAAACAGTTTAATGACGCCTCACTGTCCACACTCAGACACACCACACTCGGTAGGACTCCTCTGGACAAGTGATCAGCCCGACGCACAGACAACACACAACACTCGCAATAGACAGACAGACCTGCTTCCGACGAGATTCAAACTCGCAATCCCAGCAAACGAACGGTCGCAGACCCACGCCTCAGACCGCGCGACCACTGGCATTGACGATATTAAATAACAAACCCTCTAAAGCCCAGCGGTCACTTTATGTACCGCCAGGTTTAACATTCACAAATTCTACGTTCTGCCCACACAGTGTATTTATGTGTTTTGTGTGGATCTCAGAACAAACAGCGATTATTTCCCTATACAGCATTAACTGGCTGGTTTTTATAACCGAGACGGAGTGTGTTTACTGCGCGGTACGGACTGAGTCTCTATATAAAATTCAGGTTAAAGTTAGACCTTGACACCCGGCTGTGCGGGTCAGTCGCCTCTCAGCGCGGAGGCCCTCTTTCGATCCCAGGTCAGTCAACGTGAGATTTGTAATGGGCGAAGTGGCAGTGGGACATGTTTTGCTTCCAGTACTCCAGTTTCCACTGTCAGTATCATTCCACCAATGCTCCATACTCATTCATCCATCTACCACCGAAGCTGTATAATGTTTTTCTCCCAGTACTTCAGTTTCCCCTGTCAGTATCATTCCACCAATGCTCCATACACATTCATCCATCTACCACCGAAGCTGTATAATGTTTTTCTCCCAGTACTCCAGTTTCCCCTGTCAGTATCATTCCACCAATGCTCCATACTCATTCATCCATCTACCACCGACGCTGTATAATGTTTTTCTCCCAGTACTTCAGTTTCCCCTGTCAGTATCATTCCACCAATGCTCCATACTCATTCATCCATCTACCACCGACGCTGTAGAATGTTTTTCTCCCAGTACTCCAGTTTCCCCTGTCAGTATCATTCCACCATTGCTCCATACTCATTCATTCATCTACCACCGACGCTGTATAATGTTTTTCTCCCAGTACTTCAGTTTCCC
>BLKM01000158.1:324956-336322 GCA_013340265.1 Coptotermes formosanus | reverse complement strand
AAAAGTTCTCCCTGAAGATGACCCACCAGGGTCGAAACATGTAGGAGTGTGTTACAATTGATGATAAAACTCTCTTTGTGCATTTGTTGGTGATTAGTGTTTTTTATATTTCCCATGCACCAGTCATCAGCCGGTTTCTGTGGCTGATTTAGGCTGAAGCGTAAACATGTACAGCGTTTGATAACATCGCGTCTACAAAATGTGTGTTTTTTTAATTTCGCTTTTTGGGGGTGTGGCCAATGAGCTGTGTCGATCTTCAGGGTATAATAAATTCTACCCTGAAAATGGAGACAGTGGGATGCTGCGAAAAGTTGATTAATTTCTACCAGATTGCAAGGCCTCACGTCCCCAAAACAGCTACTTCTGTAATGCTTTACACAGTGTTGCTGGTGTTCCACTTTTTCTTTTTGAACAAGAAATTGGAATTTTAGTCTTCTTTTCGTGAATTCGCAACCTAAGCCTACCTTTCCATCCACTTACACACTTCTTTTTCCTCGCACAGTGTCTATGTCATTCAGCAGATCCCGACATTGTATATTTTATCCATAAGCTTAAATATTATCTCCAGTTTGCATGACACTTTATTGTGTCATCAACTGTGTTTGTATTTTTAGTCGTCTTCTTATTTATTTACTTTCTAATACGCAAACTTAAGTTCCCTCGCACACATCACAAGTGCGCAGTTTCTGTGTTGCTGTTAATCTTCTGCACAATATGTGTTTTACTTCCAATACACCGAATCCGTACGGACGCAACATTTTTTTGCCTTCGGTAACATGGCCGATAACTTCACATACTTAGGCACTTTAGTAAAATCGCGAAAAGCGACTATTTACCTTCGTCGTGTCTGTCTGTCCCCGTGGAACAACCCGGCTCCCGCTAGACGGATTTTCACGAAATTTGATATTTGAGTATATTTTTTCCAAAATGTGTCGAGAAAATTCAAGTTTCATTAAAATCTGACCAGAATAACGGGTACTTTACATGAAGACCTGTGTACATTTCTGATAATATCTCGCTGAATTTTTCTTAAAATGAGAAAGGTTTCACACAAAAGTTGTAGAGAAAATCAAAACACACATTTTATGTTCAATAACTTTTTTCCGAAAATCGTACCGTTTATGAGATAATGTGGAAAAATATGGTACAGCCGGACAGGCCACAGATGGCAATATAATACGGCGCATGCGCTTTGCATGCTGGATAACTAAGGCTACAAACACACACTCGGAATATGTAATACTTATTGCTTTTCCACGGCAACAGTGGTTACGCGAACGCGCCTCACTGTTACGTTATACGCACAGTGCCTGTATTGTTATTTTAAAGTGCGTTTACACTAACCGTACGGACTGGAAGTCAGTTGTCCGTCACACGTTCAAGAAACTGAACGCATTTTTAAGTGTGTTACCTCAAGGATTGACAACGAGAAGCGTCCTTATTGACAAGCTGTCAGTTTCTCACTTAGCCAAAAAAAATTTCGCATTTTGCGGAACCCGGAAGTTCATTACCGCATTCACAATAGCCCGCTACCCGCTCGTATCCTGAGCCAGCTCAATCACTCCACGCCATGAGATCTTCGCTCCTCTGGGATGATAGCTGGTCCCGAAACGTCGGTAACTAACAACCTACGCTACGTAACATTCCAGAACAGCGAAGATGTCATTTACGCCGCGGCGGAAGCCTGAAGTCACACATTCCACACAATTCTCTGGTACTTCTCTCCTCTCCCATGCGTGCCACATGCCCAGCCCATTGATGCAGTCGAACAGACGTGAGAACTCCAGTAAGCAAATTCTTGGATTGAAGTCAAACCCAGAAATGCACAATATTAGGTGTGTAATTTGCTGCGGCAAGGGCAGGGCCCTCTGAGGTGTGACGCCTGCCTTTGGCAGACAGATACCGACGTTTCGGAGGTATCATCAGTCTGTCTTTTCACATAAGAAGACCTAGGTTCTTCCGAAACGTTACTGTCTGTCTACCAAATTACACGGTGCCACATTCTACATGGTCAAAACCATTATTTATAATTTCGATTTGTGGCTGCTCCTCCCAGAGGCAGACACGTTGTCTTTATTCTTATTTCTGTCGCACCTGGTACTGGGCGGTGAATCAATAACACGTATCCAGTATTTGTGTCAGCTCTTTGACAATAGGTTAATAAAGACACCAGCTTGTTTTTAATTAAATAACGAGGAAGATGCTGAACTTAGTTTTGTGTCGCGGCGTGTAGATGGCAGGGCGTTCAGGGTGGGGCCCCTTGTGGTAGGGGACTCTGTGGCAAGCTGCAGAGACGCGTGCTGGCGGCCAACTCAGTCGGTGGCGAGCGGTTGACTGATTTTTAAGTGTTAAAAGCTTGCTTCCTGGCTATTGCCTGTCGCCGCGGTGGCTACTGGGGTTCAAACTTGGCCCATTCGGTAAGTCCTACGCCTGTTTACACAAATCCAACATGAAAGATCTAGTTTTGTGAAAGTTCTTACATATTTTCGAAGTGGAAGAAAAAACATGATGTCGGCGGGTTTGTCGATTTATGGTGAGCGTTGGAATTAAGTTGCCGCTTTCTCTAGCTCTTCTCTGAGGCTAGCTCTGCCCCTCCTTACCTATGTACAATAAGGTCTGTTGTGCAGGCTGTGTCAGATATACGGTGTAAAATTATTTCAAAGCATGTAATCGGCAGTCAGCGTTTGTTTCCCCGGCGCTAGCGTGTATTTCTAGAATAGCTACTTACGCGTCTGTGCACCCACCCACACGTACACCCACCTAGTGTCTACACAGCAGCTCTACCATACACAAAGCTATTCTCGGACGAACGTTTGGGTACATAAAACGTATACAAATGACGACAAATTGAATTAGGTATAATTTGAAAAACGCAGTAACTGTTTTTAGCGAACGTGCATCTTACTGTGCAGTTCTGTCAGCCATGTTAAGAGTCATGTTGATACGACGTGTTGGAATAGAACATAGCTTACTGGTCAGAACCCTAAACAATGATTTGGGAGAGACATAATGGCGGAGAGAGTGAGAATCAGAACACATACTGCTGCCAATATCGCTACTGCGTTGCATACTTGGCATCCTCGCCCGTTTTTCTGTGTCTACGCACTCCATTTCATAAGCTCGTATTAACGTCCCCCTGATGTTTCGTGTCCAAGAGGAGCGTGCGGTGAAAATGGCAACAACAATTTAAAGATGCAAAAAGTGAAAGTACTTTTGTATTCAACGCCCCCCCCCCCCCCCGATTTCCGAAACATTGTTGTGTTTTTGGGTGGGGGGGGGCGAGGAAGCTAGATGTTTGTTTTTCTGGTAAGGGCAACGTGTAGATTTAGATGAGAATGGAGCATTGGTGGAATGGTACTGACAGGGGGCAACCAACAAGATGTAAAATCAACATGAATTACAGACAAACTCAGCCCGTACCGCGCAGTAAACACACTCCGTCTCGGTTATAAAAACCAGCCAGTTAATGCTATATAGGGAAATAATCGCTGTTTGTTCTGAGATCCACACAAAACACATAAACACACTGTGTGGGCAGAACGTAGAATTTGTGAATGTTAAACCTGGCGGTACGTAAAGTAACCACTGGGCTTTAGGTGTGTACATATAGATTCAGTCCGTACCGCGCAGTAAACACACTCCGTCTCGGTTATAAAAACCAGCCAGTTAATGCTGTATAGAGAAATAATCGCTGTTTGTTCTGAGATCCACACAAAACACATAAACACACTGTGTGGGCAGAACGTAGAATTTGTGAATGTTAAACCTGGCGGTACGTAAAGTAACCACTGGGCTTTAGGTGTGTACATATAGATTCAGTCCGTACCGCGCAGTAAACACACTCCGTCTCGGTTATAAAAACCAGTCAGTTAATGCTGTATAGGGAAATAATCGCTGTTTGTTCTGAGAGCCACACAAAACACGTAAATACACTGTGTGGGCAGAACGTAGAATTTGTGAACGTTAAACCTGGCGGTACGTACAGTAGCCACTGGGCTTTAGAGGGCTACTACATATGTCTGATGTGGCGAGTGAGAAACGTAGGATGGCACTTCTGTACCCGTACAACTCCTGTAACCGACAGCCTGCCTTTTTCCCCAGACGCCTTTATTACGCTGCGCGCCGTGTTCGTTACGTGCTACGTGTCAGAGGGCCAGTTTGTTAGTGCTTACACCTGTGACGGTTGGCGTCTGTTAAAATAAAAAAAAAATAGTTTGATATAATCCGCGTATTGGGGGCGTGGCAGGGCGGGGGGGGGGGCGGGGATCCGTGAATATGAACATGACGCCATTTTGGGCAGCATGGCGGCTGGCGAGGCGCGCAGTCTTCACATGACTGGTATTTTGGGTGGAAACAGACTGTACTGAATCCTGGGAATGCTCGCTGACATTCAGTTTAGAAACTTTTGTCTTGGCGTCTGCCGCCTAAAAATGTAAAATTTAGAGCAGGGTGACAGCTTCGCCTGTCCCGGCTTCATTGTGAAACTTTTCCCCTAAACGTGCAAGAAGCCACACGGCCTGAGTGAGATAACGTGCAGCAGCGGTTAGGCAGAACACAGCCTTCAGGCGCGGCCTAGTCTCAATGAACGATAACAATGTTTGGAGAAATCCGCTGCGTCCAACTTGATGGTAGAACAATCAGTCCTAAAGCCTCGATACCTACCTACACGGCGTCACATTCCGTAAGAATAACGGTCTTCATAGGTTGAGGTTGTCTGATGACTGGGTGTAGAGGAGGAAACGTGAACCTCTGGGAACCGGAAGCAACTTGAGACGGGCGGAAGTTGCGTAATGAGGGAACTGCAAGGCTATCCCTGTTCCTGATTAAGCACCACGCCTGGAACGGTGCTGGGGGGGGGGGGAGATGGTATAGCTGCGTGAATGGTCAGAGTCACGCCCTGGCCGCTTTACCCCCAGCACTCAAGGGGGCGGACCTCAAGGCCGGTGTAGATATTGCACTCACCACTTTTTGTATATTAGTGAGCAGTCACACCAGGGAGGAAGGGCGAGGAATGTAGCACGGATGGGATAATAAGACAGACGGGATGAACTACTATACAGTAGAACCCGGTTATAACGACATCGATTTATACGACACCTCGTCTATAACGTCAGATATTCTGTGGTACCAATTAATTCGTCACTGTTAACCATAGCATTATACTGCTCGTTTATAACGACACAAAATATTCAGTCCCCTTCATGACGTTATAATCGAATCTGACTGTATTTTTGTCGCAAATCCTAAAAGGAGCCAACTGGGGCAAATACGAGTATACAGTGATATTAAAACAGACGTTATGGACATAAGATATAGGCCTAATTGTGTGAACTGGATTCAGCTGGCACAAGATAGGGTTAATGCTGTGTTCTTGTAAATACAATAAACGTCGGGAGTTTGTTCATTAGTCGAGGTCTGTTAGGATATCGGCTGCACTGTGCTGTACACACTCATGACTACAGCGCCACCAAATGCCAGCTGTAACCTGTATCACGTAACGTACAGCCGTGTGCTTTTCCATGGCGCAACAGCCCCCAGTGGGACAGGGCCTCCTCATTATCGAGGCTTCACGATCACACTCGCACACCACACTCGGTAGGACTCCTCTGGACGAGTGATCGGCCCGACGCAGAGACCTCTACCTGACAACACAAACACTGTACAAGAGACAGACATCCATGCCCCCGGTGGGATTCGAACCCACTATCCCAGCAAACGAGCGGTCGCAGACCCACGCCTTAGACCGCGCGGCCACTGGGATCGGCCAGTCGTTTGTTTAATCGTGCATCACTCAGCGGTTCAAGTACTTGAATTTTAGGCCATTTAATGATGGTTCAACTGCAGAGCGATACATTAAATTCGGGAACTGTGAATGAGCAAAAGAATTTAGAAGAGACGGTAATATCGGCTCATTATTTTATCTGACAAATATCGTTTCTCAGATAAAGTAATTATCCTATATCTCAGCGTCTGAATGTAGAGGTACCGGTCGAGATTCGAACAGAGTACTTTCGATTACAGCCCTAAGATGTTACCACTGCACCAGCCCGCTAGACAGCAGCTACACCGCCGGACACGTGTCGGTTTAAGCAGAAGCTGCTAAGATCACGTGAAACAGAAACGGGACTTGTCATTCAAACGAAATTACGAGATGCAGAGTTTTGTGTGCTGACATACACGCTGAAGGTTTGCTTGTGTCCTCCTCGCTTTACAAACACAAAAAGCTAACGCCAAACTGACATGGCAAATATTTCAACAAAAAGCACGGTTTTTGTCTCGTTTGTTTCAATACAAACCCCAAACTTTTCCAGCTTATTTCGTGGTCAACGTTTTTATTGAACCTGTTATGCAATACACAAGGTCAGGTAATGTGTGAAATGTAAAGGTAAAGATGTCCCTGTGCAGGACATGAAGATATACTGGGGGGACTGGAGGTAGAACTCCACTAATTCTGAACCTCGGCAGCACGTGGAGGTGGGTTGTCAGTTTCACGTCCTGGTCACTTTATCCTCCAGGAACGACCCCCTGGTATCCGTTAAACAGGAAGCTCGACGGGCCATAGGGACGGTCTGTAAGTTTTGGAGGAGACAAAAATCACTGTTCCTGCGAGGGCATTGACGAGTGAAGCGTTTACGTTACAATAATTGGCTGGTGCCTGGGGACCAGAATGTTGGTTCGGCCGACGGTACACATTATATGAAGGGGGCGATCAGACATCAGAATAGCTCTAACAACACCAACAAAACATGACACCCGAATTTTTTGGACCTGAACTCTGACCCTCCCAATGCATATACAGCGAGGTCACTGCCCGGGTTGACAGGTGTGCATTTCGTAACCACTCGTAACGCACAGTGCGTGCCACGGTATGGGCGTGTGCGTGTGGTACAGCAACTGACGATCAACGTTTTCAGACACTTTAAAAGCTGAACTTTCAAGCAATATTTGAAATTCCACTTTCCGCCTCACAGACAACATCACTGTTCTCTGTACAAACCAATCGATTATTTCTCTTGAGAGAAACAATTGCTGTTTATTCGCCCCATCACATGAAACACTAACACACAGTTTAACTGGAAGGGACACTTCTGTAGGGCTTTAAAGTCTAAGATTGACCCAACTATATATATAAAGGCCCAGTCCGTACCGCGCAGTAAACACACTCCGTCTCGGTTATAAAAACCAGCCAGTTAATGCTGTATAGGGAAATAATCGCTGTTTGTTCTGAGATCCACACAAAACACATGAACACACTGTGTGGGCAGAACGTAGAATTTGTGAATGTTAAACTGGCGGCACATAAAGTAACCACTGGGCTTTAGAGGGGATAGTTAAATATTCAGTCCGTACCGCGCAGTAAACACTGCGTCTCGGTTATAAAAACCAGTCAGTTAATGCTGTATAGGGAAATAATCGCTGTTTGTTCTGAGATCCACACAAAACACATAAACACACTGTGTGGGCAGAACGTAGCATTTGTGCATGTTAAACCGGGCGGTACGTACAGTGACCGCTGAGCTTTGAAGGGATAACAGTCAGGCAGTCGGTAGTTACAGCAGCTACCGTGCTGAGGTTCCATCTGTTCCAGGACATACGCCATACAAAGCCCCCTGAACGTCTAGATCTAGCACTGGCACACGTGGATGTTAACACCGACGGAGGTCTGGCTAATGACCGCCTCATAAGCAAGGCAGTCTCCTGTTGCATTAGTGTCAGCAGCAGCCCTCTGCTCGTACAGTTTCGTACAGACTGCTGCCTGTCTTTCGAAAACTCACACGCAGTTGCTTCGAACACGTTCTTTTATCCAGCACAGTTGGTGCTTACGGCTTGGAAGGACTGGGTTCAGTTCCGGAATGTTCCATTTGCCGTCTCTCCGTGCTCTGGGGGCCCAGTATTAGATATAAGGCGGCCGGAGCTTGAAGCTGATACCTTGATCTAGTGCCGAGGTTAAAAATGAGCGAGGCATTATTTTCATATCACCCTGCGCTTTCGCGAACGTTGTTTGGGCAAATGGAATAATTCAATTTATTTTTTAATTCGAGAGACTGGCTTTTGCACACTGTGATATAAATATATAGGGTCGAGATAGCTCAGTCAGTATAGTGACTCTGCTACGGACTGGACTACCGATGAATGTGGTTCGAATCCCGGCAGATGCAAGATATATTTCTCTTCTCCAAAACATCCAGACCGGCTGTGGGTCCCACCCAGCCTCCTTTTCAGTGGGTACCGGGTCTCTTTCCTGGGGATAAAGCGGCCGAAGTGTGAGGCTGACCACTCACCTCAATCTTAGTGCAGATGTTTAGAATATATGGAGCTATCCTTACGCTCCCCCATACGGCTACATACATTGCACAGGAGAACTCTGTACCCTGATGCAGACCTGACGCTTTGACGTGACCTCTTGAGGTCGTGCGGTGACCCACAAGCCACAGTCTGTACGCCAGCAGTTCCGTAAATACCTCTAGAATGGTCAATCAACTCACAGGAATTTGGTGGGCGCGGCCAAGCGTCCTTGTGGCCAACTACCTTACTGTAGAGGTGGGATGTGACGCGGCCAAGCAATCAGAAGCCCCCGTCATTACTGGCCGTGCTGATCATCAACCGTGGGGTAATGTAGCTGCCATCCTGCCTGCTTGTGTTCAACAAGATGGTAGTTGGTGACCTTGTGACGCAGTTTATAGATTTCAGCACGGCGTTCTTTGCTTCCAGAATGCCACACGGTTTCACGGTACACGTGTGGCTGCAATTCCACTTATGCTCGCACAACAAAAGTTCGGCCTTCCCTGTGCCGATTTTCAGGTAACTCACAAATGTTCAACAGCACTGTGTGCACACCTGTTGTACCGAATTTCATCCGAATCGGACGCAAAGTGTACAAAACACTGATAAAAGGTCATAATGTCATGAAATGTGTGAGAAATGTTTAGCTGTACACTATAGTACGTCTTTATGCGTTTGTTTTGTGCCATCCGGCATAACAAATTCGCCAGTTCCATGGAGCAGATCACTTCTTGAGAAGCTGATACTTGCCCATCTCTCCAAGACGTTAGATGCCATTTATGGAAAGCCCAAGCTCATTGCCACGTACACAACAGCCCACAGATTGGTCCCGAACATTATGTGGATAAATCCAGTCCACATCCTCGTGCCCTTTTTAAGATCCGTTTTAATATTATTCTCACACCCGCACCTAGACGTTTCAAGTCATCTTTTCTTTTAGCTTTTCGGATCAAAATTTTGTTATGCATTTCTCACATCTCCCATGCGTACTACTTACACCAACCAATCTTTTAATAATTGTCCTTAACGCGTATCTAACGTGATTCTTTGAAGGTGAACTGCCTCGTGTCTTGGCACATGGCAGGCCTCACTGTGCATATTTGACGAAGCTACGTACCAAACAAACAGTCTTCACATTCTCGCTGCTATTAGAAGTGCGTGGCGGACACATTGAGTGCTGTTATGCAACGAAACAGCGTCGTGGCGAGTTCGTGAAGGCTTTCAAACGAAATTACTGAAAACCGTGACAGTGAAATAAATACGTTACTGCCGCATGGAATGTCAGTATGCCAAACGTTCACGTATTCGTACCTTCAGGATTGTAATTATAATGGGAGCTGCGTCTTCCGAAACTCCCAGAGCCGTCCGCTGCACTGGAGGAGACTAAAACACTTCGGGTGGTTCGAAGAAATGCATAGCTTGATATCTGAAGGGACGAAATTACAGGCTACGGCACGAGATTAAAATTACTCTCTGTATTGTGTATAAAGATTCACTTGGCACCTCACAGAGAACACAGTGTTTCGATTAGAAAGACCTGTCGGTTAATGCTGTATAGGGAAATAATCGCTGTTTGTTCTGAGATCCACAAAAAACACATAAATAAACTGTGTGGGTACAATGTAGAATTTGTGAATGTTAAACCTGGCGGTACACAAAGTGACCGCTTGGCTTTAGATGATTAGTTGGCAGTAATGCTACAAAATTTTTAAATTACAACGCTGTGAACATGCTTGCAGAGGCGAGCCGGCTTACACTATTTCAGCGACTACGCAGCGTTTTATAATGAACACCCTGTACAACAATCACTTTCACACGCCTGTCTCTCTAAACTGTGTACAGTCACTGTGAATGATTTGTAGCCATTTCATATCAGTTTAAATACACAACTTTAATGTCAGATTTCAGGGCTGGCCATAAGTTTGCAATGACATTCGGCCAGATGTACACCCCTTGACGTGTGCCAATTTTCCGTCTCATCCTGTCATCTTAATTCCCTGTGCAGCGGAATACTAACATTGGCTATGACGACGCCATCAGGTAATTACGTGCTGACCACAAACACGTCTGTCAGTGTACGATTTGTGCTAGACGTGGTTTTTGTGAGGAGTTAAGACACAGTGCCCCACGGGCTACTGCTTTCTTTCTTAGTCCTTCCCTCTTCTACCTACTTGTTCACAGCAGGTGTTGAGGGTTTTTGTGATTCCATTTAATCACACTCAAGCACACACCACATTCGGTGGGACTCCTCTGGACGAAGGATCGGCCCGTCGCAGAGACCTCTACCTGACAACACAAACACTGTACAAGACAAACATGCATGACCGCGGTGGGATTCGAACCCACGATCCCAGCAAGCGCTCGGCCGCAGACCTACGCCTTAGACCGCGCGGCCACAGGGATCGGCCAAGCTACTGTGACACAGTGGCTGATAAGGTAGCTAAATGAGACAAGAAGCACAGACAAAACGGTGTTGTGTTTATGACTGTGATACAGGGAATGCGTGGTCTTCTGTTGGTGTCCAGAACTGTGGGCGTGTTGGAAAGAAATCGGCGGTCACAGTTAACACCGAGGGGAGGCAGAATGAGTTGTGGTCACCATTTTCAGGTACTGAATTCTTCACTGCTGCGCATATAAAATGAAAGCAGTTAACCCTCTAAAGCCCAGTGGTTACTTTATGTACCGCCAGGTTTAACATTCAACAATTCCACGTTCTGCCCACACAGTGTGTTTATGTGTTTTGTGTGGATCTCAGAACAAACAGCGATTATTTCCCTATACAGCATTAACTGGCTGGTTTTTATAACCGAGACGGAGTGTGTTTACTGCGCAGTACGGACTGGGTCTTTAAATATAATTCTACGTTCTGCCCACACTGTGTGTTTATGTGTTTTGTGTGGATCTCAGAACAAACAGCGATTATTTCCCTATACAGCATTAACTGGCTGGTTTTTATAACCGAGACGGAGTGTGTTTACTGCTCGGTACGGACTGGGTCTTTAAATATAATTCTACGTTCTGCCCACACGGTGTATTTATGTGTTTTGTGTGGATCTCAGAACAAACAGCGACTATTTCCCTAT
>BLKM01000158.1:250442-293867 GCA_013340265.1 Coptotermes formosanus | reverse complement strand
TCCTATGTCATATCTGTGTGTACACACTTGCTCGGCTACCAACTAGACCCTTAGTAGGCCCTTTAAGGGTCTAGTTGGTAGCCGATTCAGTGTTGAGACATTGTGCAGAGAGAGACAAAGAGGCTCCTTTCAGCGTTGCCAAATGTAGGTCACCAAATATTACACATTAGTGGTGCTGGCATTATTGGCAGCTCACCGTATATTCCACATTAGCAGGATAAAGGTTAATGTGATTCTCTGATGACGATCCCATGAGGCATCGAAACATGTAGCAGTGTTCAGCGTGATATTATAACACTAAATGTGCGGCAACAATACAGTGCACTGTGTTGGGCTGTTTTGTGGGCTGATGATCCAAAATTTACAGTACCAACAATGTAAAAAATATTTCTCAGAAGCGTTTGCAGTTACGACAAGCGACTATCAAATTCGTCGTTTCGATACGTCCGTCCGCGTGGAAAAATTCGGCTCACAGTAGATGGATTTTCATGAAATTTCATAGTAAGAGATATTGCAGCCCAAGCGGGAGGAGCTAACAGAATTCTGTACAGTTAGGAACTTCATGATTCGCGATCCGGCGAGATCAAATCACGAAGGATGGGGCGGGCGATGTGTGTGGCGTGTGTGGTAGACACGAGACATGCATACTGGATATTGGTGGGGAAACCTGAAGGAAATAGACGTCTCGGAAGACGTAGACATAGAAAAGGGGTATAATATCAAAATGGAATTTAATTAAATAAGGATGATCTGGATTAATCTGGCTCAGGATAGGGACAAGTGGCGCGCTGTTGTGAAAACGGTACTGAACCTAAGGGAGTTCTTTCGCCAGCTGCGATGCTGTTTTGCCGCGTGGTGTTAATCTGAGTGACAGGTTACGCCCGGAAATGAAACATAGCAATATGGCGTAGGTGCGCACCCAGAATTTTTCGTTGGGGTGCAGGGGGAGGGTGGCCGACCCTGAGGTTTTATATATATACATATATATATGTTATATATATATATTTTAAAAGTTAGGTTACCAAATCGTGTTGTAAGTACAACTGTGTCGATCCCAGCGGCCGCGCGGTCTAAGGCATGGGTCTGCGGCCGCTCGCTTGCTGGGATTCTGGGTTCGAATCCCGCCGGAGGCACGGATGTTTGCTTCTTGTAAGTGTTGTATAGGTATCGGTCTCTGCGACGGGCTGATCACTCGTCCAGAGGAGTCTTACCGAATGTGTGTAGGTCTAATTGTGTGTGATCTACAAACCTTAACAGTGAGGCGGCCTTGGCCCGAGTTGGGCTGTGGCGCCACAGCCGCAGTTGGGCTGTGGCGCCAGAGGAAGAACGTACAACTGTAGCTTACCGCTGCCTGCAACTGCATTTATATACACACGGATATAACTACCTGTTCCGTGACTCAGTCAGTGTCCTGTCTTCTTGTTTTTTTTAATTTTATTAATTTATTTTTCAAAATTCTAATGTACTGCTCATCAGCCGATTTCAGTGGCTGATTTTGGCTGAAGGGGAAATCACGTAAAACTTTTGATATCACAATACCTACAAAATCTTTGTTTTTTAAATTTTGAGTCTGGGGGTTTTGGGGGGCTGCAGCCTGCCCCCCCCCCTCGGATGCGCCCCTAATTTGACGTTTGTGTCATTTACTTACATTCTGCCAGTGACGGCTGCAATGATAGGCAAAGCGTGTTTATAACCAACGTCTGCATGTTAGTCCCTGTTCTTAAGGCAGTGGCACTTGGAAGATTCTGCTATTCCTGTTGTTACGTCACACTTCCAGTTGTGCCAATGCAACAGTCACAAGGGCGCCCACATTTCACAGCAGAATTTGCTAAACATGTGCGTAATTGCGCTTGGTTTAGAAATGACCTAGCACCGTCCTTTACACAATTTGCTGAGTCACGCATCGTTTCCATGGATACGGGGTTTCCATGTTTACGATAGAGCTTCGTTTGTGTGACGTCACAAGCCCGATTTCCATGGAGTCACACCAGCAGGGGTTCACGCGTCACCCTGTCCTACCAGACCATGAACGCCGAACACAGTATGGACGAATGCAAATCTGGAAGTGACTGTAGTAATGAAGATTGAATTGTTGTTGAATGCGACGCAGTATCGGCTGGTAAATACTTACAGACGTTTCGAGAGATCGTGCTGCCTCTATATACAACTTCTGAATTATATTTAGAAATGAGCTCGTACCGCGCAGTAAACACTCCGTCCACACTGTCAGACCCCCAAGGCACATCTCGCGGTAACATTTACGAACAATTACAAAGCAAGAAACATAATTAAACTGGGGGGAGGAATGATGAAATCGATTAACAATTCATTAATAAACCTGCTAATTTTCTAACAGCAATGACAAGAGCAAGCTTTACAAGTGCTTAAAGGCCCAAACTAACCTGAGTTTTCGTTAAAGATTGAATCCGTACCGCGCAGTAAACACACTCCGTCTCGGTTATAAAAACCAGCCAGTTAATGCTGTATAGGGGAATAATCGCTGTTTATTCTCAGATCCACACACAACACTAAATACACTGTGTGGGCAGAATGTAGAATTATTAAAGATTCAGTCCGTACCGCGCAGTAAACACACTCCGTCTCGGTTATAAAAACCAGTGAATTAATGCTGTATAGGAAAATAATCGCTGTTTGTTCTGAGATCCACACAAAACACATAAACACACTGTGTGGGCAGAACGCAAAATTATTAAAGATTCAGTCCGTACCGCGCAGTAAACACACTCCGTCTCGGTTATAAAAACCAGTCAATTAATGCTGTATAGGAAAATAATCGCTGTTTGTTCTGAGATCCACACAAAACACATAAATACACTGTGTGGGCAGAACGTAGAATTATTAAAGATTCAGTCCGTACCGCGCAGTAAACACACTCCGTCTCGGTTATAAAAACCAGTCAGTTAATGCTGTATAGGAAAATAATCGCTGTTTGTTCTGAGATCCACACAAAACACATAAACACACTGTGTGGGCAGAACGTAGAATTATTAAAGATTCAGTCCGTACCGCGCAGTAAACTCTGTACGTCTCGGTTATAAAAACCAGTCAGTTAATGCTGTATAGGGAAATAATCGCTGTTTGTTCTGAGATCCACACAAAACACATAAATACACTGTGTGGGCAGAACGTAGAATTGTTGAATGTTAAAACCTGGCGGTACGTATAGTGACCGCTGGGCTTTAGAGGGTTAAGAACTAGTCAGTACAAATGAAGACACACGATGTCATTTACCTCATACAAGCAGTCCAGACAGAGACATGTGTCGACGGTCTAATGTCATGGCACCCACACACGGCTGGTTACAATGGGAAAACCAGAGCCTGGGGGGTGCAGCTGAATAGAAGCAGGTGCAGTGGGCCATGTCTGCGCAGCTTCGGAATGCGTTCGGTGTACACTGACAATTAGCGTCACAGAACGTGCTGACGGAATGCAGGCGGTCCTGTTGCTTAGCCTGCATATCGGCTCCTTGACTTGCCTGTATCGGACGCACACTTTCACCGTTGCAAAACTAAGCAAATATTGTAGGCCCACTCAGCACGATGTCTCTTTTGTCTTTTCCCTAAGCACGGCAGCTTTATCGCATAGAAAGCCTGCATTCCCCGGGACATCTTCGTTGCAGCTGCCATGCTGTTCACTGACACGATAAAAGGTACACCCTGTATATACATAACACAATGACTAAACAATAAGCTAGATGACCAAGGGACCAAGATTCGATTCCGAAAAGAAATAAGGATAAGCTCGATTAGATCTGCGCTCTTCTGGGATATTACGCAGCGTCGAGTTGTAGTCCTTTACCGACGTTTCGGAACAACGTATCGGTCCCAACCTCAACGGCCAAGGGTCCTCTAAACTGTAAAGTTTCCAGACCAGTTTTGGGGCCCACCGCGCCTCCTGTTCTATGGTAACTGAGAGCTGTGCCCTGAATTAATGCCGGCAGGGTGGGAAATTGGCCACTTACTTCCATCTAGTGCCGAGGCAATGAATGAGTGGACGTGTACCTCCAGTCTCTCATATATGGCGCCCTTAACCGTCTCGAGCCCAGTGGTTACTTTGTGTACCACCACGTTTAACTTCAAAATGGTCCATACCGTGTACGTATGTTTTCACATGTACTGTGTACGAGCTGGTTCCAATAATATATTTAACCGCGTTTTAACATTCAGAAATTCTACGTTCTACCCACATTGCGTATTTATGCGTTTCCTCGCCACATATGAGTCACGACATTGTGTAAATTTCTCCGTGTAAAGTGTTACTTCCCCTGCTTGTGTCCAGATGTTCCCGTCAGCGCGTTCTTCTCAAATCCTCCTATCCATTGGGAACCGAGAGGGTTTTGCGTGGGGGTAAATCGGCTGTAACGTGAAGCGAATGCCTTCTCTCCACCTAGTGCCAAACATTAAGGACAACGGAGACATGCTCCGTGAGGAGGCAAAGAGAATACCAAGACAGTGCCAGTGTTTTATCTTTGACTTAGCTATCAAAAATTTTCATTCTACAGGGTGTTGCAAAAATAGCAGTACAGTTTGAATTAGGTTGTGAGGTGATAGGGTGACATTTTCCAAGCCTCTTCTGCCGTTAGTGCGTAACTAAGCAGGACTGTTGTGACCTTGAACAGTGTCCAAGTGAGATGTGAAGTGTGTGTACAAGCTGGTGTTCACCACCTTGAGTTGTTGTTAAAACAGGACTGCCAATGACACGTAGAAAGCTTAATATTCAATGTTACTACTGCGCCATCATGGATTTTATTGCCCCGGTCCGTTAGTCAGACGCCAAGTTTCACAGCCATACACGCACAGCCGACGTGTAAATTTACCACCACAACATGAAACCACAGAAACACGTTTTGCAAAGTGCTAACAGTGCCACCACTCTATAGACCTGTGTTCAGGAGTCCCTGCATTGAATTTGCGCCGCGTTGTCGACCACCATGACAGATTTTAGTGTCCTTGCTGTTCCCAGCAGATGGCACCAGAATACGTCAGTTAGGGCAAACCCGCTTTCTTCCAAATACTCATCATCCATCAACCATCGTACCATCTGACCCTGTATATACAGTCGTCATGTACCACACAACGGCCACACAAATTCCGGGCACCTGGGCGCCCAGGCGACTATGTTTTATACGGTTGCGCCTAATATTTTAACACAATTATTGTAGCTTATAACGACGAGATTCATGATCGGCACTCCTCATCACCAAATATAATTCGGGTGATCAAATCAAAAAGAATGATAGCGGGGAATGTAGCAGGTATGGGAGAAACGAGAGCTGCATACAGGGTTTTGGTGGGGAGACCTGATGGAAAGAGACCACTTGGATGACGCAGGCGTAGATGGGAGGATAATATTAAAGTGGATCTTCAAGAAGCGGGATGGGAGGACAGGGACTGAATTGATATGGCTCAGGGTAAGGACAAGGCGGGGACTTGTGAATGCGGTAATGAACTTTCGGGTTCCACAAAATGTGGGGAATTTCTTGACTAGCTGAGGAACCGTTCGCTTCTCAGGAAGGCCTCTGTTCTATGGAGTTTGCTAGTTCTTACAGTTTTAATTTTTCTTACATAAAAAATGTGTATCAGTTCGCACGCACCGAGCAGAAAGCGCCAGATAACAGTTAGGGTCACAGGTCACTGCAGCACTGTGGGTCATCAGTGTGGACCTTGCTTCTGGCGCCTAGAATTTGGAGGTGGCGCGTTTATTTTTGGAAAGTCTGTGGACCCCTGCCACACAAGGACAGATGCGTCATATGAAGTCTATTGAAACGAATATTTGACCGTAACATAGCAACAGTGTTTAGATAACTGAATCGAAAAGTACGTGTATTGGGACCAGCGACAGGCACGCTGGTACAGACAGGCACAAAAATCAGCATGAAGGGTGACACTTCAGTACAGTCGAACTCGGTTATAACGTTATGAAAGGGACTCGATATTTTCTGTCGTCATAAACGGGTGATGTTATAACCGAGGAGTATAATGTTACGGTTAACAGTGAGGAATTAATCTGTACCACAGAATATCTGACGCTATAGGCGAGGTGTCGTGTAAAGCGATGTCGTTATAAGCGGGTTCCACTGTATTTACAGCACAGCATAACGCTAAGTCATAGCAACAGAAGTACGCACATGCGACAAGGTGGCGACAGACCGAATTCCGCGGAAAATACAAACGTTTTGGAAGAAGCCAACACAGCAAACGTCGTAACAGATGGACAGATCAGTGGGATGGGAAGAGATCACTTGATTCAGGCTAATGGCAAATTAAACGCCAGCTTAGCTTTGTAGGATGGGCCGGTACAGCGACTCGCTACGGGTTGGACGGTCCGGGGATCGAATCCTCGTGGGGGGCGAGATTTTCCGCATCCTGGGGCCCACTCAGCGTCCTGTACAATTGGGTACCAGGTCTCTTTCCTGGGGGTAAAGCGGCCGGAGCGTGGCGTTGACCATCCACCCCGAATCTGGCGACAGGGTTAAAGGAAGAGTACAGCTAGAGGGCTACTCCCCCCTGTGAACGTTCATGGACTGTTCTAGGGTGAACTTTTAGGTTTGGGGCCGTACCCAGCAATTCTGTATGCTGTCCGAATAGCTACCACATGTGGGCGAGTCCAACGCGCGACTAAAATAGCAGCTACGCGTTCCGCAGCCCGCCAAGGTGGAGTGCCACATGGTTACCGTTCGCTATTAGCGAAAGTAAACATCGCACTGTGGGCACGACTACGTAACATTTCGTATTTTTATGGCTGCAAGTCTTAACTTGTCCAATTGCGCTTGTGTTTATCAAGGCTGTCCGCACTGAAGACACGAAATAACAAACGTATTGTGCGCCATATTTTAACACTCGATAGACAGACAGACAGACAGACATCGGCTGTCCGATATGCGCATTGTTTCATTCTTTATTAGGCGTTTTCGCAAAATTGCGAAAACCAACTGTTAGTTTCGTCATTTCTGTCTCTCTGTCCGCATGCAAAAACTCGGCTTCCCCGGGACGAATTTTCATGAAATTTGATGTTTATGTACTTTTCGAAAATATGTGTAGGAAATTCAGGTTTGAATAAAATGTGACAAGAATAACGGGTTGGTAATATCTCGCTAAATTCTTGTTGGCATAAGAAATGTTTCACACAAAAGTTGTAGAGAAAACCAAAACACACATTTTATGTTCAATAACTTTTTCCCGAAAATCGTGCCGTTTATGAGATAATGTGGAAAAATATGGTACAGCCGGACAGGCCACAGATGGCAATATAATACGGCGCATGCGCTTTGCATGCTGGATAACTAAGGCTACAGACACACACTCAGAATGTGTAACATTTATTGCTTTTCCATTGCAACAGTGGTTACGCGAACGCACCTCACTGTTACGTTATACGTACACTGTGTCTTGTACAGCTGCACTGTCGATATCTCATTATATGGCATCGGATGATGATTCATTATTATTGAATTGGGAAGGAGAGGGAAGGAAGCGGTCATCGTCTGAAGTCATCCCGGATGCACTGAGTAAAACCGCTGAACGTTTAAGGCAGTTCGTGTTTCTGTAGCGCCAGCCCCGACGCAAAACCATGTCACTTGTGCTTGGTTCTGCAGAACTGCTCTGACAGACCGCGCTGCGGCCCTGAGAGACATGCAGACGTGCCGACCGGTTTCCTTCACACTTAACATAACAACGCACCGTTTTTAAGGCTGTTGGCACAGCTGGCCAGGAAACGCGCAACGCCACGTCTGTTCTTAAGAGTTCGGTGTTTAGGGTATAACGCGTTGTCACACACTGCGCCGTTACCAACCAACCAACTCCATGGAGCAGAGGCCTTCTTGAGAAGCTAACAGTTTCTCAGCTAGTCAAGAAATTCCCCGCATTTTATGGAACCAGGAGATTCATTACCGCATTCACAACAGCCCGCCACCTGTCCCTATCCTGAGCCACCTCAATCCAGTCCATGCCCCAGCCCACTTCTTGAAGATCCATTTTAATATTATCCTCACATCTACACCCGCGTCTCCCGAGTGGTCGCCTTCCCTCAGGTCTCCCCACCAAAATCCTGTATGCATCTCTCTTTTCCCCCATACGTGCCACATGCCCCGCCCATCTGATTCTTCTCGATTTGATTACCCAAATAACATTTGGTGATGAGTACAGGTCATTAAGTTCCTCGTTATGTAGTCTTCTCCACTCCCCTGTCGCCTCGTCCCTCTTAGGCCCAAATATCCTCCTCAGCACCCTATTCTCAAACACCCTCAGTCTTTGTTCCTTCCTCAGTGTGAGAGACCAAGTTTCACACCCATACAAAACAACAGATAGAACTCGCGGTTACCAACGGCAACGAAAATTACAGTTTTTGTAACGAACTTTACGCTGACTTCATAATTTCCTAAATAGATTGACGTTACGCTTCTTGTATGCAGTTAGCCTTTACAGGCGGAACCAAAGCACTTCTACATGCAGTGCATCCCGATTTCAGAAATAGCATTGCTTTCTGGAACGTTCCCAGGCCTCGCCAGTTTGTCCTTCTGGTAACTACCTGTTCCCTGACTCAGTCACAGTGTCCTGTATCCTTGTTTTTTTTTAATTTTATTAATTTATTTTTCAAAATTCTAATGTACTGGTCATCAGCCGATTTCAGTGGCTGATTTCGGCTGAAGGGGAAATCACGTAAAAATTTTTGATATCATAATATCTACAAAATCTGTTTTGTTTAATTTCGGTTTTTTGGGGGGGGGGGAGGTTTGGCGGGGAGCTGCAGCCCGACAGCCCCCCATTTCGGTGCGCCCCTGACAATGTGAAAAATAAATAATGGCGTCAAGTCGACCACTCACACCTACCTAGTGCTGAGGTTAGAATTAGTGGAGCTACGCCTCCAGTCCTCTGTATTCCTTCACAGTGTCACAGTGACAGCCTTATCTTTACTTTACATTTTACACTTTAACCCTTTAAAGACGAAGCGTATCTGTTTTATATAAGGACTCAGTGCGTACCGCGCTGTAAACACTCTCCACTTCGGTTATAAAAACCCAGTCTCTTAATGTTTTATAAGGCAAAAGTTGCTGTTTGTTCTGAGATCCGTACAAAACACATAAACGCAATGTGGGCACCACGTAGAATTTTTTAATGTTAAACCTGGTGGTACGTAAAGTTACCGCTAGACTTTAAAAGGTTAATATCGGGATATGAAGCGAGTGCTGTGTTTGCCACAACCAGCGCCTGTCCAACTGTACGCTGTTCCAACACAGGCCACGCCATTGCCTTAACTAACAAGTCTCTGCTCTTCTTTTCGCAGGCGACTCAAGATGGCTGTTTCCAGCTGTTTTTGTGAGGAATAACTGAAGCTGGTGCAGTAAATGGTGAGCAAACTGTAAACATATTTATCACAGTCGTGCCTCGTGAAATTCATGGCGCCAGTTCGGCAGATAGCAGCACCAGCGTCCCCTCTTGCATGGCAGCTGTTTGGACAGTGGAACTGGCGGCTTCCTGCAGTTACCTGCAGCTTACTAAGTTGAAACTTCTGCAGGTAATCACTGCCGTCACCAGATACAATCACCTTGTGACATTTAAGGTTCTCACAGCGGTGTTGCTGAAGATTCATGTTTACAGCGATGTGACGCTATATCGTTAGGTGTGTCCCGACGTTTCGAGAGATCGTAGCGCTTCATTTTCACGGTCAAGCTGCGTCCTGTGACCCTCAGTGTTACACGGGCGCTTTCTGCAGCGTGCATGTGAACTGATAAGACAATTTTATATTTAAGGCTATTGCAGTAATTGTCCTGAAAAAAATAGGCGCCATCGTACGAAGTTTAATCGCCTGGGCGCCTCGGTGCCCGGGATTTGTGCACCCCTGAGTCAAGCTTATTTCATGGATGAAAATAATCACGCTTTATGTGTCTTGTGGCCTTCTGTCTCTGGACAAACTTAACCAGGCCGTGTGGTATTCGGGGTGGCAACAGAAAGCAGCAGCACGGCAGAATAGATTACGCCTTAGTGAGTTCTTTGGCCCTGCAGGAGGAGCTGATACTGCTGGGTGCGAGTTGCTGAACCCTCTAAAGCCCAGTGGTCACTATATGTACCGCCCGGTTTAACATTCACAAATTCTACGTTCTGCCCACACAGTGCATTTATGTGTTTTGTGTGGATCTCAGAACAAACAGCGATTATTTCCCTATACAGCATTAACTGACTGGTTTTTATAACCGAGACGGAGTGTGTTTACTGCGCGGTACGGACTGGGTCTTTATATATAATTCTACGTTCTGCCCACACAGTGTGTTTATGTGTTTTGTGTGGATCTCAGAACAAACAGCGATTATTTCCCTACACAGCATTAACTGACTGGTTTTTATAACCGAGACGGAGTGTGTTTACTGCGCGGTACGGACTGAGTCTTTAATTCGTGTTAATTAACCTTAGTCTTTCTTTATTTCGACACAGGTTTTCTTGGTTTTTACTCTGTCTTCAAGCAAATTCTGAGATGGTTCGCAAGATTCTGAGTTGCTATTGCATGATTCTTATGCAGCCCTATGGATTTAAATTCATAAAATTAACCCCTTTCCTTCAGAATCAATGAAATTATTTTTCCTAACTATAATCATAGTTTTTAAGAGATATGCTTCTCGCTGTTCACTTCCTGCAAGCAGAAATTGGAGTACGAAATAATAACAGCAACTAATGCACCAAAATATATATATTATCTTTATTCGTAAAAGTCTCCTACATGTTTCGGCCCTGCTTGCCCATCTTCAGGGAGAATAACATTGATACGCTATGGTTGCGTTGGTTGAGGGGTGTCGCGTCTCAACCGCAGGATGAAACCTAGGGCACATTCACACTTAACTACATAAACGCAACCATAGCGTATCAATGTTATTCTCCCTGAAGATGGCCAAGCAGGGCCGAAACATGTAGCAGACTTTTACGAATAAAGATAATATATATATTTTGGTTTATTCGTTGCTGTTATTATTTCGTATGATACAGTGGGCGGACACGGAACACATTAAACAGAAATTGGAGTGTGTCTATGTACGTTCTATTTCGGTCGTTGTTTCTCCTTCTCGACAGATATTCTGCATTTAAATGACATTTTTTGACGCAGTTCTGTTGCGCAGAAGAACTGGCGGTTATACTGTGAGGTTTCCTCATGCAGCTTCTCTTCCCTTCGCTGTTGCGTGTTTGCCGTTAGTGAAAGCCCATCAGTCGGATTAGGACAACAGAAGACATCGTTAAACATACGCGGATGTACAGTCACGTTAAACATACCCGGATGTACAGTCACGTTAAACATACGCGGATGTACAGTCACGTTAAACATACGCGGATGTACAGTCACGTTAAACACACGCGGATGTACAGTCACGTTAAACATACCCGGATGTACAGTCACGTTAAACATACCCGGATGTACAGTCACGTTAAACATACGCGGATGTACAGTCACGTTAAACATACGCGGATGTACAGTCACGTTAAACATACGCAGATGTACAGTCATGTTAAACATACGCGGATGTACAGTCACGTTAAAAGACACCTCAGTTTATGAGCTGGTCGTAACCCCACGCTCTACACCCCGAAAGTCTCCTTCTCCCGACAGTTTGCCGCCGTTCGGTCTTGTTCCGTCTTACGTGGTGACGATGGGCTACATTCCTGCTTCGTATGTGGGAGACCCTGGGGTTGGTTCTTGGCTCAGAAAGTCGGCCTGTACTCGCTTACGTCGACCTGTGCCCTGCGTGAGACGCCCCAGGCAGATAATCGTATATTGAAAAATTTCGACGTTAAATCCTTGTGAATTTTAATTCCTGCCGTACAGTAAACCAAAACCAAAGGCGTAACTTGGGGGGCGGCAAATGCCCCCCCCGAATATTTTTTCAACCTGGGTTACTGAATAATGGCAAATAAAAAATAGAAAAAACGAAAAAATTGCGTTTTGTGGGACAAATTTTTCCCTCTTTCAAATTTGACTCCTTTTTTACAAAGTTCCTAATCTCCATGAAACTCCCCCCCCCTCCCGCAATGTTATTAGCCAGGTTACGCTTATGGTTAGAACTGCATGCTGTATCTCCATTACAAGGACAGTCCGTCTACTGCTGTTAGGGAAGGAATCATTGCTTATGCTGAGAACCATACAAACCCTTAAGTACTCTCCCAGCAGGCAAAGTGCACACTTCTGTTTAAATGTGCAGCAGGTGGTAGGCCTATATATATTGTGCTTGACTGAAGAGAACAGCTCTGACCTTGACATATACGTGCCGTCAAGAATACAAGTGTCTGTCACTGACCCTGACGCTTTGCACTGGTCACTGTTGTTAGGTGTTCACTTTATAATGACCCTAATGTCAAATGCAGTCACTGCTCTAACCAGGTAGGGCACAACAAAATATAATGAAATTCGGACGCACAAGACACAACTGCACTTCGACCCAGTGTATTTTAAACTTGAATACATTCGGTTACACTCAATAAACATGGAGCGGTCTGACTTGCTACAGCACCGCTCCTCTCAAGGTCAAAACTGTTGCCGTGAGTCGACAGCAGTAGCTGCAGCTGCAGTGTAAAACAGTTGAGTAACCCCTGGGGCTGCAAGTGCCATTGTAAAAGCACGTGCTCAGCGCTTAATGTTGTACGTCTTTGTGCAATTGCCTCATGCACATAAGCCCTCACGTCCGTTCGTCGCAAATCGTATTTATCACTCATTGCTTCTACACGTTTGGGCTGAAGGATATGGACATCTACAGGGAGTTACAAACTCCACAGACTTACACAGCGTATGTTGTCAGCAGTCATGCGTAGGTGGTAAAAATCTACCTACTGGTGTCTGTCTGTATATAGTGTTAGTATTGTGATATCAAAACTGTAATTACATGTAATGTTAACACTGTACTAAAATTACATTACAATAAAGTGTACAGATTGCATAATGTGCTGTATGCAAACGTCTGTGGGGGTGCCATAATCTTCGATTTTATTGTGCTGCGTGTGGACACCGAACGAACAGTTCTGACGTCACAATATTAACACTACACAGTCAGACAACAATAGGTACAGTTTTACCATTTACGTATGACCACTTGGAATATATGCTGCGTGAGTCTATGGAGTTTGTAACTCCCTCAAGATTGACATATCCTGTGACCGAAACATGTAGCAACAGTGACTAATAAATACAGTCGAACCCGGTTATAACGACATCGGTTTACACGACACCTCGTCTATTACGTCAGATATTCTGTAGTACCAATTAATTCCTCACTGTTAACCATAACATTATACTGCTCGGTTATAACGACACTCGTTTATAACGACACAAAATATTCGGGCCCTTTCATGACGTTATAACCGAGTGCGACTGTTTGCAACGAACTGGACTATAAGGCTCGTGTATATCTGTTAAGCGTGTTTATAACAAGCCGTCACATAAACTGCACGTGCCAAATCACAGAGATTTGTACGCTGAAAGCAGGAGACCAAAATATTTTGCACAGTCCGCTGGCGGTTGTCCATTTATGTCAATAGTTGCCATAACCCCTTAAAGCACAGTGATCTACATACATGTTACCTCAGTTTTAACATGATAACAGTGTGTGTGTCTGCCTACACAGTGTGTTTATGTGTTTTATGTGGATCTCAGAACAAACAGCGATTATTTCCCTATACAGCATTAACTGGCTGGTTTTTATAACCGAGACGGAGTGTGTTTACTGCGTGGTACGGACTGGGTCTATATGTACACACCTAAAGCCCAGTGGTTACTATATGTACCGCCAGGTTTAACACTCACAAATTCTACGTTCTGCCCACACAGTGTGTTTATGTGTTTTGTGTGGATCTCAGAACAAACAGCGATTATTTCCCTATACAGCATTAACTGACTGGTTTTTATAACTGAGACGGAGTGTGTTTACTGCGCGGGACGGAGTGGATCTTTATATATAATGCTACGTTCTGCCCACACAGTGTATTTATGTGTTTTGTGTGGATCTCAGAACAAACAGCGATTATTTCCCTTTATAACATTAACTGATGGTCTTTGATAGCCACCTTAGACGCTGCTGAAGAAATATTTTGGGTTGCTGGGTGACTTAAACCAACTGTATCTTACTAAAGAACCTAAATTACTCTAAGAGCCAATACCTGCTTCTAGCAGTCTCCCTGAGGCCTGAGTGCGTTTACCTGTCACAGTAACTTACACCCAAACACTAAACTTGTAACAGGTAATAAACACGGTTCCCTGCCTGGGAACCCACACAGGCCTGTTGTGGTAGTGTTACTTTAAATTATACTCGCCATGAAGCTATGTGGGGAAAAACTGACCCCATTATTAACACGACACTAGACGGGAATTAGTAGTCAGTTTCACGCTCCGACCGCTGCACCCCCAGATTCCTCGGTATCAGTTAATAGAACGCTGGGTTAATCCCAGACCCGGTCTAGGTGCTTCGCAGTACATAAAACCGCCCGCCACTGCCCCTGCCTGGCATCCAGCCTCGATTCCTCGATCATCCAATCCGTAGCCTCGTCATATACTGACTGAGCTATCTCGGCACCCTTTTACACCTGTACGGACTAAACGTCAAGTTTCTTTGTATTTAATTGTGTGAGAATTAAGATGTTAAGCTGAGGGGTTTGTGGAATTCTACGTACTCTTTGAGCCGCCTTCGCAGCGAGTCTGGTTTTCTTTTAGTGGTGAAGGACCCCGCAGCAGACGCTACGGACCCACCGCAGCCTAGAGGCTTATTGTGCAACCCTGTGATGAAGATGGCGATGATGATGATTATTTTTTATAATGGAGCACCGGTGGAATGAAATTGACAGGGGAAAACCTGTCCCAGTGCCACTTTGTCCACCACAAATCCCACATGGACTGACCCGGGATCGAACCCGGGCCTCCGCGGTGAGAGGCCGGCGGCTAACCGCCTGAGCCACGGCACGGCCCAGCGAGTCTGGTTAGTAGATCTGTATCTTTCAGTAACGCCAGAAAACATGCAAAAATGTAGGCAATCATTCCACATCCTTCAAATTCCGAGAAAAGGCGCTCTGTTTCGGAGTAGTTTTTGTGGGTTGACCCTGAAAATGATAAGATAAAATGCTGCGAGCGTGTGCATCCGCTGTTTTGTGGGCTGTGAGGGTAGACTGAGCCGACAGGAATCGAAGGTGCAGAGGGATCGGTGTACAGCACGCGGCACGAGTATTCATTCACAGAACCACTTTTAACTGTTTAAAGCCTAGCGGTAACTTTACGTACCACCAGGTTTAACATTAAAAAATTCTACGTGGTGCCCACACAGTGTGTTTATGTGTTTTGTACGGATCTCAGAACAAACAGCAACTTTTGCCTTATAAAACATTAAGAGACTGGTTTTTATAACCAAAGTGGAGATTGTTTACTGCGCGGTACGCACTGAGACCTTATATAAAACAGATACGCTTCGTCTTATCCGTTTAAAGCCTAGCGGTAACTTTACATACCACCAAATTTAACATTAAAAAATTCTACGTGGTGCCCACATTGCGTTTATGTGTTTTGTACGGATCTCAGAACAAACAGCAACTTTTGCCTTATAAAATATTAAGAGACTGGTTTTTTATAACCGAAGTGGAGAGTGTTTACAGCGCGGTACGCACTGAGTCCTTATATAAAACAGATACGCTTCGTCTTTAAACGGTTAAAGCACGAAAGGCCTACTGGATGTCAGCAGTAGCTTTCAGAAAATTGGTACAAGAACTGTAACCCGTGGAGATTTTCTACAAATATTTATGAGAATTTTAGAAACAGAATTCTGACCTTGTGGAGTTGACGCGGTACACACGTCTGGCCAGTGATAATGCGGATATACACGGCTCGGCCCTTTAGAGCTTACAAGACAGTTTGATTCTGTACCGCCAGGAGTGACTGTAAAATCTCTACAGCGTAAAGGCAAAGTTCACCCTACAACATGCCATGAAGGCACAGAGGGAAAATTGTGGCATATCTGTACTCTTTCTTTAACCTCGGCGCTAGTTTGGGGGTGGGTGGTCAAAATCACGCCCCGACCGCTTCACCCTCGGGGAACAGACCCGGCACCTGTGTTTTAATTTGCATTACAGTCTCAACTTTTGCCCAAAAAATCTGTAGTTAACAGCACTGTGTATCCTGAAGCTGTTTGCAGTATTTCCCCAACGAGGCGACAGGGGAGTGGAGAAGACTACATAATGAGGAACTTAATGACCTGCACTCATCACCAAATATTATTCGGATAATCAAATCGAGAAGAATGAGATGGGCGGGGCATGCAGCACATATGGCAAAACAGACATGCATACAGGATATTGGTGGGGAGATCTGAGGGAAGGCGACCACTTGGGAGACCCAGGTGTAGATGGTAGGATAATATTAAAATGGATGGCGGCATGGACTAGATTGAGCTGGCTCAGGATAGGGACAGGTGGCGGGCTCTTGTGAATGCGGTAATGAACCTCCGGGTTCCATAAAATGCGGGGCATTTCTTGACTAGCTGAGAAACTGTTAGCTTCTCAAGAAGGCCTCTGCTCCATGGGGTTAGTATTTCCCCAAGTGCAGTGGCTCCTACCGTAGACTGGCGCCGTCCCAAAGGGCCGTATGCAAGAACTACCTGCGCTAACCGCAGCTCGGTGTTCCAGCTATCAAACTGTCGTGTTCAAATTCCACCGGGCTTAATAGCAACTTAAGGCGACTGGCATTAAGGTGGCTTCAACCTCGGGCGAAGTTCAGGCACACAGACCTTGTAATGTGTTTACATTCACAGCTTCTTCCGGCTTACGTGTACATCGCACGAGACAAACAACGCTGTAGTACTGGCCTAATCTTAGGCTGAAAACCTTGAATACGGGAAGTCACGTGCGTTTCATATAAAGACTACCTCGCAAAGAACACACTGTGCTTCCATTAGAAACAGCAGTCGGTTAGTGCTGGCTGGGAAGTAATCACTGCTTATTGTAACAGCTGCAGGGAGCACAAACGCCTAAATACAGCGTGTGGACAGAATGCATACCACTCTGTATAGTGCTAAGACTGGCGGTACATATAGAGTCGAACTCGGTTATAACGTCATGAAAGGGACTGAATATTTTGTGTCGTTATAAACGGGTGTTGTTATAACGGAGGAATATAATGTTACGGTTAACAGCAAGGAATTAATTGGTACCACATATCATGTGACGTTATATACGTGATATCGCTTAAACCCATGTCGTTTTAACCGGATTCAACTGTATTTAGCACTGGGCTTTGAATGTTAAAGCTTCAGTCCAATAAGAGTCTTTCTTAAGATTTGAGGTTTCGAGTTCGAAGAGTACTGTATCATGTGGCGCCGTGTAGTCTGGTAGAAATTTATCGACGTTTCAGAAGTATCTGCTGCCTCCACCTTCAGGGTATAAATTTTGACACATACACATTTATGATCATTTGGTGGATTAATGCAATTTTTTACTTAAATTCAGGCAAAAACGTGCAAATGTGGTCCGTTACAGGTCAGTCGCAACACAAAGGCCGGAGTGCAGTCTAGATTTGTGAATATTTAGGAAATGAGAAATGGCGCGCCAAATTTTGGTTGGAAAACCTACTGGGGAAAACCCCACGGGATAACCTGGCGTAGGGGGAGGGTAATATTAGACTACAACGTAAAAACTGGAGAAAAATACATAAGGTCACGGATTAGATTAATCTGGCTCGAAATAGTTACCCCTGTGTGATGTTCTGAACACGATAATGAAACTGCGAGTTCTGAGACACGTAGATAATCTGTGGAACAGCTGAGCGACTGTCAGAGTCTGAAGGGACGTGATGTATGGATCTGCTTACATTTCAGTAGACTTGGCAGTCCACGTACAAACAAACAATAAATACACCACGTGACAGTTCAAATAACATCAACACTGGGCAGTGCACTGGACTCACTTTATCTCTACACAGTGTTTAAATTCGTTCTGTTTTTTCCTTATCCCTCTACGGTTGACACAAAAGAAATTTGTTGCAAGTGTACTGGCATATCATTAACATAAATTTAAAAAATGACCACACGTCCAATGTAAATGACTTGTGAATACATACGAGGCACTAACCAACACGAGACGGTAGCTTTAGGCTTCAGGTTGCTTTGCGCTTGCCTTCCCATACTCTTTGTACTGGCAGAATAACGGAACATCGCGCTTTGTTTGACACAATTTAGTCTGTAATTCCAGACGGTGCAACTGTTCGTGAGTTTAATGTCGTGGATGTTTCTTTTCGCAGTGCTTCCCTCTCCTACTTACTTGTTTACAGCAGGTGTAGAGGGTTTTTATTTGCACTTGATCACACTCAGGCACACACCGCAGTCGGTAGGACTCCTCTGGACAAGGGATCGGCCCGTCGCAGAGACCTCTACCTGACAGCACAAACGCTGTACAAGAGACAAACATCCCTGCCCCCGGCGGGATTCGAACCCACGATCCCAGCAAGCGCTCGGCCGCAGACCTACGCCTTAGACCGCGCGGCCACTGGGATCGGCGACGTGGATGTAACCGTCATAATCTGCTTCTCTTTTTGTCCTGTTCTTGTACCGTGCAGAGCTAAACACCACACCATGAAGGCGTATGGCTGAGTGGAAGTGAGTGGTCAGCAGTGTTCCCTCTAAGCTACGCGGGTGCGCGGCTGCGCAGTAACTGAGATGTAGCCGCGCACACTGAACTGTTTGCCGCGCAGCTGGAATTTTTCTTATTACGCCGCGCAGTCGTCAGTTCGTGCAAAAATTTTCTGCTGAGAGCAGTAACAGGTACGCGCAGCTGTATAAAACATTTGGTGCAACGTTGCTGCTCAGGTTCACGACCCGACCGATTTACCCCTGGATACCCAATGAATGTAAAACTGGGTGGGCCCCAGAGGCGGTCTGTACGTTTTGCAGAGAAACCCCTCTCGCGCACACAGGGAATAGAACTCCGGTTCCTCAGTCGTGCAGTCACTATGCTGACAGAGCTAAGACAGGCCCAAGATGGGAGGATAATATATAATTCAAACAAGACACGGTATGGACAGGGGTTAATTGGTAGAAGGCAGTGTTCAGCGGCGAACTGTCCTGACTAGGATAATGGGGCAATGGCTGCGTCAAAAAAAAAAATTCTTGACTAACTTAGAAACTGGAAGCTTCTCAAGAGGCAGTTTAGTTAAACTGAAGTCAGTTGTCTGACATAAATGTGTCTCTTAAGGCAAAACGGTTGGCACAAAAGAACACACGGACAGCTTAACCCCTCTAAAGCCCAGTGGTTACTGTATGTACCGCCAGGTTTAACGTTCACAAATTCTACGTTCTGCCCACATAGTGTATTTATGTGTTTTGTGTGGATCTCAGAACAAACAGCGATTATTTCCCTATACAGCATTAACTGGCTGGTTTTTATAACCGAGACGGAGTGTGTTTACTGCGCAGTACGGACTGGGTCTTTATATATAATTCTACGTTCTGCCCACACAGTGTGTTTATGTGTTTTGTGTGGATCTCAGAACAAACAGCGATTATTTCCCTATACAGCATTAACTGGTTGGTTTTTATAACTGAAACGGAGTTTGTTTACTGCGCGGTACGGACTGAGTCCTTATATATAATTCAGGTCAATCTCAGTGCTTAAAGTGTTAAACCCTGAAATTTAATTCCTTTAAATGACACGTGAACACTATTGAGATCACATTGTCGACACGCGTTGGCCGGACAGCATGCCGGAGTTCATGCAGCCACGTTACTGGACTGCAATGAATAGCTGGCGTCTTCTGCTCGCGGACTGCCTGCATCACCAGTCAAGGACTGACGCACTTGTTCAGCGCCATGTCTGCCCTTCTACGTTCAGTATGCAGGCCCATCCTACGCTGTGAGAGAGTCGGCCTTCCTCGAGGTTACAAATCAAACGTTTATCACATAAAGTGAGGTCATTCATAGTGAATTCAATTTGCATAACTTTATAACGCCGAACGCGCCGTTGCTGCAGTCAGTGTGCATCAACTGCCCACTGATATTTTAGACTCACTGTGGAGAAACTGCAGTCAGTGTGCATCAACTGCCCACTGATATTTTAGACTCACTGTGGAGAAACTGCAGCCGAAGTTCGTTAGAGTGGGGGACGAAACAAACTTCTGGCGGCGATGCAAATAGAGACGAACCCGGTTATAACGACATCGGTTTATGCAACACCTCGCCTATAGCGTCAGATATTCTGTAGCACCATGCAATTCCTCACTGTTAACCGTAACATTACACTGCTGTACAAAGTTTTGACGACGGTGTATAACATTGTGCGGTGATGGGTTTGTGGACTTTATCCATCGTCCGAAGTGTAAAATATTAAAAAATTAAAATCACAACGTTTCGGAAGCTGACTCTGCTTCCGTCCTCAGGTGAATGGAGGGGGAGAAGAGAAAAACACCTGTTCTGTTGACCCCTTAGACAGAGCTAGCCTCCATCACTGGACCTAAGGGGCCCAACTGAACAGGTGTTCTTCTCTTCTCCTCCTCCATTCACCTGAGGACGGAAGCAGAGTCAGCTTCCGAAACGTTGTGATTTTAATTTTTTAATATTTTTAATATTTTACTCTTCGGACGATGGATAAAGTCCATAAACCCATCATCGCACAATATTACACTCCTTAGTTATAACAACACTCGTTTATAACGACACAAAATATTCAGTCCTTTTCATGACGTTATAACCGAGTCTGACTGTATATTAAAATTCTGGCGGTACTGCAGCGTCTGTTCATGGTGCAAATACACTGAACTTCTACAAAGTGCATGACCGAGATGGAAAAAACACTTCGCGTTTCCTTTATCGTGTCCCTGAGCACGGAAGCTGTAACGGGATGTGCCAGCGGATGCGGCCTTTCTAAGCGATAAACCTCGGTGCGACGATAAAAGAAATACTGTGCGCTTTACTGTATTTGCCATTTGACAGCTTCTGTAGGAGCGTCAGACAACACCCTCTCGCTTTCCCCTCTGGTAAAAACGCCATAATTCAAACTGTCTGACACAACTCTGGCTTTTGGTTCCATTTGGTCAGCAGTCAGCTACTTGTTTCGACCGTCATGCGGTCATCTTCAGGCTGTTTTCTTACAAGGATGAGAAAGTTAGTGACCTGTGTGTGCAGGTGGGCATTGAGACATAAACATACACACAAACTTATTTTTAGTACGTTATGTAAGTTGCAGTGACTTGAAAAAATCAGTAACTGATGAGAAAAATGTTTGTGTTTTCTGCTGTGTTGATTAATCTGGTAGCCAACAGACGGGCTGGAAATCATCAAAGATATGCCGTAACTCGCTGAACCCCAGTCCACACTTGTGATTCCCTGCTGCTGACGTGCATATCCATTAACCATTTTAAAGCCTAGCGGTAACTTACGTACCACCAGGTGTAATATTGAAAAATGCTACGTTCTGCCCACACAGTGTGTTTATGTGTTTTGTGTGGATCTCAGGACAAACAGCGATTATTTCCCTATACAGCATTAACTGGCTGGTTTTTATAACCGAGACGGAGTGTGTTTACTGCGCGGTACGGACTGAATCTATGTGTACACACCTAAAGCCCAGTGGTTACTGTATGTACCGCCAGGTTTAACATTCACAAATTCTACGTTCTGCCCACACAGCGTATTTATGTGTTTTGTGTGGATCTCAGAACAAACAGCGATTATTTCCCTATACAGCATTAACTGACTGGTTTTTATAACAGAGACGGAGTGTGTTTACTGCGCGGTACGGACTGGGCCTTTGTATATAATTCTACGTTCTGCCCACACAGTGTATTTATATGTTTTGTGTGGATCTCAGAACAAACAGCGATTATTTCCCTATACAGCATTAACTGGCTAGTTTTTGTAACCGAGACGGAGTGTGTTTACTGCGCGGTACGGACTGAGTCTTTAGACGTAATTCAGGTTAATGCTAATATGTTGGCATCTCTGTTTTGGAACCTGGTATAAAAATATTTCTTTTAGAATTTAATTACCCCTATAAAGCCCTGTGGTTACTTTATGTACCGCCAGGTTTAACATTCACAAATGCTACGTTCTGCCCACACAGTGTATTTATGTGTTTTGTGTGGATCTCAGAACAAACAGCGATTATTTCCCTATACAGCATTAACTGACTGGTTTTTATAACCGAGACGGAGTGTGTTTACTGCGCGGTACGGACTGAGTCCTTATATAAAACAGATACGCTTCGTCTTTAAAGGGTTAATTAATTAATTAATTAATTAATTAATTAATATATCAACCAACTTCGTTTCGCAGTCCTCACCTCTTCTACCTACTCACAGCAGGTGTTGAGGTTTTATTTTCACTTTATCACACTCAGACACACCACAGTCGGTAGGACTCCTCTGGACGAGGGATCGGCCCGTCGCAGAGCCCTCTACCTGACAGCACACAACACTCACATGAGACAGACATCCATACCCCGGTGGGATTCGAACCCACGATCCCAGCATGCGAACGGCCACTGGCCCAAGCCTTAGGTTGCGCGGACACTGGGATCGGCTACTGGAACGTCAAAGTATTAAAACTGTATTTTATTTTAGTAAGTGCGTGTTTGTTGATGTACCAACTGTAAGAATGTGCACGGTGTGTGTGTGTGTGTGTGTGTGTGTGTGTGTGTGTGTGTAGAAGTACGTTACGTGGGGACACTTCCACGTCCTGGCAAAGCGCACAGCCTGTGTCTCCCACACGCACACACACACACACACACACACACACACACACACACACACACACACACACACACACACACACACACACACACACACAGACCGCTCACCTGCAGGGCGTGTAACGTTCAACGAACTGTTCAAAAGTTCAGATGGTGCCCATTGTCTAAAATTAAAATAACGACTGTACAGCCAACACAAACTGTAACTTGTGCCCACGGCATGAAGCCTAAGCCAATTTTAATTTCTGTATTAGAGTCGGCCAAACTGAACCAATTCGAACTGGAAGAAATGCGCTCGGGTTTAAGACTTACTTGTTCGGCTTTAGACAGGTTCTTGCGAGGAGCACTGATACTGCCGGCCGTAAACAGTTTGCCCCGGTTCAGAATTATGTGGTACGCCTGTACGTCTCAGCGTACGTCAGTGGTGTTTCACAACAGATAACCGGGTATGTCGGGCTGTTAGTGTGGCCGCGTACCGGACTGCAGTAAGTGTACCGACTTTAAAATATACTGGTCTGTTAACCCTTTAAATACTGAGAGTAACCTGCATTATATTTAAATGCCCAGTCGGTACCGCGCAGTAAACATACACCGTCTTGGTTATAAAAACCAGTCAGTTAATGCTGTATAGGGAAATAATCGCTGTTTGTTCTGAGATCCACACAAAACACATAAACACACTGTGTGGGCAGAACGTAGAATTTGTGAATGTTAAACCGGGCGGTACATATAGTAACCACTGGGCTTTAAAGGACTACAGTCCGTACCGCGCAGTAAACACTCAGTCTCGGTTATAAAAACCAGTCAGTTGATGCTGTATAGGGAAATAATCGTTGTTTGTTCTGAGATCCACACAAAACACATAAATACACTGTGTGGGCAGAACGTAGAATTTGTGAATGTTAAACCTGGCGGTACCTACAGTAACCACTGGGCTTTAAACGGTTTGGGATTGCTATGGACTGATCCCCATCCCAGGGTATCACAATGAAAGTCTACAAGATCCTGAAATTTGTTCAGAATGGTAACTGGCTCAGCAGTTAGCAGCCCATCACAGCGGTTCTATACAAAACACTAGCCTCACTCTGTGCAGCGTTCATCCAACTGCCTGTGCTACTGTCCAGCTTAACGTGTGTACCACATGTAACCAAACGCAGCCCTCAGTTCATTTTTCAGACAACTCTCACATGACACGTTCGTTTTGGCCCTATTTAGGGCATCCTGAGTGTTCGTCAATAAAGCTTGCTGCGCAACCAGCGGTGACAGCAAGAATTTTGTGTCATGATGCCAGTACACGTCCCACTACAAACGGTACATAAATACCGTGACTGTAAGAGACAACTACAGCAGATCCAGGCAGGGCTGTGTGTATAACTACATCGCTGGTGTCTCTATTTGAACTGCAATAGTTTTGCGCTTTACGTTTTATATTTTCAATGAAGATTTTTAAAATTCGAATGATTTTAAGCACGGGCAGCGTATCGTAAAAGGCAGTATTTTGCTACTGCTTTATTTACATGCTGCAGTATCTTTGTCCAATATACAGTAGAAACCCGGTTATAACGACATCGGTTTGTATGATACCTCGTCTATAACGAGATATTCTGTGGTACCAATTAATTTCTCAGTGTTAACCGTAACATTATACTCCTCAGTTATAACAACACTCGTTTATAACGACACATATTATTCAGTCCCTTTCATGACGTTATAACCGAGTTCGACTGTGTAAGACTCTAAAACATCTTAAATCATGCCTTATAATGTCTTTTCCTAAGGTCAGCATTTCAAGTAGGCTAATTTTCATAAATTCTGGCTTGTTACTAGCGACGTTAGTTCAGTCATTAAATTCAAGGACGAAAGATCTGGTATCAGATAAAAACAGCTTTGTCATGTGAGAAGTCGACCGACATGTGAGGGCACAGTGAAGCCAACGTAAGCACTACGCGGTTCACGTGTTGAAAATCATTCAATAGCACTTCAAAGGTTATTCCACTGGACAGTTGACAGATGGCAGCACTGAGCACAGAAGAAATAGCCGCCTTGAACACAACCCTAAGCAGCGTACACTCCCTATCAAAACGGCACTGTCCCGTCAGTGTTTGCAGTGACTTTGGCGTCGGTCCACCCAACATCATAAACAGATTCTATACATTGTGGAAAATGTAATGGCGTCCGCAGAAATTGCAAATTTTATTCCTTTTCAAATCCATCTATGAATGTACGGCGCTGCTGCCCCTTCTGGGCCCTGGCCTCCCTGAAAAGGCGCTTCAGTTTTTCCCCCCAGCTCGTCTCCTCCTGCCTCGTATTCCTAGGACCTGTAATGCATCCCTCCAGATGGTGTTCTACCATCTTGTTCTTGGTTTTCCAGCTCATTTGTGTTGCGCAATTCCCCGTTAAAAAACTTTTTTTTGGGATCCTTCCTTCTTACATTCTGACGATGTGACCCGCCCATCCTAGTCTTCAAATTTCAGTATCGTTCCCTTTGAAGCACGTGTCTTTATGGTATGTTTAACGACGCACTTAATATTTCACGCAATATCACGTATAATGGCCGATCCCAGTGGCCGCGCGGGCTAAGGCGTGGGTCTGCGGCCGCGCGCTTGCTGGGATCGTGGGTTCGAATCCCACCGGGGGCATCGATGTTTGTCTTGTACAGTGTGTTGTCAGGTAGAGGTCTCTGCGTCGGGCCGATCCCTACTCCAGAGGAGTCCTACCGACTGTGGTGTGTCTGAGTGTGATCGTGAAGCCTCGATAATAAGGAGGCCCTGGCCCACTGGGGACTGTTGCGCCATGGGGAAAATCGCGTATAATGATAGGAGTGACGAGTAATGAACTGAAGGGTATATGGTAGGCAGCCGTCATCGGGCAGTATCACGGCACTGAGGACAACCACGAAAGGCCTTATTCAGGGCAGCCGGTATGCTGGTAGGCGATACAGGTTACAGAGTTGCCAGTGGAGCAGGCAGCTCCGTCTGCAGCTACAGCACAGCACTACCTGTGCTTAAGAGTTCACGTTTGTACGAGCTCCTTCCTGTCGCAAACCGATCGTTATTGTCTCCGGTGCCCCTTTTCGGCTGTTGTCAGCTCCCGAGTATTCTGGAATATGCACATCCTTATTACGATTACCCACAAAGCCCAGCAATGAATAATTTACATTTTTAATCATATGCGGAAGGTACGGGTTTCCCTGTGCGCGCCATGAAGGCGTATGAGGAGAGCAGACGTATAGCTCCACTTATTCTTAACCTCGTCACTAGATGGAGGTGAGTAGTTAACTTCACACCCCGGCAAGGTTACCCCAGGCAGACAACCCCGGTACCTATTGAATAAGGGTTTGGTTGGGCCCCGTGGCCGGTCTGGAAGTTTTAGAAGTGAGAACAAATTTTTGTCCTGCCGGAATTGGAAACGCGGACCGTCCAGCGCACAGCTCAGTCGCTATACCAACTGAGCCACTGTGGCTGCCTCTTTTATAAGATAATATGTAAAGAAATGACGTGTTACATCCGTATTTATAATGGTAAGACTGGTACCGGGTGTTTATGCACAGGTTAAGGACTAAAACTGCCATTTCAATACGGCAGCTGACCATCCTGTTAATTTCTCCATACTCCGGTACCTCTGCGTTGTCTCAAGGTGAACTTTCTATGTTTGGGGAGAAATTTTTGACCTCTGGAACCATTTAAAGTTTATTATCACATGGTACACAATGGGAAGATTATTTTCGTTTTGCGAACAGTCGTCTTGTGATCGGTTTTCGAGGAATGAATTGAACTCGTAAATCGAGAGGCTGCTGTACTTGCAAATAAACATAACGTGGCTAGCTTGTAGCGCGGGTGATTGGAACCGATAAGAGTTGGCAGCACTGCGCACGCACCGCCAAGCGTTTTCTACACGTTTCAAAAACGTCCACAGCGCCTGAAGCTATGAATGTACGCCAAACACAGTAAATGTTTTTGGAACAGGTATAAGGCTGCCTGGCCGTTCCGAGGCGAGCCTAGCAGCGGCCACGCCTTGCCGACTGCAGCTACGTACAGTGTTACGGAGCTCAGCTAGCAAGTAGTCTGGTCCCCACAGCACAGATAATGTTGGTGGGTGGGCGACAGACAGCTTCACGTTTCTTTTTATCGTTTTTGCCATGCATTTCTTTCTTCTGTCTTTTACGCCCTCCAGTTTTTCTTCGTTGCTGTCTGCCCCCCTGCCCTTCTTTCTTTGCTTTTTCCTTTCCTTCTTGTTGTGTCATTCTTGCATTGTCGACTTCTTTGTTTCATTCTTCAGTCACTTTATTTGTTCCGTTCTTCTCGTCTGTGTTCAGTTCTCCATTTACGTGCATTGGCTAGGCGACATGGGTCTGTTTATTGGCCGCCGGTCAACAGTTTAACCTGCAGCATAAGGGACTCTGACACCGGTATAATCTTTCTCCCTGACTGAAGAAACCCGCGTACCACATATTGATAACTGCTGGTCGGAAAACAGGAAGGTCATATTCAGTGAGCGTGAGGACAGGAGACAGAGGTGGCTGCTGCTCAGGTTGAGAGTCAGGTGGTGACGAACTCCTGTACGGTTACTCAGTTACAGCTGCGAAGAAATTTATTTATCTGAACCTTAACCAGTGCGGTCATTAATTAAAGTGCAGTCATCCCTCTTTATTCGCGAATTCTCTATTCACGCACGAGATTATAATACAGGGTGTTTCTTTTCTGTCAGCAGAAGAAGACAGCTGTATCGCACATAAAGCCTGCACCCGCCGCGAAAACTGCGAGGAAAGTTTACCCATATTCTCTGCGTTTGTCGTCCAATTTGGATAAAATTCGGTAAAGATTTTCTCACAAAAAAGAGTTGAGGGACTATGCGTGTCATAATAATACGCACACTGAATGCCGTCTTTAGTGAAGAGCGTAAATGGAATTTCTGTCCGTACTTTCCAAATTTTTTGTCCGATTTGGGTGAAATTCCATGTAAGAGGTTTGGGTACCAATCACTCCGCAGTCTGTCTTACGACCGGTCCATAGCCTCGTCCAAAGTGAGTTCTCCATAGGGTGTCATCTAGTGCTTCCTCTTTCAATTCACAGCACCTTCTCGTTTCCTTAAGGTCATCCAGTAGCTGCTTACGTCTTCTTACTCGTCTTCCCGCCATTTCTATCCTTCCAACTTTGTTTCAATACCGTGTTTCAGAAGGCAATTTCTACGCTACGTGTGACCAATCCAGTTAGCCTTTCTTCTTTTTAGTATATGTTGCCCACAGTGCGTCAAAAATGTCCGAGTTTCACGCAAGTCGGCGCAGGGGAAGACGCCACTTTTCCTACAGGCGAAGCCAGATCACATTTACCCACGTACCGAGAGCCTGTATGACATTTTCAGAGTAACGAACGCCATGGCAAAGTCTGTGTATCATGTCACGTGGTACGCCACTTACCGTCTTGTTCATCACTTTAGCCATTGCCTGACCAGCAAAGCGCTGTTCTTGTGATCTCTTCACTGTTCTCCATTTTCACTGCAGGAGTCTAAACGGTTTGTGACGAAACATTTCTAGTTAGGACCAGTTCGTGGAACGCAATATTTACAGTAATTTTGTTTTGCGGAGGAGGAGGAGAAGAAGAAGAAGAAGGAGGAGGAGGAGGAGAAGAAGAAGGAGGAGGCACTTCGTTACTGTGAACAGAGCAGCCTGTGGCTAGGAGTGGTGTATGGGAGATGGCGTGCACAATTTACAGCAATTACACCACGAATACAGTTTCACGCGACGCTAATGGAAAACAATACAGGGTGTTCGTCAAACAGATAGCCTATACTGCATATTCAGAGTTGCAAACCCGTGTACATATTTGGCCTGCATGTGATCATAAACAGTGAAAACTGAAGATAAGCGATTGGAAACACCATGATACAGCGGTGGCCATTCTGCTGCCGAAAAAGTACCAAATCTGGTGTGATTCCACGGGTTGATTGAACGTGTAATTAACCCGAATTATATTTAAATACCCAGTCGGTACCGCGCAGTAAACACACTCCGTCTCGGTTATAAAAACCAGCCAGTTAATGCTGTATAGGGAAATAATCGCTGTTTGTTCTGAGATCCACACAAAACACATAAACACACTGTGTGGGCAGAACGTAGAATTTGTGAATGTTAAACCTGGCGGTACATACAGTAACCACTGGGCTTTAGGTGTGTACATATAGATTCAGCCCGTACCGCGCAGTAAACACACTCCGTCTCGGTTATAAAACCAGCCAGTTAATGCTGTATAGGGAAATAATCGCTGTTTGTTCTGAGATCCACACAAAACACATAAATACACTGTGGGCAGAACGTAGCATTTGTGTTTAACCTGGCGGTACGTACAGTGACCGCTGGGCTGTAAAGCGTTGAGGTACTACCCCGCTATGTTCCTTGAGGGCTGAGGAAAACCGTGAAGACCCCCAGTCAGAATAAACAGTCTCCGGGATTTCCCCTGTACGCAGTGGTGCCCAACTGGACTGCGCGGTCCAGGACCGAGACGAAAGACAAGCACAACTGGGTCCCCCTTCCTACGCGGATCGTCACTAGTTCCTCGCCTCGCCAACACCTGCAGCTATTCTGCTTGTTTCAGATGCTAGCATTCTTGTCGTTCCTTGCTCGGAGCGCCGTTTCACGGCGCTTTCCGCCATCCCGTCTTTTTGTGCCTGACCCAGTGAATTGCTTTTAGCATACCGTCTAGGGACAAGTCGCGATTTTTACGTATGGCATCCCGCTGCGGTATCTGTTTAACAGGCCTAGCACCGGGACGCCGTCAGACATACCCTGCACTAGTAAGCACAGTGTTACAGTCCAGTGATGGAGGCTAACTCTGTCTAAGGGCCCAACAGGATAGGCGTTCTTGTCTTCTCCCCCTCCATTCACCTGAGGACGGAAGCAGAGCCAGCTTCCGAAAGGTTGTGATTTTTATTTTTTAATATTTTAATATTTTACCCTTCGGACGATGGATAAAGTGCAGAAACCCGTCACCACACAACCACATTATACATGTGCCGTGTAGCTGTTTTACTTGTAAGTGTTATTATTACCAACCACTGCACAATAATCCCTTTTAATGCTACATGTTTCGACTAAACATTGTAGCCATCATCAGGGAGTCATTTTTCACAGACATGCGCAGCGTACAGTACGTTAATGAACGGCAATGCGTACACTAACTATCTACAGCAGCTGTCTCTGTACTGTACCGTTACTGTACGTACTTCAAATCAAGACATTACACTACACTGTGTAACAGACAAAACGCACAGCAATCTGTCTGCACATCTGTCTCGCACATCACTGCCAGTCCTGTAGGGTGCAGACCGCCGGCTGCGGCACCCGACGTTTATCCCATGCGTAATGTCTCTAGAGTTCCACACATGTAGGGCGGACTCTTGAGCTGCTGAGGAACCGTCAGCTTCTCTGGAAGGACCTTGCTCCCAGTAGTTAGTTAGTTAGTTACATGGTTGTTTGGTTGGTTGGTTGGTTAGTTGGCTCGTTAGTTGGTTGGTTGGTTCGTTGGTTCGTTAGCTGGTTGGTTAGTTGGTTGGTTACTTGGTTGGTTGGTTATTTATTTAGTTAGTTAGGACAAAATGTACATATACTGTCGACTGGTCCTATAGAGTATCCATTTTCTAACACGTGTTGGGCAAGTTCTGAATCAGTACTGCTGTTCTCGAAAGAGAAGACGCGTTCCGTAAGCCCGGTTTCAAACTGCAGCGTTCGGGGCAAGACACGGAGACCCCGCCAACAACATACTTCGCATCACTTCCCACTGGTCGCCGTTTGTTACGCTTTCGATTTATAAGAAGCCTAAAGTCAAATTTATGCACAGCTCTAATCATACAGAACACTACAGTACAGAAAATAACATTAACTCGCACACACAAGACACGACTGCACTTCATCTGGATATGCTTTATATGAGATTTTACGCTTTCGCCGCGGTGCCATTGAGATCTTCAATCTTCTGTGTTGTTACGTGGTGTAGTTTGCTTTGTTGCCGACGTTTTGGGACATCCAATTCGTACCATTTCAAGGGTCAAGATCTGCTGTGCCGAAACTACGCTAACAAACAAACCAACTTACGCTGTGCGACAACCCAGACGAGCTAAGGTGTCAAATATATTTTTAACCGGACTGTACCGATTACTTGTCATAAACTTTGGTCTGACTTCCGCCTACTCCAATACTTCAATGCCAAAGCTGTTCTCTTGAGTCAACAACAGTACTCACATAACACATGCTGTGCACAGTGATCGTGCAGGATGTTCCCTGAAAGTGCTGCGAAGAACTGGGACGCTATACATCGGTAGTGTTTTGTGGCAGCAAACACAACCGGTCTATTAGTGTCGAATCGTCTGTCCGTCTGTAGTGAAGAGACACTGACGTTCCGCCCTTGCTGTCTACAGTGCAGATCATACTAAACTGCAGCACAGTGTGCAGCGTGTTTCGGAAAGAGAGGGGTGAATCATTTCTTTTGGAAACATACTCCCTTGCGTGTTAGGAGGGCGTACGGCATGGGGGGGAGGGTAAACATAGGAATAAACACAGTGGAAAATTGGAATGAAGTGACGGATAAACGGTGTTTTAATTATGAGTTGGGTTGGGCGTTAGTACAGTCCGTGCAGTAACGTAGGAAACACTGAGGTCGGTCACAGGGGCTATCACGTTGAAACTGTCATGGGGTCAACCAACCACTTCATAGGCCTTTTGCCTCTGTCTGTACTTAACCAGTCGTTAACAGACTGCCCATTTTTAGGCGCTTTAGTAAAATCGCGAAAAGCGACTATTTACCTTCGTCGTGTCCGTCTGTCCCCGTGGAACAACCCGGCTCCCACTTGACGGATTTTCACGAAATTTGATATTTGAGTATATTTTTCGAAAATTGTCGAGAAAATTCATGTTTCATTAAAATCTGACAAGAATAACGGGTACTTTACATGAAGACCTGTGTACATTTATGATAATTTCTCGCTGAATTCTTCTTAGAACGAGAAATGTTTCGGACAAAAGTTGTAGAGAAAATCAGAACACACATTTTATGTTCAATAACTTTTTCCCGAAAATCGTGCCGTTTATGAGATAATGTGGAAAAAATATGGTACAGCCAGACAGGCCACAGATGGCAATATAATACGGCGCATGCGCTTTGCGTGCTGGATAACTACGGCTACAGACACACACTCAGAATGTGTAATACTTATTGCTTTTCCACGGCAACAGTGGTTACGCGAACGCACCAAGTGTTATGCTATACGTACAGTGCGTGTGTTGTTATAACCGACACGGTTTTCTGCGCGGTACGAACTGAATTTGTATATATAAAGCAGGTTAACCTTACAGCGACACGGATCTCTGAAGCTCTGAAGAACGTAAGTAGCCTGTTTGTATATAAAACTGAATATTTTTCCTGTGAATGTCAGCAGAGCTGCTTGTCCTGTCAGTGCCACCCTCACTTGCAACGAACACCACTGGACACCCAGCCAGTGCCAGTGACGTCACGGTACGTGCTCTTGCTTTCAGCACGTTCAGTTCAAAGCCGTCACATTACTTTCGCCGACTGAAGTAACTTGGTCAGCCCTGCCGTGGCTGGTGACTGTCATGAAGTAACATGTCAGTCAACCAGCAGCTTGTGCAAACTTCTACAGGGTGTTCATCGTTTGGGTTAAATCAGTGGCGGCTTCTGCCATCTGGGAGGCAGTGGACGCGTGACATAAGAGGACTCAAATGACAACCTGCTCTTTCCAAGTGCTACTTGGAAGACCTAGACGTAGAGGGGAGGATAATACAGTATAATACGCCTCGTCTGTAGCGTCAGATATTCTGTGGTACCAATATTAACTCCGTACTGTTAACCTTAACGTTATACTGCTCGGTTATAACGACACAAAATACTCAGTCCCTTTTATGACGTCATAACCGGGTTCGACTGTGTTAACCGTGTTCTTAAATAAATAGGGTAGCTGCAGACTGAATGCCCTCGCTCCAGTGCCGTTATCTTCTAAACGGGGTAACCAATTTCCGGTTTACATAAAGCGCAGAAGACTATTTTCTTGAACAGCTCAGTTAATGACTTTCCGAGGGTTTGTACTGCATGGCAGTAGTTAACTGCAGAACGCGCTACGCGCCGAAGTCAAGTGGATGACGGAGTAATGACAGTAGAGCTGAGGAAGGAAAGAGTAAATCGAGACGAAAGCCGAACGAACGTGGGTGCAGCTTGTGATTAGGGGCTTGTCGCCGGGGTGTAGCCGCGAGCTCCGTTCTTCTGTCAGGGGACAGTCGGATACAGACGTTTCGAATGAATCTTACATTCCGACTTCTTTACATGAGGTAAAGCGATCCCGGTACAGGCCTCGACAGGCCCTGAGGGCTCCAGGAGGTTGAGGCTCCCACATTTCTAGACAACTGTCACAATTGAAGATGGTAAGGTTGTCAGCTCTAGGCACCGGCCGTCTTTACCCTCCAGGAAATATTCCTGGTACTCATTTCTGTTAGCGGCTGAGTCGATCCCAGGGCCACAGTGCGGCCGGAAGGATTATGTCAATGAACAATTCCAATGACACCATCGGGAATCGAACCCGCGACCTGCCAGTTTGTAGCGCAGTGCCTCAACCAACTGCGCCACCGCGGTCACGACTTCTTTACATGGGACGAAACACTTCAACAGCAACTAGCTTCACAGCCCACTCAAGCTTTAAAGACCAAAAAACTGACAGCAGGTGTCCGTCCACCGATTCCCTATTTCGGAAAGAGCCGTATTTCGTTAGGACCCCGGAGGTCACACGCTTGTGGTAACAACAACGTGCAGATGAAGATGGACCATTGGTGGAACGATACTGACCGAGGAAACTAAAGAGATGGGGGACGTAGCATGGGGGGTATAGTGACGGGCGTTACATTCGTTATTACGTGGGGGAAAAGAGAAATTGCTTCCCGCTCGTCCTTCTGGCAAAGGTAGGCAGGACACAAGGTAAAGCGTTGAGAAGTGAAGAAGGTAGGGCAATGGGAAGGGGACTGTTGGGGGTGTGCAGCAGAGGGAAGAAGTTGAGCGTTGGGGTTGAGTTTTGTGTTTGGAGGGCAGCACTGTGAAGACATTCCGATCAGTTGGGAAGGCTACGTGGGAAGCACGCACTGCCACGTGGGTTGTGGCTACCGCCTGAGCGTTTGCTTGAAGACGGAGGAAAACCAAGATAACCTGCACCGATATGGCCGGTCGCAGGACCTTCCGGATGCATACTGACTTCTAGCCAGCAGTCCGGCGTTCGAACACACGAACGGTATCTGTTAAGCCACATTATATACAAAGATCCAGTCCGTACCGCGCAGTAAACACACTCCGTCTCGGTTATAAAAACCAGTCAGTTAATGCTGTATAGGGAAATAATCGCTGTTTGTTCCGAGATCCACACAAAACACATAAACACAGTGTGTAGGCAGAACGTAGAATTATATATAAAGACCCAGTCCGTACCGCGCGGGAAACACACTTCGTCTCGGTTACAAAAACCAGCCAGTTAATGCTGTATAGGGACATAATCGCTGCTTGTTCTGAGATCCACACAAAACACATAAATACACTGTGTGGGCAGAACGTAGAATTATATACAAAGACCCAGTCCGTACCGCGCAGTAAACAAACTCCGTTTCGGTTATAAAAACCAGTCAGTTAATGCTGTATACGGAAATAATCGCTGTTTGTTCTGAGATCCACACAAAACACATAAACACACTGTGTGGGCAGAAGGTAGAATTTGTGAATGTTAAACCGGGCGGTACATAAAGTAACCACTGGGCTTTAAAGGGTAAATGAGAACGCTGTGGTCCCACGGGTTCCAAATTCAAAATCTGGATCTAGTGTCCCTAATTTTTGTCACCCTCTGGTAAATAAAAATTGATGGCTAACTTTGTAATTGTGCAAATGAAGTCGGGTACAAACTCATGCGAAACGCTGCGTCACGCTTCCACATAATTAAAATGGGAGGTGCCTTCCTTGTTATCAGTGTGCATCACACACGAACAGTCTCATATTAGCAAATGAAGAAGGTCAAATAAAGTAAAAGAAGCACGGAAGAAAGAAAAATATGATGGAACTGACAACACGACCCATAGTGCGTGCCGTGAGCCCCTGTGCGTGTGATGCTGTCAGCGTGAGTCCAAGCAATGAATCACGGGTGGTAGTTCGCAGAAATGGCACCAGGAGCGCGAGGAGGTGGAGCTGCTTTTAGAATACGCCCTCGAAAGCCGGGAGGGGGGGGGGTCTACCCGGTCAACCCGCCTCCCCGATGGCAGGTCACCGACCTTGTTCTTGTCGCAGCCGTCCTCGTCTGCCGCGATACACCGAGATAAACGCTATAGCGTCCCCGGCGCTGCGTACCGGGAGATGATGCACTTCTAACTGCCGTTTTGCGAGGTGGGGCAGGGTCAGATGTCACAGGGAATTTTACTGTCTAGACGAAGGCTGTGACAGATTGCTCTGCATTGTCGTCTGCCACGTGTTTCATCAGATAAAATTAAACAGACCTCACTCATAGTGCACGGTGTTCCCTGCCAGGTACGAACTGAGTCTTTATGTCAGTGTTCCCTCTAATTTTCTTACAGCTGCGCAGACCTTCTTCTGCTCTGAGCAGAAAATTTTACACGACTCGACGACTGTGCGGCACATTAAAAAGTTTTTTGTAATGTGCATATTAAGAATATTTACAATCAAAACTAAAAACTCCCAGCTGCGCGGCAACAATTCAGTGCGTGCGCGAGCATTTCAGTTACAGCGCGGCTGCGCACCCGCGCAGCTTAGAGGGAACATTGCTTTATATATAACTAACTCCATGGAGCACAGTCCTTGAAAAAAGGTCCTCAGCTAGTCAAGAAATGCGCCGCATTTTGTGTAACCCGAAGATTCATTGCCGCATTTACAACAGCCCGCCCCCTGTATCTATCTTGAGCCAGCTCAATCCACTCCATAACCCCCCATCCCACTTCTTGAAAATCCATTTTGATATTATCCTCCCATCTACGCCTGGGTCTCCCAAGTGGTCTCCCTCCTTCCCTACCAAAATACTGTATGCACCTCTCCCTTCCCCATCGGTGCCACATGCCCCGCCCATCTCATTCTTGGTTTATGTATAATGTACATTAATTCGGATCTTCCAAGGGTTAATTCTGATACACGAATTTCAAGTTGTTGTTGTGTGTGTGTGTGTGTGTGTGTGTGTGTGTGTGTGTGTGTTGACAGTAATTTTGCATCATGTGATAGTTCGGAGCAAGACTGCAGTGACTGCTTAACATATGTATGTTAAAATATACCGCTTACTGAATGTTGGCAGTACTGCGGGGTATATTACGTCATATGTAAAGCTACTCCTCAGCCTAAGTAAGCACCAGGCCATGGGGACCTACGTTTGAGTGTAGGTAGAGCTCCATTCATTCTTAAACCATGGCATCTGATGGAGGCGTGTGGTCAGCTACACGGTCAGGACGCTTTACCCGTAGCTCTTGCTGGGAGAACAATATTAAAATGGATCTTAGCGAAACTGGGTGTACAGCTATGGACCTATTTCGACTGATTCATGACAGACCATACGGTGATTTTTGTATAAATACGATGGTGAACAGCCCATTTCTGTAAATTCGGGAAGAATCACATGAGTATAAACTTCTTAAAATCACCCTGTATAATACAGTTGGTCCGATAAATAACACAAACCTAATCACGTTTACTGGTTCTAATTGCACTGTACATGTTTTTGTTGTGATGTTGCAGAAGGCGGTCTTGACAAGACGTCGTTACTTGGTTGTTTGTTGTTGGAGTCAATCCGCGTGGCTAATGGTTTCTGGTAACAACGTCAGCGCAATTCAAACAGTTTTGTATTGACGGCTATTTAATACCGTTTAGGCGGCTTCATATACTCGCTGTTGGGCGAAGGCGAAGGAAGGAACACGGGTGGGCGAAACACTTCGCGCAGAAGCAGAAAGATACTATGCAGCACTGTAAGATGTAGCCGTTGAGAACGGTACGGCCAATACACAGGCCCGTGACACTTGGCAACACCGTCAACTCGCCAGCGCTTCCGTACATGAGCTAGAACTTAGCCAACAGACGCTGACTGGCCACCGCGATCATGTGATCCTCTCTTGCTACGGCGCCTACACAGCCGCCCGCCTGTGTTTCTGCATGTGACTGTCATCTTTACGTATAGGTCAGGTTAATCTGAGGTTTTCATGGGTTAAGGCCCCACTCTTATATGACTTGAGAAATTTCACAGTTTGTAAGGACTTTGAACTTATACAAAAAAAGGTAAAGGTCGCCCTATAACAGGCCATGAAGGCCCAGAAGTGGAGTAGAAGTATAGCTGTACTCTTTCTGTAACCCCGGCAGTAGATGGGGGTGGGTGGTAAACGACACGTCTCGGCCACTTTACCCCCGCGAAAAGAGACCACACACTCATTGTACAGGTGGGACCCAGGCACCGTCTGGAAAATCTAACCCCATCGGGATTCGATCCCCGGATTGTCCAGCCTGTAGCAAGTCCCTATACCAACTGAGCTATCCTGGCCCATAGAAGCATATAATGGTATGTGTAAAGATAGCTAATGAAATTGAGAAGAATTAGATGGGCGGGGCATGTAGTACGTATGGGGGAAACGAGGAGCATACAGGATTTTGGTGGGGAGACCTGAGGGAAGGCGACCACTTGGGAGACCCAGATGTAGATGGGAGGCTAATATTAAAATGGATCTTCAAGAAGGATGGGGGCATGAACTGGATTGAGCTGGCTCAGGATAGGGACAGGTGGCGGGCTGTTGTAAATGCGGTAATGAACCGCCGGGTTCCATTAAATGCGGGGAATTTCTTGACTAGCTGAGAAACTGTTAGCTTCTCAAGAAGGTCTCTGCTCAACGGACTTAGTTTGCTAGCTAGCTAGCCAGCCAGTTAGTTAGTTAGCCAGTCAGTCAGTCAGTGTAAAGATAGTGTCCCGGCATCATCTGGGCTAAAACGAGAGCCACAGTGAAGAACACCGAAGTCAGGTGGTGAGCTGACCAAGATTCGAAGCGGGTCCGTCTAGTTTTGCATTTATATCATCGCATTCGGTTTACTGCGGCCTGTCATCGCATGTCTCGGTGATGACAGCGTGCAGAGTCGGACGTGAATTGATTCGAATTACAAGATGGGGGACCCACATCAGCACGGGGACCATTCTGTCACGTTAGAACTGGCAGTTTGTCATGCTGATACAAGTACGGGCCTCCGGCAACTGCTGGGAATTTATTCGTTGTGTTTGGATTGGGAAACAACTGCCACAGCAGAAGTGTGTGTGTTGTTTAAACCTTTAAGGACGAAACTCAATCTGTTTGATGTAAGGACTCAGTCCGTACCGCGCTGTAAACACACTGCCTCTCGGTTATAAAAACCAGTCAGTTAATGCTGTATAGGGAAATAATCGCTGTTTGTTCTGAGATCCACACAAAACACACAACTACACTGTGTGGGCAGAACGTAGAATTATATATAAAGATCCAGTCCGTACCGCGCTGTAAACACACTGCCTCTCGGTTATAAAAACCAGTCAGTTAATGCTGTATAGGGAAATAATCGCTGTTTGTTCTGAGATCCACATAAATACACTGTGTGGGCAGAACGTAGAATTTGTGAACGTTAAACCGGGCGGTACGTAAAGTGACCGCTGGGCTTTAGAGGGTTAACCGCGACACTACATGGAGGTGAGTGTTCAGCGTCAGGTCCCGGTCGGTCTACCTCCGAAGAACGCCAGTACCCACTGAATAACAGGCTATGTGGGCCGCCACAGCCGGTCTGAACGTTTTGGAGAAGAGAAAATCTCTTATTCTGAACTTCCAAATTAAACAGAATACAAAATTGCTTGGGTTACTCAATTAATGCACATAAGCGTCACATTCTATACGCACTATGTTGTATGTATTTTATAGTACTGTGACAATGTAGCACACAGAGCAAGCTTCGGCAGTAACATTTGAAATCCGTAGGATTTTCTCCCTGAAGACGATCAATTTAGGTAGAAACACGTTGGAAGTTGCACTGAATGGCGCGCGATTTCAGACTTCTGCAGCGGTTTGAAAGAGAATTGCGCTCGTTTGGGATTTTAGGCACCGTAGAATGGTAATTTCCCAACGACGTTTCGGGACAACCTGTCGGTCCCCTCTGAAAAGGTCAGGACTGCTTGACTGTTCAAGATTGGACCGATAGGTTGCCCCCAAACGTTGGTAAGAAACTAGCATCCTACGCTGCGTAAAACCTCAAAAAGTGCGCAGATCCCAGTAAATGATATTTAAACCAATGTGTGCCTTGCGGTGGGCGGGGCATGTAGCATGTATGGGGAAAAATAGAGGTGCACACAAGATTTTGGTGGGGAGACCTGAGGAAAGGCGATCACTTGGGAGACCCAGGCGTAGATTGGAGGATAATATTAAAATGGATATTCAAGACGTGGGATGGGGCATGGACTGGATTGAGCTGGCTCAGTATAGGGATAGGTTGCGGGCTATTGTGAATGCGGTAATGAACCTCCGGGTTCCATAAAATACGGGGAATTTCCTGACTAGCTGAGAAACTGTTAGCTTCTCAAGAAGGCCTCTGCTCCATGTAGTTATTTGGTTTGTTGGTTGGTTAGTTAGTATTTGAGGTCTTAAGACGGATCAGTTTAAGATCCTTGTACCAAGGTTAGTTCTGTAATGTAGACTAAACTATCTGGAATAGTCAGTGTGGACTCTGACGTAAAATGTGGACTGCTGATCGGACGGACGGCATTCAGCTGACACTGCGAGTAATGGGGACACGCAGAGTGGCAGTGCCTCAGCTGTTTATGGACTTCGAGAAGGGAAATGTACCGTACGGCAACTGCTTGCAGCCTTTCCACTGAACTGGATACAAGCTTAGAGACCGAAATACTTACCGAAACTAAAAATAACTGCAGGTTTTTAAGGAAACGCGTATATTTAAACACTTGCATAGTGCATTTCCTATGCAGAAAGTTATGGTGTGGAAAAAAAAGAAATATGATTTTAACCCTTTAAAGACGGAGTGTATCTGCTTTATATAAGGACTCAGTCCGTACCGCGCTGTAAACACTCTCCACTTCCGTTATAAAAACCAATCTCTTAATGTTTTATAAGGCAAAAGTTGCTGTTTGTTCTGAGATCCGTGCAAAACACATAAACGCAATGTGGGCACCACGTAGAATTTTTTAATATTAAACCTGGCGGTATGTAAAGTTACCGCTAGGCTTTAAAAGGTTAAAGGACGTCATTTCGTTGTCCTGTTTATCACAGAATCGACATAAAATCTGTCTAAACGCACTTTTTTAGGCCAGTTTTATCTTGATTCTGAAAAGAAAGATGCTATATCGCCATTGCTATTAGATTTGTTAGTTTTAGAGCACTCCATAAGGAAAATCCACGGAAATACACACGGACTAAAATTAGTGGAACACAATGGTTCTGGCACGTGCCGATGATGTTAACTTATTGCGAAATATCACGACACGTACAGGTTAGGAAACGTACACAGAACCTAACACTTTTTGCGCCTTCGTTGTCTTTCCCCTTGGATTTTGGATTTATAAATATTTTCCACAAAAAAAAACTGTACGTTTTAACACCCAGTGTAATGTTCCGCCGTATTTTACCGCCACGTTTACGATCGATCATCAGTGATATACCGTAAGTGGGGAGAGTTATCTTATATGTCAGTTGCACGATACTCGATGCTCATCTCTTTCTTCGTCCTCAGCTAGCACCTCGCAGAGTGCACAATCTGTCTCAGCAACAAAGAACGGTCGTGGTGCGAGATTTATAAACTTAAGTAGGCGTTACTCTTGTCCGATTTTAACCAAAATCAGCGTGTATCGACAACTTTTATTAAAAGCCCACATAGGAACCCTCACGACAGTCCGCCAAGTGGGAGTCTTTTTGTTCCATGCGGACGGACAGACGAGACGAAGCTTTGATGTTGCTCTTCGCAGATCTTTTCATAACGCGCCTAAAATCTCCAGAACGCTGTTTCTGAGGAAAAGTACGTACGTACTGTAATTTAATTTTAACTGCGTACGTACGTACGTACGCAGTTAAAATTAAATTACAGTTAAAACAGGGCATTTCGCATGTTTCACGCGGATCGAAATATTTCTGGCATAGGGCTTTAACATAACCTCAAACACATTTATCGAATTTAATTGGAATCCATAGAGTGGTTTCAAAGTTGATACATGCGGACAGACAGTATGCCATCGCTATTACGCTTTCATTTTCTGTTCTTTGTGCAAGTACCTCATAAGAGAAATGATTTCCATTAGAAACGTCATAGAAGGAAAATCATGCAAGCACCAAATTACATAGGATACTGAGATTTGGTCTGTTTCTGTCGGTGAATATCAATATTACGGCATTTCCTTACATGACGCCGTGTAGTTTGGTAGACAGGTAGCCGCGTTATAAGAGGAAACACGTGGTGGTAACGCTGGTACCTACAGCGTCAAAAACTACGGGGTGTCGCGGCGGATGCAGGCTTTGTGTAGGATGCAGTTACGACGGTACGAGACACGATAAAAGAGACACCCTGTAGAAGATTACAGACTTTGCCGTTTGCTTAGAATAAATTTCACTGCACGTACACGTTAGTCGAATTCTATTGGAAAGTGTGTACGACTACCAGTTAGTAGACCAAGTTGCTTTTAAAATTTCAGCTTTAATTTTCCAGATGAAAAGGGCACTACACATTTAAAATGGAGTCTCATGATGTAATTCACAACCGCCGCGTGTTATTGGGAACTTAATGTAAATTTATAAGGTTATCAGTGCGGCTTTAAAGGTCAAGGCGGTGGCGAGTGCGGGCAAAGTACACTCACTGCCCTATTAAACCACAGTGCACTCGTAGCATGACTTAGCTTAAGCATTATTCAGCAAAGGTTTGCTGTGACCTACACTCATTGACACAGGCCTTTCCAGTCACGTGTGTTGTCTTACTGTGACATTTTAATCGCCTTGTGACTAACGAATCAACAGTCCGCTGGCCGTTCCAGATAAACGTTATTTGTTTGTCAGATTTGAGGATCTTCATCTTACAAAACGAGGTTAGCAAAAAATCGAATAACTTTCCGGTTTCATCACTTTGTTCCTCTGAGTTAAGATGTCGCAGTAGTACGGTAGTGGGTTTCGGAGAAACATTCTGCAGCCATCTTCAGGGTAGATACCGGAACGCACGGTGCCATAACACAAATTAATAATGTGAATATTATTTGGTGTTATAACAGAAATAAAGTCAAAATCCGTCCAAACACCACTGAATTCCATTTATGATACAAAACGACATGTTTCGACCTATTTCAAGTCATCTTCAGGGTCACAATATGTTTAAACACACATTTTGAACCTGAGGATGACCTGAAATAGGTCGAAACATGTTGTTATGTATAATAAATGGAATTAATTGTGTTTGGGGGGATTTTGACTTGATTTCTGGTATAAATACGACAACGGGCTGACATCTTTAAAATTACTGGCGATCTTTCGTCTGTACCGCCAAGCGCACCGATTCTGTTGCAGTGCTTTGGGGAAGACGGAGTATTTTGCCATCAGCTTCTCACTTCAAAACTTGAAAAACTAGCGAGTTTCCAGCTGTCTCCTGTAACCAGAGTTCCTCGCCTTCAGGACTAACATCACAGAGGGCAGACTCTCCGCAATGCAGGTGACTAGCAATTACGCTGTTTTTGAGTACCCGCCAAGTGTGGAAGCATGTTCAAGTAATGTTCCCCGCGTCATAAAAACTAAACGGGAAGGCATTACAAACTTAAGTACAGCCCGTTTATTACACTGAAGTATCATATTTCAACGTAATCCCCCCTCCGAGCACGTTGATGCATTTATTATCCCATCTTGGAATGGGTTTAAAATATTCCGTTGCGGTACAAAAGAGGCGTGCATTTGCGACACTTCACGAATAGCCGTTTCCACTTCCTCGTTACTATGGAATCGCCGAACTCTCAAACGTTGCTTCCGCGGCCCAAACAAGCCCAAGAAAAACTTCTGGGACTCCTCAGCCCATAAAGATGAAGGCATGATGTCTGTCTGTTGTGAGCGTCGTGTGTTGTCAGGTAGAGGTCTCTGCGTCGGGCTGATCTCTCGTCCAGAGGAGTCCTACCGAAGGCATGATGTCTGTCTGTTGTGAGCGTCGTGTGTTGTCAGGTAGAGGTCTCTGCGTCGGGCTGATCTCTCGTCCAGAGGAGTCCTACCGAGTGTGGTGTGTCTGAGTGTGATCGTGAAGCCCCGATAATGAGGAGGCCCTGCCCCACTGAGGGCTGTTGCACCATGTGTGGATACTTGATATTAGCTTACCCATCCATAAATGGTTAACCACTGACAGTTCGAGTAATATATTCTGTACATGGCTGTGTGGCCTACGATTTTCGGCCGAAACATGTCGCCACTGTGAGACTGACAGAGCACAAAATAGCTGTGAAAACGACTTGCCTGTACAGTCTAATGTATACCGTCAGCTTTAATTTACATGAGACAGAAGACACTGCGTGCAGGTCACAGGATACAATTTACAATAGGCCACTACCACTTCCTGCCACACACAATGTACATTAACCTTGTTAACCTGCATTTCCTAACGCGTTTAATTAAATCATTTCACAAGGGCCAGTATTATCGATGTGCTGGCACAGTTGGCACGCGATGAATCATGCCACTTAC
>BLKM01000158.1:200491-246387 GCA_013340265.1 Coptotermes formosanus | reverse complement strand
AGGATACCGTGACGTGTTTTGGTGCCTTCCTCAGCACGAACAGTGTAGGCCAACAGTACGCCCGCCACAAACACACAGCGGAAGGCTGCTGGGACTGTGGCCGTGTCCAGTCCGGCAAAGCATATGTGAAGATGTGTCACTGGGCGAGTGGTCACAGACGTTTCGAGGGACTTTAATGCTTCCAGCTTCCAGGTTTAAGCAATCCAATGCTGAGTGTGTTCTCGAAAAGGATGACCAGGAAGGTTTGTTGTGCGGTGATGGGTTTATGGACTTTATCCATCGTCCGAAGTGTAAAATATTAAAAATATTACAAAATTAAAATCACAACGTTTCGGAAGCTGACTCTGCTTCCGTCCTCAGGTGGATGGAGGGGGAGAAGACAAGAGCGCCTACTCTGTTGGGCCCCTTAGACAGAGCTAGCCTCCATCACTGGACCTAAGGGGCCCAACAGAACAGGTGTTCTTCTCTTCTCCCCCTCCATTCACCTGAGGACGGAAGCAGAGCCAGCTTCCGAAACGTTGTGATTTTAATTTTTTAATATTTTACACTTCGGACGATGGATAAAGTCCACAAACCCATCACCGCACAATGTTATACACCGTCGTCAAAACCTTTTAGAATTTTTGGGCCTGCGAGGGAAGGGGTAACAGGAGACTGGAGAGAATTTTGTAACAATAAACATCACGATTTGGACCCGTCACGAAGTTTCTTTTGGACTGCATTACATCCGGCTACCGACTGAGCCATCCCGGTTTGTTAGGTCACGTGTTACTGCACTGTCTTGAACAGCAAGTGAAATAGCCTGCGCGACTGTAAGGGAAGTGCCTGCAACAGTGGCGCCACAAAGTGACAGACGGAACTGCTGCGGCTGACACAGCTTTATACAGAATCCCAGCTTCTCACAGCCTTTTTTTAAGGGTTAATGTCGTCTGGGATGCGACTCGGTTTCGGAGGGGTACGAATTCCTGACGTTTCTTAGTGTCTTCACCCTCAAGTGCCAAGCAGTGCAATAAGAACGAACGTCTTGAGTCGTTTCTTGATTGTTTGAAGATACAAGTACGACGTTCGTTCGAAACGTCGGCCAACCAACCACTACTAACCCAGCGACACAGCTTCACATGTCAGGAGACCCGAAACGTCAACTTCCTAATAAGCATTACACTCCTGCGTGTGTGGAATTCTTATATATATAGATCTGATAATGCATTAATTTGAGCCGAAACATGTTGCTGACAGAAATAAGGTGCACCAATTAAAATTTGTGTTTGTTAGCTGAAACAATTCTTCATCGAGTGTATCCAAACACAGCTGATGTATACGAACAAAGCCCGTAAAGTTGTAATCCTGTACACCCCTTTTCAAAATTGCGACCGCTTAAACACGGCTACAGCTGAATTCACCGAACTTCTGACACCAGTTTGATTAATCCTGTTCGATACAGTTCTGTGCCCAGCAGCGACAGTACGTTTGAAGAGTGTTGGGGAAAGTCGAGACGCGAAGTTCGGCGTCTTGGCTACTGCTTTTGTGACACCCCTGACGTAGAAGGCGATAAGGGAATGACTGAACAACTAAACCATGTTGCCCGTGTATGCAGAGAATGGAGAAATGTGTAGAGGGGGGAAAAAAGAAAATACAGATTATCTATCAGCAGTGGTAAAGTTTGACTTTGCCCTTCGGCCCTAGACTTCCCTTTGCCCTCCCAGCTACCACCCCAGTTCCCCCCCGCTTTCCCCACCGTTAAAACTTATGCAAGAAAAACTGTGGATGTCTTCAGTGCGTGTGTGTCGACTTGCGATTTGTGTCGCAGTGTGGCTGTAGTGACGAGCAAGTGCGGAGTGTCTTCGGAGGTGAGTGCTTCAGACACCAACTGGACGTGTGGCGTGAGGCAGGTCCACATGGCTGCAGAATCCGAACCAACGATGAACTGCAGGTTATGTGTAGAACACCAGATACTGTAACAACAGTAAGACAACTGGAATGGGCTGGGCACCTGGTAAGAATGTATGATGGTAGGGCTGTAAAGAAAATATTTGCGGGGAAACCAGATGGAAGGAGAAAAGCAGGTAGACCAAAATTAAGGTGGCTAGACTGCACTGAGAATGATCTGAAGTCGACGGCTGTCAAGAGATGGAGGAAGAAAGCAGAAGACAGGTGCGTATGGGCTGTCGTTCTGAAGGAGGCACTGGTTAAACTGTAAGGGCCGTGTGCCGAAGAAGAAGAAGAAGAAGAAGAGGAAGAAGGAGGAGGTAAGTCGATAGAGTTATGGAGAATAACGGGATGGATTAGGGTTGTGAAACTACGCAGAAGTTACAAAAGTGGAATTTTGTCGTATTACCAGCATAAAATTGTGTCTGGTCGATTACGTTGAGCTGCAGGTAAATGTAGCGCTGTTGCTTTGAACGGGGGCAGACAGTAAATGCAGTTAGTGTGGAAGGTACAGTCGTGACGATTTGAGTCTCCTGCGATGTGACAAGATGTCTTTTGGTGATTGGTCTCCAACGTTTCGAAATATCGTTGGTGCCTTCATCTGATCACCCTTTGAAGATGAAGGCACTACGATATTTCGAAACGTCGGCAATCACTCGCCAGCAACAGACCGTCACATCGTAGGAGACCTGAATACTCAGCAACACCGCTGAGGTAAACTGAACTGCCGAAGGTGCATTAATGTTATGTGAATCACAACAGGCTCTCAGTCGGGGCTGTGTGACAGTGCAAGAGAAAGTGCGGCAGTGTTGTTTTCTGTCTAACCCTGACGCAAGAGCTGTGAAACTCCGAATACAAACATGTTTCAAAAGGTTATTTTGGTTCCATGTTTCAAGCATTTGAAAGGGAATATTTTGTTGCCACGCTGAGAAAATGTGTTTCAAATATAAATATGTGCTTTTGGTTTCAAAATACACAGTCGAACCCGCTTATAACGTCATGAAAGGGACTGAACATTTTGTGTCGTTATAACCGAGGGGCATAATATTATGGGTAAGTGTAACGAATTCATTTGTACCACAGAATATCTGACGCTATGTCGTTTAACCGGGTTCGACTGTACATTTATCTTGAGTGATTTCGTTTGTAGCATCTAGTACAGTGCAAACGTAGAAAAAAGTATAAAATAATTTATACTATACTTGACACATAATTCGGTACGAATAGTCATTGTGTGGCGCTGCGTAAGTCCGGCGCAAGCGCTGAACTAGTGAAGGCCTGCCAGCTTCTACAAGCACGTTCGCAGCGCTATAATTTGAACACCCTGTATAACTGAAATCGAAAAAGCAAATTGTAACATTAACAGACATATTTAAAATAGTGCATCTTTGGAAAGAAGGGACCGAAGCTACTGACATACCCGCAAAACGCCAACTTAAATTAAAATGAGTCCGCTGAACTTGAAAGTATGAGTTAACTGTTTGCGTTCGACTGTCTCGTCTGTGTTTTTAGTACGCGAATTAAGTTTCACTTAACATGCAAGAAGCAGTTTGACAGAACCGTGTAATGATTTCTTTTTAGCCTGTACCAAGACATAACCTTCTTAATTGAACAACACTCTCGTTCTGAAGAGTGCCTTAAAAACATGACAGTTCATGTGTTTGTGGCAACCGTATTAACCTTTTAAAGCCTACCGATAACTTTACATACGACCAGGTTTAACATTAAAAAATTCTACGTGGTGCCCACATTGCGTTTATGTGTTTTGTACGGATCTCAGAACAAACAGCAACTTTTGCCTTATAAAACATTAAGAGACTGGTTTTTATAACCGAAGTGGAGAGTGTTTACAGCGCGGTACGCACTGAGTCCTTATATAAAACAGATACGCTTCGTCTTTAAAGGGTTAATTACCATAACTGACACAATTTCCTTCGCAAAGCTGAGTTTATAGAGGACGTATCGTAGATGAAGTTTAATTTCCCAAAAATAACTTGTTTAGCTTTACTTAACATTTAATCTCCACTATAGAAATAATCCTATGTATTGTAAAAAATAAGGCGGATAAAAGTTTTATTCCTTCTCAGAAATATGACATTTCATAGTACAGGTGAACTCGGCTATAACGTCATGAAGGGGCCTGAATATTTTGTGTCGTTATAAACGAGTGTTGATATAACCGAGGAATATAATGTTATGGTTAACAGTGAGGAATTAATTGGTACCACAGAATATCTGTCGCTATAGGCGAGGTGTCGCATAAACCGATGTCGTTATAACCGGGTTTGACTCTATTCTGGTACTGCAATTCCGCCTACTATGTCTACTTCTGAAAGGGGGGACGGATTCTATAAAACACCCACCCTCTATAACTGTCAACTGTTCTCGATACCAGACCTCAGTTTCACTGAAACAAGAATACAAGCAGCGACGTCCATGTCTAAAGAACTAAACCACGTGAACGTTCTATAGTTATCACAAATAGAGGGTCTGTCGTTTGTCGTGTCGCCTTCATCTTCAAAGGTAACCGGTCCATGAAGATATCGAAGGGCGACACGGCCCTTCGAAACATCGGCAACCACTCAAGCAACAACACAGCGTCATATCTCAGAAGACCTCAGCAACGCCGCTGTGAGAACCACAAATGTTGCAAGCAATAATTTTAACCCGCTTTGTACTAAATCAGACAAGCCAGGAAAACCTTTTCTACCAGAGAGCGCTGTGCGTCCGTGAGGACCCTTATCCGTGACGACAATGTGTAAAGCTAAGCTGTTTTTCTGACATTTCAGAAAATACACACAGAATTGTTGATCGGAAAACTTCAAGGGAAGACACCACTTGCAAGAATCAGGCTTCGACGGTGGTATAATATTAAAATTGTCTTAAGTAAGAAGGTTCTGAATTGCGTTTGTCTAGCTAAGGTGGGGGACCAGTCGCGGATATTGTGAAAGCGACGACGAAAAATTATGGTTTAGTACAATGACAAGGAAAAGTTCTTGAGATGCTGAACGACTACAAGCTTCTCAGATTTGTGTTAAAAATGATCAGTTAAAATATGATGTATAGCGGAATTAATTCCATAAACTCCCCAGCTTCAGGCGCAGGTACCGTTGGCGAGCCTAGGCTGATGTCAAGAAGTAGGGAGAATGCGCGAAGTCGTGTGCGCGTAGATCAGTGTGTTTCTGCAGTCAGAGCGGTGGAGTGCCAGTGTTCGTCTGCTTACGTAGCAGCTGCAGTCATGTGACAATTAGGAGGGCCGTAAGATTTGTGAGGTTCGGACTGAAGCTTGTCATGCAAAGTGACGGGGACTTTGTGGAAGTAATCCTGCTATACCTCGTACCGAACTTCCACCACCGTTTTCTGCTTACGCTGCTGGCTGCACAAGTGTTGTAATATTGACTTCATTCATCTCTCATACTGAAATGATTCGTCGTAACCACGTAATTTGTAGCATTCAGCTAAACACACTTAACCCATCAGGCGTTCAACAGCACTGTACGTTCACATTCCTGCAGGTTGTCATAAGATTACCTTTTAACCTGTAGACGAAGTACAGTTGAACTCGGTTATAACGTCGTGGAAGGGACTGAATATTTTGTGTCGTTATAAAAGAGTGTTGTTATAACCGAGCACTATAGTGTTTTGGTTAATAGTGAGGAATTAATTGGCATCACAGAATATCTGACGTTATAGACGAGATGTCGCATAAACCGATGTCGTTATAACAGGGTTCAAGTGTATTTTATATTATCCGTACGGACTGCAGTTATTTTCTGTGTAAACTTCCACGTCTGTCCGATCAAGGATAATGACGGGACGATAATGAAGGCGTGCGAATAAGCAGGTACCGTGGTACGTGTGGTGTCCGGTGGTGGTGTTCGGTTAAGTGTTATAGTTTTGGAAGGCACTGTACCATCTGTAAAGAAATTTAAAACAGGTTAAACATATAGGTCACCTCTAAACAACCTCCGGCATTCAAGTTCATAAGTTTTGTATTTCCAGACGTTTGATCTTCCAATTCTTTTTATTCTGTGTCCTTATTTAAAAAGAAGTGACGCGTGACTTTAATGTGATTCACATATTTAAAACAAACGTGTGATCATGAATGTGATGGAGGGAGGAGGGAGTGCGGAGCCGCAAACAGCGACAGACAATGAGATGCAGGCAGCTGACAGAAGAGGGTCTGTGAACTGTCCGGACACACAAAAAGTATAAATCGGGAGTTTCTGTTAACATCTTACCGGGCAGCATTAGATTTATGTTAGAAATCTCTAATACTGTCAGGTAAAGATGTCGTCCGATCTCCCATTCGTCACAGATGAATCGATTGTCGACGGCGAAGGAGTCAAGAAACGAGTGAGAAGCGAAAGTATGGAAGACTTAGCTGACGTAATGAAGGGACCCGAAATGCAGCGTGAATTCCGTAAGTACTGTACCGGACTGGCAGCCGCTTGGCCGATAATTACACTGTCTTCACATCTAATTAACCCACCGAGTGTTTCTGTCAAACACAATGCATATTAGATAACATATCATTTACTTTTCGCTACTAGTTTACTCCGAAAACTGACATCGTCAGGAGGTAATACCATTCATTCGTTCATTCATTCATTCATTCATTCATTCATTCATTCATTCATTCATTCATTCATCCATCCATTCATTCATTCATTCATTCATTCATTCATTCATTCATTCATTCATTCATTCATTCATTCATTCATTCATTCATTCATTCATTCATTCATTCATTCATTCATTCATTCATTCATTCATTCATCCCGCAGTCTGCCTTACGACAGGTCCACAGCCCCTTCCAAAGCGAGTTCTGCACAGAGTGCGATCTAGTGCTTCCTCTTTCCATTTTCAGTATGTTCTCGTTTCCTTAAAGTCATCCAGCAGCTGCTTACTTCTTCTTCCTCGTCTTCCCGTCACTTCTATCCTTCCTTGTATCTTTCCTTCAATAACATGTTTCAGAAGGCAGTTCCTACGCAAGACGTGACCAATCCAGTTAGCCTTCCTTCTTTTTACTGTATGTAGGATATTCCTCTCCTCCTTGCCTCTGTGTAATGCTTCTTCATTTGGCACGCGGTCGGTCCAATTGATCTCCATTCTCCTCCCGCACCACACATGCACTATCAAAATCCCGGTTCTGCCTTTAACTTCAGAGCAATGATTCTGTCATTATACAGTCTGTTTAACAACACTTCTCACTATGTTTTTATGGAGAGACAATATCAACAACCCAAGCACTGTAGCAACAGAAGTTACGTACTATCCGATGTTTGTTGTATTTTTTTCCGAGATTGTACAGTAAATTAGAGTACTGTGTTTATATTCACTGATAAAATTGTGGGCTGCTGCAGAAATCTACAGATAACTGCAGTAAGGGCTCTTGTTTGTATTTTTATAGCCGAGACGGAGTGTGTTTACTGCGCGGTACGGACTGAGTATATAAATATAATTTAGGCCTACGTTAATTTAAATTCCATCACTGCTCCATATCCCTCGTCTTAAAACTGTTGTTACTAAAAGGACAAAAGGACGAAGCGTGGGAACCTTCCAAAAAGCAATACTCGTCCGACAACCGGACAGCACTGAATAGAAAAGTGCTTACAGTTCTGTGGCGTGTTTACAGAGTTAATTAGCAATGCCAGTACACCGTTATTTATCAACACGCTGCACCCATGTCATTTAAAATCCTGTACAAGTGCTATGTTATTTGTGTCCGTCATTTATCATGGTATCTTACTTGCCACATAGCCACATGTGTGTCTTAACCCTTTACAGACGACGTGTATCTGTTTTATATGACTCAGCGCGTACCGCGCTGTAAACACTCTCCACTTCGGTTATAAAAACCAATCTGTTAATGTTTTATAAGGCAAAAGTTGCTGTTTGTTCTGAGATCCGTACAAAACACATAAACGCAATGTGGGCACCACGTAGAATTTTTTAATGTTAAACCTGGTGGTATGTAAAGTTACCGCTAGGCTTTAAAAGGGTAACCGTGCCAAGCCCGATGGTAACTACACGCAGGCCTAACACTTTGTAACATTAAAAACCCCGCATTATGTGCACAAAGTGTCTGTGTGTTCCGTGTGCTTGTCGGGAATACCAACCCTTCCGCAAAAATCTTTCTTCGAACAGCTATAAAACTGTAGCTTTCCCAGCAGTATATTAGCATTTATGAGTCGCTTGCACCGCTCGTGTCCGAGACTGCCACAAAACACACGGAGTGGCGACAGACAGCCACGGTTAATTATAGTCGTATGAAGGGCGTCGGTAACCGTGCCCACTTCTAAGTCTTCGGCTGGACTTGTCGCCATTTCTGTTTGTTAGACTTCCTCCCTAACGACTCAGCGGGCTGTTACGTGCAGCTATCTGACATAGCTCACCCCGAGAAAGTGTAGAGGGGCGGGACTCTGCCGGCGTGGAAAGCGGTGAAGAAACACGAAACTGGGGTAATTTCCGAAGATGGTTGTGTAGATAAGGGTTGTACAAAGTACTGGGAACCACGAAGTGTGTTTTCGTCTTGCTGAAATACAGAAATAAAAATTGGCGTCGTTTGTTTGATACAGAAGTTTAGACGGCGACTGAATTACGGTGGCGATACTCTGGAAGTAGTCGGTTTCTTTCAACTACAGTCGAACCCGGTTATAACAACATCGGTTTATACGAAACCTCGACTATAGCGTCAGATATTCTGTGGCACCAATTAATTCTACAGCGTTAACCATGACGTTATACTCCTCGTTTATAACGGCACAAAATATTCAGTCCCTTTCATGACGTTATAACCGGGTTCGACGGTACTTAACGTTGCTAATAGCATGAGATTCACAGAGCTATTCTGATTGCCATTCACCTGTGTGAGCAGGTGTACTGGAACTAGCGGATGCCTTGCAGGACGGGAAACGCGTTGTCGCGGTAGCGGCTGAGACGACGTATGGCAGGCGCACTGCTTTATAAACGTACTGTACACGGATGATTTAAAATAACCAGCAAATTCATTCTCTCTTGTGTGCTTCCGGCTATGCACATGTAACCCTCTAAAGCACAGTGGTTACTGTACGTACCGCCAGGTTTAACATTCACAAATTCTACGTTCTGTCCACACAGTGTATTTATGTGTTTTGTGTGGATCTCAGAACAAACAGCGATTATTTCCCTATACAGCATTAACTGGCTGGTTTTTATAACCGAGACGGAGTGTGTTTACTGCGCGGTACGGACTGAGTCTTTAAATATAAACCACCAGGTTTAACATTCACAAATTCTACGTTCTGCCCACACAGTGTATTTATGTGTTTTGTGTGGATCTCAGAACAAACAGCGATTATTTCTTATTACTATTCTTGGATTGCTTTACCCTTGAAGATGACATCGATATGTTCCGAAACGTCAGTAACCAACTACCATCCCACGCAGCACAACATGCACTGTGCACAACGCCCTGCTCAACTGCAGTGCGCAGTCTTCGATGCCAGCCCAGCTCCAGATAACAGGACACGGACTTCCCGTTTGACCAATAGAGAGTAATCACCACACCTATCGTGACCAACAGCGAGTATCGAACAAAGATTCTCTGGACCTCGGAACGTCTGATGTCAGCACAAGTTCAGATCCGGGAAATTTACGTCTATAAACCATAATTTTTTAAACCGGGTCATAAATTTTCATGGTGTTAGCATTTAAATTCAGTTCACAAATATTCCTCTTGCTTAATTAATTAATTAATTAATGACCAAAAATGATATTTAAGAGACTGGAGGCATAGCTCCAGTGTTTCTTAAACCAAATGACAAGAAGGAAGTGAATGGTTAGATCCAATTTACGACCGATTTACCTCCAAGAAACAGTCGTAGGTACGTATCAGACAGGAGGGCGGGTGGGTCACAAAGCTGCTGCAGTCCATGCGGGGAATCCCAGCTGTGACAATGCGTTCGTCCAGCCCTTGGGTGAGTATCGTTTGAGTTACTCTGCCGGCCGGAGCGATCGGCATGGCGGTCTGTATTCATACGAAGTTCTCTACTGCCTTCCTCATCCCTTTGCTGCTGGGTCAACTTACGGGTTCACTAATACCACTACACGTACACTAATACCACTACACGTACACTAATACCACTACGCGTACACTAATACCACTACACGTACGCTAATACCACTACACGTACATTAATACCACTACATGTACACTAATGTCACGAAATAACGATGTACCAGCAGCTACACGGAGCAGAGTCTTCGAGAAGCTACCAGTTCCTCAGCTAGTCAAGAACATGCAAGCATTTTATGTAACCCGGAAGTTCATTACCGTCTTCACAACAGCCCACCACTAGTCTTTCTCCTCAGCTAAATTAATAGACTCCACGCCCTTTACATTTCAAGAAATATTTTAATATTATCTTTCCATCTGTGCCTAGGTCTTCAAAGTAATCCCTCTGCTTCAGGTTTCCGCCAAAACTCTGCATGTTCCGTCATCTGTTTACCCGAAAAATATTTATTAACAGTACCATATCGTACTATAATTTTACCTGTTGTTTTGTATGGGTGTGAAACTTGGTCTCTCACACTGAGGGAGAACAGGGACTGTGGGTGTTCGAGAATAGGGTGCTGAGGAGGATATTTGGGCCTAAGAGGGACGAGGCGACAGGGGAGTGGAGAAGACTACGTAACGAGGAACTTAATGACCTGTACTCATCACCAAATATTATTGGGGTAATCACATCGAGAAGAATGAGATGGGCGTGGCATGCAGCACGTATGGGAAAAGAGAGGTGCACAGAGGATTTTGGTGGGGAGACCTGAGGGAAGGTGACCACTTGGGAGACAGGCGTAGATGGGAGAATAATATTAAAATGGATCTTCAAGAAATGGGATGGCATGGACTGGATTGAGCTGGCTCAGGGTAGGGACAGGTGGCGGGATCTTGTGAATGCGGTAATGAACGCCCGGGTTCCATAAAATGCGGGGAATTTGACTAGCTGAGAAACTGTTAGCTTCCCAAGAAGGCCTCTGCTCCATGGGCCTAGTTAGTTAGTTAGTTAGTTAGTTAGTTAGTTAGTTAGTTAGTTAGTTAAGAGTACAAATCATGAAGTTCCTCGCTCTGAAGTTTTCTCCAGTCTCCTGTTACTTCCTGTCTCTTATGTCCGAACGCCTTTCCCAAGCCCCCCTTGAGTCTCAAAATCTCTGGGCAGTGGCGCACGCACAGCTGGACAGCCTTTGTGGTTACAACCGGTCCTTCCAGTTGTGCCGGTTTACATTTTTATTAGTCGGTTTCCAACAGCAGGTTGCAGCTAGTGTTTTTTCCAGAAGGTGTGTGGCCCCCGTGCTTGCAGGCCTCACGTCCGTCAGGTAGCATTCCGTCGCGATTTCAGAACAGTCATTATCCATTTCTGTGAACATACGTTCCATGCTCCTCCATTCATATTACATCATAAAGCTAGACAGCTCCCTGCTTCTGTATTGCTGACATTCACAGTGCCAACTCAAGTACACACCCTGTTGCACCGTGCCTGTGTAGGCGCAGATCGGACGAGGTAACCAGCGTCTGGGGGAGAAACTGCACGGTACTGCTGCTTCAGGTGCCTTGGCACAGTCCGTCCGTCTGTCCGCATGTATCAGCGCTTCTCCTAACTAGACGGATTTACATGAAATTTGATATTGGCGACTTCTGTGAAAATCTCTAGAGAAAATCCAAATTTGGTTAAAATCGGTTAAAAATATCGGGCACTCTACATGTAGACTAAGGCACGTTTTATTGTTGTCGCCGATATTAAATCGCCAAAAAGGTACTCTCATCGAATCAAATTGTATCAGGCTTTTGGCCTGCTCGAAGAGGCACAAACATTAAGCGAACGCGCCACAATGTTACGTTAGAGTACACTGCCTCTCTTGTATATAATTAAGGATTACTTTTAGTGTTTGAAGTGTTGCAAGCTTTTTAACTGTTCTCCCATCGTCCTCCTATTGCCCTGTTCATTCAAAGGGCGTGGAATGATGCGAACAGGACAACGCCGTGCATATTTATCTGTCAAAAAGTGCTGAACAATACCGCAAGCCCACACGTAAGTCAGATAGCGGTGATGCCCCGTGCTTGCACAAAGCCGCCCATCTCAAAACTGTAGCCAGGAGGTGACAGCCTGCTTCACATCGACGTTTGTAGCAAATGGCTCGCCAGCCAGGGGCTTCTTTAAGGATTAAAGAGATGGAAATCACTGGGCGTTAGATTGGGGCTGTAACGGGGGGGGGGGGTGTCCATAACCTGCCAGCCGTACCACCGTAACCCCGTGACAAGTCCGGTTGGCAGTTTGGGGCGAAGTGACTTCCATCTCTTTGGCAGGCGACTCGCAACAGACGGCGAAGTGAAGCAAGCTGTCACCTCCTAGCTACAGATTTTGGTCACCGACTTCTTATACACCAGGACGCAAATCTTAGTATCACAGTGGGACACACACTGATATGCCAGTGGTGACTGCGTGGGTGTCTGCTAGCCAACTGCCATGTTGACGTCGAGGTCAGAATAAACTTCTCGGCATCCGAATGTTTGTTGCTTTATTTTTGGAAAGCTCGTTGTAGTCTGAATGCGTTGCGCGGTGCAGTGAACATCTGAGACACCCTGTGGCGGTATGAATGGTTGGGACATGCGTAAAATGACTTAAAAGACACCATGGAAGTTCATTACAAGAAAATATCCTTCCAGAGACACCAGCCCTGTGTCCACCGTTTCAGTTCGTTTTTAGCGTTACAGACTGCTGCTTTGACGGATTCGGAAAATATGGCTGTGTTCAGTTGTCAATTTATAGTCATTTAAGACTTCGACGACTGAAATGCGTATAAATTACATACGCAAAATTCAGTTCCGACCTCCAAGAGAATAAACACTGTATTGCAAAACGCAGTCGGTTAGTTCTGTTTACGGAAATACTCGGTACTTTAATGTGCGAGTCATATGAAAACCATAAATACAGAGTGTGGCCAAAACATACATACAGAGTGGCCAAAACATACATACAGAGTGTGGCCAATGCATAAAGACAGGTGTGGCCAAAACATACATAGAGTGTGGCCAAAACATACATACAGAGTGTGGCCAAAGCATAAATACAAAATCTGGCCAAGATGCACAATTTCTAGGCGCGTTCGAAAAAGTTCCGTAAGGCGAACCGTAGCTTCGGCATGTCTCTCCGTCTGTCCGTCCTTATAGGTCATAAGGGGCTCGCACCGCCCGGAATTTCGTGAAATTTCACATTTGAGGCTCTTACTAAATTCCTTTTTTCAGTACCATTCCTCAATTTACGCCAAGACTACCTTTTGTCCATTTAATCAACCGGCTCAACATCTGACGCTGTACGGTTGAAGTCACAGTGTTGCTACATAAACTAGAAGTGACGACATCACAAGCAAATCGAATGTGCTCGCTGTGCTCTGTGCATGTCACTGTGCAAATCAGTGCGCTGTGTGGACGCCACTGTGCACTTTCGTGTGCTCTGTGCACGTCACTGCACATTAGTGTGTTGTGTGTACGTCACTGCGCACATCAGTGTGCTGTGTATGTCACTGTGCATTTGCGTGTGCTTTGTGCACGTCACTGCACATTAGTGTGCTGTGTGTATGTCACTGTGCACATCAGTGTACTGTGTGTATGTCAATGTGCACATTAGTGTGCTCTGTGCACGTCAATGCACATTGGTGTGCTGTGTGTACTTCACTGTGCACATCAGTGTGCTGTGTGTATGTCACTGTGCGCTTTAGCGTGCTCTGTGCACGTCATTGCACATTAGTGTACTGTGGGTACGTCACTGTGCACATTAGTGTGCTCTGTGCCTGTCAATGTGCACATTAGTGTGCTCTGTGCACGTCACTGCACATTAGTGTACTGTGTATACGTCACTGTGCACATTAGTGTGCTGTGTGCACGTCACTGTGCACATCAGTGTGTTCTGTGCATGTCAATGTGCACATTAGTGTGCTCTGCGCACGTCACTGCACATTAGTGTACTGTGTATACGTCACTGTGCACATTAGTGTGCTGTGTGTACGTCACTGTGCACATCAGTGTGCTCTGTGCATGTCAATGTGCACATTAGTGTGCTCTGTGCACGTCGCTGGCCAAAGTTTTACTGCTGTTCAGTACTGCAGCTCGGTCTACAGCCACAGAAAGTGGCCGTCTTCCCAGTTCCCAGTTCGGGGATCAACAGCCTACAGCTTGCAATTAACTTAGCATTTCATGAGTGTAACACACGCTGTGCATAGGGAATGGCATTCACCCCTCAGACACTTCTGTGCTCTGCTTGCGAAAGCAACCACTGCAGTAGGTCAGTGTTGTTACTGACCTTTCGAATGTTTATCGCTCCCTTGATAACGTGTATTGCAATTTGCGCAAAGTCAGATATCAAACACAAGCCAGCACCAATAACTGATTCCACGCAAACGAAAAGTAATTAAATCATTACAGGGCATGTTAATGATTGCTATAGTGCTACAGGGGCGCACCCAAGGGGGGCCACCCAGCTGCAGCCCCCCCCCCAAACCCCCGAAAACCGAAATTAAAAAAATACAGATTTTGTAGATATTATGATATCAAAAGTTTTACGTGATTTCCCCTTCAGCCGAGATCAGCCACTGAAATCGGCTGATGACCAGTACATTAGAATTTTGAAAAACAAATTAATAAAATTAAAAAAAACAGAAGACAGGACACTGTGACTGAGTCACGGAACATGCAGTTATATCCGTATGTATATAAATGCAGTTGCAGGCAGCGTTATGTTGTGCGTACAGCATGGTTTGTGTAACGTGATTTTTAAAATCGAACATAAATTATATATAGCCTCAGGGTCAGCCCCCCCCCCCCCTCCCTCAAGGAAAAATTCCGGATGCGCGCCTGTTTTGGGCACTGCATCTATGTAGCACTGCAACTGCGAAGTAACAAACATCCACACATTACTAATTCAAAGCATCTCAAGGTCAGTCACTGCACACTCTCCCTGACTCCCTGGAGCAGGGGCCTTCCTCAGCAGCTGCCAGTTCCTCACCCTCGTCCAGAAACTCCCTGCATTTTTTGAAACCCGACAGTTCATCTCCGTGTTCACAACAGCCCGCAACTTCTCCCTACTCGGAGCCAGACCAATCCATTCCACGCCCTTAAAATCTATTTCTTTTAAGATCCAGCATAATGATTTTCCATCTACGCCTTGATCTTCCCGGTGGGTTCTTTCCTTTAGGTTTCTCACCCAAAACCCCACACGTGCCACATGCTCCACCCATCCCATCCTTCTTTTTGTGATCGGTCTAATCATATTTGACGAGGAGTACAGATCATGAAGCTCCTCATTATGTAATTTTCTCCAGTCTCCTATTACTTTCTCTCCCTCTTAGGTGCAAATATGTTAATCAGCACCCTATTCTGAATACGCTCAGCCTATATACTTCCTTTAAAGTGACAGACCAAGTTCCACACTTATTCAAAACAGCAGGAAAAAATATAGTTTGTATATTTTAATATCTGCATTTTTCACGCAGGTCGTAAAAAAACCTGCTACTCTTTTTTTCACTCCATGTGTCTGTTTATAAGCCAGTGCGCTGAACATATATATATATATATATATATATATGCTGCGTAGACCGTAGTGCCTGCAAATACGTGTGTTAGCAGCCCATTCACAACAGCACCTACTTCCAACCAATACAATTTCAGATATCACACTCAAATATGGGGGGTTATTTTTCTCATCTGTCTCATTCGCTTTCCCACAGGCTAGATAAGATTATGTGTGTATAAGGACCGAAAAAAGCAAAGAATAAGCCCAGTCCGATATGCGATCTGACATGCTCCGTGGCAGCCATCTTGATCTTACAGACAGGCCCAGTTGTTACGCCTTACAAGTGTAAGCACAGCGGATACAATAATGGGGCAGGGCTGACAAAACTGAAGAACGTGCCACATACGGCAATTCGGAAACAGCGTATCAGGTTAAAGCCAGTAACAGCTGACAAATGTCACGCAGCTGATGAGTAACAATATTCAGAGTGAAAATTTGAAATAACGTGTACACCGACTTTGCAAATGGGGTACGAGGTGTGAGGGGGACCCTGAAGTTGGAGACACTACGTTCCTCCGAAACTTCGGGAACCGCTGAGACAACGACACGGCGTCATATCCCAGAAGGCTTGAATCCTCAACGCGGTATGGAGATATAACAGCGAATAACCATGAGGTGCTCGAATGTGACGCTGTGCGCTTATGTGGACAGGTAGGCCGACGTTTCGGAGGAACGTATTAAGGCAAGGGGTGAAAACATTTTCGAAAAATCTAAGAGACGCCAGAGGGGTGACAGGAAGCGACTTGCGTAGTGAGAATAACCATATAGCGTACTGGAAACAAGGACCACTTCAACAAGCGCCAGTTCAACAAGCGCCACTTCAACAAGAACCAGCTCAACATGCTCCAGTTCAACACGCTCCGCGTCAACAGACTCCAGTTCAACAAGCGCCACTTCAACAAGAACCAGTTCAAAAAGCTCCACTTCAACTTGCGCCAGTTCAAGAAGCGCTACTTCAACAAGTTCCGCTCCAACAAGCGCCAGTTCAGCAAGCGCCACTTCAGCAACAGCCAGTTCAACAAGGCCCGCTTCAACATGCGCCACCTCAACAAGTGCCGCTTCAGCACCCATCGCTGCTGGACAGTGCGTCTGCTCAGGCCGTCAGTGCTGTGGGCCTCACGCTAGAATGACTTCCGTTTCCGCTGCAGCCGCTTTTCACCGTGCAGCAGTACAAAGAACCTCCGTGGTTACTTGTAAGCATTTCGATACAGGGCTGTAGGGCACAGCATTGCAACATCACGTGATGCTGGCCTTTGCTGGCCTACTTTTGTGCCCAACGCCCTTGAAGTGACCTCTGCAAGGATGCGCTTTCATTCTGCTGCCATTGATGCATCGCACAAGCATGCCGTTCGGTTTCCCACACGCACTGCATAGGATCGAAACTCGTTCATTCCGTGATCACTGCCTAAACGTCACGTAACGCACACACAGGACATGTACACAGCTACGTACTGAGTTACTGTCCGGGCAGTTACCAACAACAATGCACCATTTAATGCTTACAAAAGCCGTTACACGATTATTTCAGCTCCGACGAGTTTCGAGGGCAGCTACTACCATCATCAGGGAGAGTTTTTACACTGCAAGTAGTAGCCTATTATAATGGCCCCACCACATTGGTCTGGGAAGAGTGAATGTAATAATGAATGTCATTCATGTTCCGGCCGGCTTGACAGTCGAACCCGGCACCTCTTTAATTCCAAACAGCAGGCATGCTAATTCCGCAACTCCCGTCGTTTCGTTTCTTCAATTATTAAAAAATGGTCCGATATTCTGCCCACGAACTGCGAACGTAATATGGAATGCGGCCGACATACAGACCGCGCACATTCATCGGCCGCAGCAGCAGAGCCAGATGTCTGTTACTGGTTAAAATACTGGCCTCATTTACAGAACCACAATGAAATGAATGAGGATGTCCAGTGGGTTGCCTACGTTACCGTCTTTATTAAATTACATGGAAAAAATGAATTACATGAGACGACATACGAACAAAATGTGCCTCTATAGTGACGTGCGTTCAAATTACACCTGGTGTTTCCATCGTCTTCTTGGGTAATATATTATAAAGTAAAAGCGCTACATATGGCCACCCCGTTCTCCAGACTTCACCTTAACACATTCGGTATTTCTAACACTTTCAAATTCCTCTGCTACGCCTCTGGTGTATAAAAAGGACACTACTTTCAGGGGACGAGCTGTCCTACCAGTTTCGTCCCCTCGAAACAAATGACAGCTTGATACTTTACGACATGTGACGATAGGAGCATCACGTCTCCTACTATACTATACCAGCGCCCAGCTAGGATTTCTGTAGGTTCATCAAGCAATAACATGTCTGCGAGTGTCGCCAAACTAAAATCTGGATGCCACGTGCACTGCAGACGTAATACTAAACTGACAAGTGCCACAGAAAATTAACAGGTGTGTTGTGAGCAGGTAACAAATTGGCCACATGCTCTTCCTCTGTCATGGTACCTTAACCGTCATATGACAGCCTGCAGCACAACCAGACGTTCTTCAGGGTGTATAAAAAGTATTACGCATGAAACAGGCCTGTGGGTCTTCGGTCTGTGACAGTCATCACTGGCTAAACGGGGGGGGGGGGGGGGGGTCTTAACCATTTTTGTGCCATGGACCCCTTTTTGAGAGTCTGGTGAAATCTACGGGCCTTTGCTCCGAAAAATGTACTTAAATGTATGAAACAGAGGTGCTAAGATTTGTTGGACTTAACAAACATTTCTGGAGCCTAGAAGCCATAGATTAGTTTGTTGGCTATACATTATTGTTTCCACTGCGCAACATCCCCCAGGGGGCCAGGGCCTCCTCATTATCGAAGCTTCACGATCACACTCAGACACACCACACCTGGTAGGACTCCTCTGGACAAGGGATCAGCCCGACGCAAGACAACACACAAAACTCGCAAGAGAGACAGCCATGCCCCCGGCGGGATTCGAACCCTCAATCCCAGTAAGCGATGGCCGCAGACCCACGTTTTAGACCGCGCAGTCAGTGGGATCGGCTTTCTGCATTCATTATTGAATGAAAAGCTAGATTTCAATGAGAGGATAGTGAAAATATGGCTGTAATATTGTTCCCCTCCAGCCAAGTTCACGGACCCCCGGTCTGTGAATCCCAGGTAAAGAACGGCTGGACTAAACCGTCTGTCGAACTTCCAAGAAATAAGAGGTCTTTATAAAAAGACGTCGAGAATGCGTCGGTTTCGTCAGATCTGCCCGGTGACAGCCACGCGTCGTCATGTTGACCAAAACACAGTGGAACACCCATGTTATCCCTTACAATTTTCCCCGTAAGCAGTGGCGTAGATTGACGGTTGGGAGCCCCCCCCCCCCCCCCGCCCGTAATTACTGGCGAAGTTACACCCATGTCTCGCAAGAGGACTCCATATTGCTGTACTTCCGTCAGAAGAACGCAATTCAGTTCGAAACAAGCCGCAACAAACTTTAGCCCTGTGTAAGGCTGGGGACACGGTCGCCACACCGCAGGGTCTGCGGCCGGCTTTATCTAGGCCACTGCCCCGTAAACCTTACAATTTGTCTAAATGTTTAAACACAAGCGAACAAACGCGGCAGAACTGTGTGGTTATACTACATGTGCATTTCCCATCGTGTTGAGGAACCCGACGATACGCCGGTCTGGCAGATGTAAGGACAGCCGGTTTTATCGCTGCAGGAAAAACGCGATTACGTAAACTGCAGTTTCCTTCTTTGCGTCATCTTTGCTGCACAAGAGTCGCACGTTTGCATAATTCTTACAGGACAGGCACACGTAACAGCCGATTGAGGCATCCACGCTATCAGTCTATTATGACATCTACAGTTGCCAGTCTATTGTGGCAGCCACAGCTAGCAGTCTATTATTGTAGCATCCAGGGCTGACGACCCAGAATCACTTTGGAAAAGGCTATGGACTTGTAAGACGGACGTGGTGGTGGTGGTGGTGGTGGTGGTGGCGGCGGCGGCGGCAGCGGCGGCGGTGGTGGTGGTCACATTAACAAGAACACAAAAAGCAACTGACGCGTTCAGAAAATACAGTAAGCACCCGGGCCCAGAATATTCTATCTACAATCGATAAGAACGTCACAATCCTGCAGCCAGTCACACAGTTCTTGTACACGATATCCGCGTTCTTCTGGGATGTTACGCCGCGAAATGGCCCAGAAGAGGGCAGATCTCACCAACATCGCGGAAGAAACCTGGAATCACGGATAATTTTCGTATACACGTCAAAATGAGAAGCTTGGAGGGCGTTCTAACAGCAGTAATGCGTCAGAACTGCAACATTTTTAATGTTTTATGCTAATTATAACATGTAATTATGATAATTATATTAATTACATGTATTATATGGGAGAAATGAGCGGAAGAAGTCGCTTGGACTGATAGAGACAGTGCTGTTAGTTTGCTGCCAGACGCTGGGGCCGAGACTGCAGAAGCAGCACAGGACAACTGCCAACCAAACAGAATACCAGCGCCATTACTTCATTCCTGCTCATCTCTCTCTCTCTCTCTGTCCCACTTCCTACATTTTTTCTGCATCCCTCGTTTCGAACATCCCACTGTGCCAAAGCTCCACACACACTGGGGACTGACACACACACAGACATCTGAATTCTTATCTTGCCCAGTAAATTATATTCTCATTAATTATGGCAAGTGTTCATGCCTTTCTAACCACGCCCAGCGGTTACTGTACGTACCGCCAGGTTTAACATTCACAAATTCTACGTTCTGCCCACACAGTGTATTTATGTGTTTTGTGTGGATCTCAGAACAAACAGCGATTATTTCCCTATACAGCATTAACTGGCTGGTTTTTATAACCGAGACGGAGTGTGTTTACTGCGCGGTACGGACTGAATCTTTAAATATAATCCTACGTTCTGCCCACACAGTGTGTTTATGTGTTTTGTGTGGATCTCAGAACAAACAGCGATTATTTCCCTATACAGCATTAACTGGCTGGTTTTCATAACCGAGACGGAGTGTTTACTGCGCGGTACGGACTGGATCTTTAAATATAATCCTACGTTCTGCCCACACAGTGTATTTGTGTGTTTTGTGTGGATCGCAGAACAAACAGCGATTATTTCCCTGTACAGCATTAACTGGCTGGTTTTCATAACCGAGACGGAGTGTTTACTGCGCGGTACGGACTGGATCTTTACATATAATCCTACGTTCTGCCCACACAGTGTATTTGTGTGTTTTGTGTGGATCTCAGAACAAACAGCGATTATTTCCCTATACAGCATTAACTGGCTGGTTTTTATAACCGAGACGGAGAGTGTTTACTGCGCGGTACGGACTGAATATATATATAATTCAGGTTAATCTTTGTACTTCAGAACAGCTGTAATACGTACACTCAAAATTTATACCTATGTACACGTAGCAATGAGATCTCACTTCTTTTCACAGAACTTTATGCTGCTAATGCCCTGTCAAGTATTTTGTATATATTGTGTATTACCTAAAGATGGCGAGGTCGGCCGAAACATATCGTCGTGAATACTAAATTCTGAAAACAATAAATATTTAGTTGCGATTGATGGGTTGTTTCACTATCTTCTTCTCCATCTTCTTCTTCTTATTCTTTCCATTGGCAGTTTGGGTACGTTGTCCGTTCTGCGATTACACGAACTGATCTGTCCATCGGCGATGTGGTCTCCCCAAATCTCTTCTACCATGATGTTTGTACTTCAGTAGTTTTCGAGGCAGGCGGTTAGCTGGCATTCTTAGAACATGTTGCATCCATTTAAATTGGTAATTTTGAACGTCCTGAACCATTTCATGTACTCGCCAACGATTTCTCAAATCTTCACTTTTAATTCAGTCCCGTAAAGTTACTCCTGTTAGACAGCGTACGAATGTCATTTATGAACTGTTAATTCTGTTTCTGTCTTTCTGACGTAGCGTCCAGCCTTCACTGCCATAAAGGGGGGCGGCTTTTATATAACACTGTGGAATCCGATTTGAAGGTCTTTCCTCATCTGTTTCCCAAAATTTCTTCTCAAAACTCCGTTTAATTTATTACACTTCACCAAATTCCTGTCAATATATTTTTGTGTTCAAACGGCGAAATACGTTGTTTCAATAACTTAACTAACTCCATGGAGCAGAGGCCTTCTTGAGAAGCTAACAGTTTCTCAGCTAGTCAAGAAATTCCCCGCATTTTATGGAACCCGGAGATTCATTACTGCATTCACAACATCCCGCCACCTGTCCTATCCTGAGCCAGCTCAATCCAATCCATGCCCCCATACTTTTGAATATCCATTTTAATATTATCCTCCCATCTAGGCCTGGGTCTCCCAAGTGGTCGCCTTCACTCAGGTCTCCCTACCAAAATCCTGTATGCACCTCTCTTTTCCCACATGCGTGCTACATGCCCCGCCGTGTCATTCTTCTCGATTTGATCAGATGTTTTTTCAATATAGTTTATTACAAACATGTTGGCAACTGAGCTGTCAGCAGATACGAAGCAGCCACATGTGTGCCAGATTTCATTAATGCGAACGTCAGAGACACACATCTAAGTCTGACAAACATTACAGGGAGTTAGTTAGAAATGGCGATAGAAGTAACGAAATATGAGAATGGATGAATGTTTGTGAAAAGGCTGATAAAGAAGTGGAAAGGAAATAGCGGGCTGGAGCCTGTAGCGTCCTTTGGGCCAGCCTGGCAACCACCTGTCACCATAAACACTCCCAGCCCCGAGTGGCAGACAGAGATGGAAACTTGACTGTTGTTCCCCCACGAAGCACGACTTGCCTCTCTGGCGGGACTGGCGTGGTCGCGTCTCTGGCTTCACTTAACACTCGATACTCGGTCCAGTTTTGAACAATTCATCATTCTCTTGTCCTTCTTCTTCTCTTTGGGCCCTTAGGGCTTTCCCCCTCATCCGACCGCCTTTTTTTAAAAATACATTCCAACTTTTCTTCCCCCCAGGCCTACTGTGCTGCTCTGTGTCTCGTATCTCCATCCTCTCCAAATGACCCCTCCGCTGCCTTCTGCGTCAGCGTTTCTCAGTCTTCCTGCTGTCGTGGGCCCCTTACAAAGTCTCGCTATTTCTGCGGACCCCTTCCCAAAAATTGATATAAACTCTCAAGACCCCCAAGGCACAACTCGCGGTAACATTTACGAATAATTACAAAACAAGAAACGTAATTAAACTGGGGGGAGAAATAAAATCGATGTAACAATTCATTACAAAAACTACGAGTTTTCTAACAGCAATGAGAAGAAAACTAAGATTAGGGAACGCCTGGGGTGGGGGGGGACTTTCTGTTCTCCTGAGTGGCGTCTGCACTGTGTTATAACATCGCTGCAGATAAATAGATTCTGTAAAACATTCAGCATATGCAGTTGAATAATTTTTCCTTCTCACTTACAATAGGAAGATGCAAATAATGTCGCGGGTCCCCGGACCTGACCTCATAAATGCGGTAATGACCCTTCGCGGGGTTCTATAAAATTCGGTGAATTTCGTGACTAGCTGAGGAACTGTTAGCTTCTCAGGAAGGACTCGGTCCGTGCAGTTAGTCGCGTAAACAAACCTTTACTTTCCCTAAGTTTAATTATAGTACAGTGTTTTGTCATTTTAATCCTTGGAACACCACACCTTTTGTAGCTCAGTGGTCACTATACGTACCGCCAGGTTTAACATTCACAAATTCTACGTTCTGCCCACACAGTGTGTTTATGTGTTTTGTGTGGATCTCAGAACAAACAGTGATTATTTCCCTATACAGCACTAACTGACTGGTTTTTGTAACCGAGACGGAGTGTGTTTACTGCGCGGTACGGACTGAATCTATATGTACACACCTAAAGCCCAGTGGTTACTTTATGTACCGCCCGGTTTAACATTCACAAATTCTACGTTCTGCCCACACAGTGTATTTATGTGTTTTGTGTGGATCTCAGAACAAACAGCGATTATTTCCCTATACAGCATTAACTGGCTGGCTTTTATAACCGAGACGGAGTGTGTTTACTGCGCGGTACGGACTGGGTCTCTATATATAATTCAGGTTAATCTGAGTTTTATGGGGCACACCCAGCAGTACCTCACCACAACTAACGCCACTAAACCACTTCAGGCGCTTGCAGGAGGCGTTCCCGTGGTTAGGAAAATTGCTATGTTGGCAACACTGCAGTCAAGCAAGTATTTTTTTCATTCTCTCGATATCGTCCTCTCAACTTCTCGCGTTCCACTGAACTTTCATGCCGCTTTGCAGCTGAATTTCATTAGGATGGGCAGGTTACACTTTTTATTCTGAAGACTGTCTCCATTCAAATGCTTCCCCCCGGGGGGGGGGGCCCCCCCCCCCCCGCCGCACGCAACCTCACGTAAACGCATTTCCTTAAACATATTTCTCCATGTTTGTATGAGTTCTTTTGTTTCATAAAATCAAATGATAAGCAAATTTTTAAAATCCTTTTATTAATATCGGCATTAACGTCGTCTCACCCCGCACGCTGCACCAGATGTCTCCAGCGAGCTCAAGATCACGCAATACATGAATAAGTCAACACTTTCTTCCTGCCGTTATGCAACATTTAAATGACACGCTGTACTGCATCGTTTATAACACTAAAAAAGGTAAAGCAGTCCCATTACAGGCCTGGCCAGGCCCTGAGGGCTCTAGGAGGTCGAGGCTCCCAGATTTCAAAGACAATCGGCACAGGAAAGTGGTAAGGGTGTCAGCCGTAAGCACCGGCCGCCTTTACCCCCCAGGAAATATTCCTGGTACTCATTTCTGTTAGAGGCTGAGTCGACCCCAGCGCCACAGTGCGGCCGGAAAGATTATGTCAATGAAAAATTCCAGTGACACTATCGGGAATCGAACCCGCGACCTTCCGGTTTGTTGCGCAGTGCCTCAACCAACTGCGCCACCGCGTGCCCCACTACATAGTTTATATTGCTTAAAAAATAAACTTAATTGTATGGACAATTTTTACACGTACCAAGTTTGCGCTTTGGAATCATAAACACGAAGACGTTTCAACAATTAATATCCCACACGCTATACAAGTACAGAACAAGTCATTTCCACGTCAGCGTGGCTCACTTGTTCCACTGAAGTATCGTGTTTTGCAACATACTGCCTAACAACATGATCTGTTTGTCCCATCTCGGCACATTCCAAAATGAGGAAGTGGAAGTGGTTGTTCGAGAATGGTTACGATTGCAATAGGTCGATTCCTGCTGCAGTGGGATTTCTGAACCTTTGCCAAGATGTGGCAGATGCAGCAGCGTTCTTGCGGACTGTCTAAACACGATATTGCGGTGAAATGAGCGAGTTAATTTTCTATTCTCATGACGCCTCATTTGCTACGGGCTGGACCGTGCGGGTATCAAATCCCGGTGGGGGCAAGATTTTCCGCATCCTGGGGCTCACCCAGCGTCCTGTAAATGGGCACCGGGTCTCTTTCCCGGGGGTAAAGCGGCCGGGGCATGGTGTTAACCACCCACTTCCATCTAGTGCCGAGGTTAAAGAAAGAGTAGCGCTATACTTCTACTCTCCGTCCGGGCCTTCACGGTCTGTTCTAGGGTAAACTTTACCTTTACCGTTACCATGACGTCTCATTTAATTTCTATCACGTAAGGAAGCTTATATATTGTACATCTGTCGTATAATCCAGCAGACGTCTGTATAAGGGCAGACCGTCCCAGCATGCGGCTCGCCTAGGCACCTGCCGACACACGTGAATACCTGCCCAGTATAAGTACACAGCACACCGCTAAGCACACCTGCTCGGTCCTCTAAGATATGGAAGACGGTACACAGATGGTGTGTATGCCAACGTGTATGTCACATGGCTTTAAAAGACACACCGCCTCGACATGTTCACGCTTTCACCTACAAAAGGCTTCCCGCTGAACTTCAACGGGCGCTCTCCACTAGCGGAGCAGGGATACCGCGACTAGGTTAGGGGCTGGGATATCCGAGGTTTGATTCCAGGCAGAGGTGACAGATTTTCTCCTCTCCAAAACGTCCAAACCGGCTGTGGGGCCCACCCAGCCTCCTGTTCAGTGGGTATCGGGGGCTCCTTCCGGGGTAAAATGGCCGACGCGTGAAGTTGACCACCCAATTTCTTTTAGTTCCAAGGTCAAGAACGACTGGAGCTACGTTCTGCGCTCCGTACATGCCTTCACGGCGTGGACAGGCACAACTTTGAAGTGCTTATTTCGAAGGTGTTAGAAGTGAATATATTAGACAGGAAGTGGAGGTATTAGACGGCAGGCGAAATTATTAGACAGGAGGTGAAGTTATTAGGCAGGACGTGAAGGTATTAGACAGGAAGTGAAGGTATTAGACAGTAGGCGAAGTTATTAGACAGGAGGTGAAGTTATTAGACAGGAAGTGAAGGTATTAGACAGGAGGCGAAGTTATTAGACAGGAAGTGAAGGTATTAGACAGTAGGCGAAGTTATTAGACAGGAGGTGAAGTCATTAGACAGGAAGTGAAGGTATTAGACAGGAGGTGAAATTCTTAGACACGAAGTAAAAGCATTAGACAGGAAGTGATGGTATTAGGCCGGAAGGGCAGCTGCAATATCGAGCTGCAGCAGCAGATGGTGAAGCCACGCTGGAAGAACGGAGCAAAACCATAAATGCTGATGGCATTTTTGAAGGGGAAAACAAATTTTGGAAGAAATATACAAGTGCGGCTTAAACAAAGCAGATATCAGTGACGTCGGAAGAGACGACCGAAGCTGACACCTAAATCCGACAGACAGCAGAGACGATGACGTGGTAACGGTGACACAGAAGCGGTTGACAGCAATAATCGAATGACGCTTATGCCAACAGTTGTGACTTCCGGTAGCATCATATATACATCCTCACCGCCGGCAGTCTAGAAGCGTCCCTTCGTACTTAACCTTAGACTGTTATTCCAACGAACTTTGTCCCCTGTGTCATTACTTATTCCGCCTTTCGACTAGTCACCGTCCGCTCACACATATGGATTAGTCATGAGTGCATTTGAAAGTACAATGTGCATGGGTTACATCCTGATTCAGAAGCTTTACAAAAGCTTGCAATGAATCCATGAATATGGCGATTAACCTCCCTCGAAATGAAGGATGAGGGGTTCACATTATACAGCGTATTGTTTGTGAGGTTCACATTATGCAGCGTATTGTTTGTGGGGTTCACATTATACAGCGTATTGTTTGTGGGGTTCACATTATACAGCGTATTATTTGTGGGGTTCACATTATACAGCGTATTGTGTGTGAGGTTCACATTATACAGCGTATTGTTTGTGGAATTCACATTATACATCATATTGTTTGTGGGGTTCACATTATACAGCATATTGTTTGTGGGGTTCACATTATACAGCGTATTGTTTGTGGGGTTCACATTATACAGCGTATTGTTTGTGAGGTTCACATTATACAGCGTATTGTGTGTGAGGTTCACATTATACAGCGTATTGTTTGTGGGATTCACATTATACATCATATTGTTTGTGGGGTTCACATTATACAGCATATTGTTTTGAGGTTCACATTATACAGCGTATTGTTTGTGAGGTTCACATTATACAGCATATTGTTTGTGAGGTTCACATTATACAGCGTATTGTTTGTGAGGTTCACATTATACAGCGTATTGTTTGTGAGGTTCACATTATACAGCGTATTGTGTGTGAGGTTCACATTATACAGCGCATTGTTTGTGAGGTTCACATTATACAGCGTATTGTTTGTGAGGTTCACATTATACAACATATTGTTTGTGAGGTTCACATTATACAGCATATTGTTTGTGAGGTTCACATTATACAGCGTATTGTGTGTGAGGTTCACATTATACAGCGTATTGTTTGTGAGGTTCACATTACACGGCGTATTGTTTGTGAGGTTCACATTATACAGCGTATTGTTTGTGAGGTTCACATTATACAGCATATTGTTTGTGAGGTTCACATTATACAGCGTATTGTTTGTGAGAACCTGTCTCCTCGTGTTGCGGGTTGCTCGCACAATTCCTGTACATGCGACGTACAGCTGAATTCACTTTTCAATGTACCTGAAGCCTTGCATGTTGTAAAAATTTGTCATAATAAAAGAACATGGCTCGATGCTGTGAGACTGGGTTCCTGAGGAAAATACATGGGTCTGAGCAAGGCTGTGGAGTCGGAAGGAATTTTAGGCGGAGTCGGAGTCGGTAAAAATGTACCGACTCCGACCTCAGTCTAAAACCTTAACTAGATACTCCAACCCCAGAGCCCTGATAGCTACAGTAACCATTAGACTTATACTTAAATATAGGTTATAAGTCTAAACAGTAGCCCGATGATTCACGTGGTGGTGATGAAATCTCTTATAGGTTTACCGATATTAACCTTTCAGAGCCTAGCGGTAACTTTACGTACCACCAGGTTTAACATTAAAAAATTCTACGTGGTGCCCACATTGCGTTTATGTGTTTTATACGGATCTCAGAACAAACAGCAACTTTTGCCTTATAAAACATTAAGAGACTGGTTTTTATAACCGAAGTGGAGAGTGTTTACAGCGCGGTACGCACTGAGTCCTTATATAAAACAGATACGCTTCGTCTTTAAAGGGTTAAGACATATTGAGCTTTTATGAAGGAGTCGAAGTCGGAGTCGGAGCTTTTGTGTACCGACTCCACAACCCTGGGTCTGAGAGGAACTAACAGATAAGGTAAAACTTAAAGGTAAAGGTAAAGCTCACCCTAGAACAGGCCATGAAGGCACAAAGGAGGAGTAGACTTATAGCTCTACTCTTTCTTTAACCGCAATACATTGAAATAAACTGGAATAGTGCCGAGCGTTGAGCTGCCTGTCAACATGCGAAACGAGCGGAGTTAAAGAGTGATGTGAATTGCCAGATAAAATAACGTACCCGTACTTAGAATCAGCCCACGAATACCTTGCTAAATCCAGCCTTGCCTGACACTGGCACTACATTACATCACTGTACGACATAAACACAAAGTATGTCGCGCCGTTGAAAGTGGCAACTACACCAGCAGTCATAACGAAGGGATGGCGCAAGAAATCAGCAAACAAACAGGAATTACCGTCCGTGATAACTGCTGTAGCGTAGCTAACGGGTCTGGGGGCCCCGGAACTCGATAATGAGGGCTCTCTGTAAGTATAGGCGAAGTTACTCCCAACAGGGGTCCTTCTGTCGGAGGAACGGCGTACAGCAGGCCCAAAGGGCACACAACAGATGTTAATACTCTGACGTTCTGGGGGCACGCTGACCCCCCGCCTTATCTACTTCACCAGTAAACTGACATGAAAAATATCGCTTCTTCAATTTTACATCGAACGACCTAAATGATCACTGGTTTAATGTGACGCGTGCTAAAGGTCATTTTGTCTAGACTGTACTGAAGGTATCCTATTTACAGCAGGGGTCTCCCATCTTTTTTCAAAAATGGCCACAACTGTTATTGTGACCTCGCTCGCGGGCCGCACGTGTAACAATCACAGTATGTGGCACACCTGTCCGCCGAAATTGAAAAATTTTACATATTTTGGAGTTTCATTAAAAAATGCAACGTTATTGTCTTACGGTAACTGCCCTAACAAGGGGAAATATTACCTTGATAAAAACCTCAAACACAAAAGCACACAGACAAAACCTGGTTTCGGGTTTTTATAAAACTAAGTTGGCTGACATGAGTTGTCCAGTGATTGAGGCTAGCTCTGTCTAAGGGGCCCAACTGAGTAGGTGTTCTTCTCTTCTCCCCCTGCATTCACCTGAGGACGGAAGCAGAGCCAGCTTCCGAAACGTTGTGATTTTAATTTTTTAATATTTTTAATATTTTACTCTTCGGACGACGGATAAAGTCCATAAACCCATCACCACACAATATTATACACCGTCGTCACAACCTTTTAGATTTTAACAAAAGCATTTTCCTCTCTCGTTGCTCTTTGTCAAGGTCACGCTGTACTTCCAAGTGGACGGGTCGCGTCGATTTATTCTAACTAAAGACAACTGCATTATTATTTAATTTTTATAGCGTATGTACAACTCACAAACGTGGCCGCGAGCTGCATAACACAACCTAGCGGGCCCCGGGTTGGAGACCCACGATTTACAGCAAGATACAAATGTAGTACACACAACAGCGACACGGTAGCTGACAGAAACAAGAGACAGTGTTGACAGGTGTTTAAAATAAATCGAAACTGAACGCAGATGAGAATAACCAAAATAAATACTTCACTACCTCGATAATGCAACTTGCAGGACACCCGGTATATCTAAATATTGAAAGTGATTTTATATCTGTTTTCCTGTAACTACAGCAGCCTCTTCACAATGTGTGGGGGAACCAGAGCGACTGCAGGACATAAACTTATGTACATGCCAGAAAATGTTGATCACTTTTCTTTTTAGCGTAGCAGCTTAGTGCTGATGACATTATTCCAGAGATGTAACAGTCCGGGACCCTCCGCGCCCGGGCCACGAGGTTTTGTGCGGTGGCGCCTAATATTTTGAGCACTATCGTTACAGTTTTTTCCTTGCACACAAACATACGTACGAGTTCACATGTACCGAGCAGAAACCGAGGTTCACAGGTCACTTCAGAGCTGTGGGTCACACGATATAATGCCCAATAAGCGCTATCCGTCTCGGTTATAAAAACCAGTCAGTTAATGCTGTATAGGGAAATAATCGCTGTTTGTTCTGAGATCCACACAAAACACATAAATACACTGTGTGGTCAGAACGTAGAATTTGTGAATGTTAAACCTGGCGGTACGTACAGTAACCACTGGGCTTTAGGTGTGTACATATAGATTCAGTCCGTACCGCGCAGTAAACACACTCCGTCTCGGTTATAAAAACCAGTCAGTTAATGCTGTATAGGGAAATAATCGCTGTTTGTTCTGAGATCCACACAAAACACACAAACACACTGTGTGGGCAGAACGTAGAATTATATATAAAGATTCAGTCCGTACCGCGCAGTAAACACACCCCGTCTCGGTTACAAAAACCAGTCAGTTAATGCTGTATAGGGAAATAATCGCTGTTTGTTCTGAGATCCACACAAAACACACAAACACACTGTGTGGTCAGAACGTAGAATTTGTGAATGTTAAACCTGGCGGTACATAAAGTAACCACTGGGCTTTAGGTGTGTACATATAGATTCAGTCCGTACCGCGCAGTAAACACACTCCGTCTCGGTTATAAAAACCAGTCAGTTAATGCTGTATAGGGAAATAATCGCTGTTTGTTCTGAGATCCACACAAAACACATAAACACACTGTGTGGGCTGAAAGCACACATACATACATACATACATACATACATACACACACACACACACACATATACATACATACATACATACATACATACATACATACATACATACATATTTTAATTTTAAACCTGGTGTTTCATGAACTAACCGTTTGGCCTTAGAGTTAAGGAAGGGGAAGTACGCTAATGAAAACCGGCTACTTCCTCTTCCAGCCGATAGCATGTCCAGCGATTGCTATTACAGTCACTGTAGTCTCTTGAATAGAAGACTGCGCCAAGTTGGTAACGCGGAATCAGACAACGGCTTCAGGAGGCCATGGAGCTCACAACTGCACAGACTTGACGTCAGCAAATCCAAGTGAGGACATTTCACACTGATATGTTGACACACGACTAAATTGATTTACTTAGTGCCTACAGTCATTCTAGTGTCCCCTTGCTGTTGTACCAGTTAATGTGGGTTAATCACTTGTGCGTGTCTGAGGGTGGATTGGCGTCCAACAGACGGCAGCAAAATTGCATGAATCCTGGCTCTAGCAATCGTCAACAGAACACACCTTTATGCATTCGAGCGGAACGTTCCCCCGCTTCCCCATCCTTTGACGTTCGTTCTTAGCGATGTGTCTCCATTGGCCATTTAAAGATACATAAAGACCCAGTCCGTACCGCGCAGTTAACACACTCCGTCTCGGTTATAAAAACCAGTCAGTTAATGCTGTATAGGGAAATAATCGCTGTTTGTTCTGAGATCCACACAAAACACATAAACACACTGTGTGGGCAGAACGTAGAATTTGTGAATGTCAAACCGGCGGTACGTACAGTAACCAAGGGGCTTTAGAGGGTTAAGAGAAACTCCGATACAAATAGACATCAAATTTGACACTTTTAGTAAGGCCTAAAATCCTCCATTTGTAAATGCAAGAAAGTCACTGCCTGTGGTACAAATATGAACATAACTGAAATTCGAATACTGAAGCAAATTTAGTGGCCGTGGCGTACTTTGAAGCACCGTCTGCAGCTGCTGTTCACAAGTTGTCTTATGGTTTTTCATATCCTGTTGGCTCCTCCGGTGCTCCGGTAAAGCAAGCACACTACAGACGACCGCCGTTTCAGAAGGAGGAATACCGGTTTCTAAGTGTACAGCCTTGAGATCTTGTCTTGTAACGTGCCTCTGACTTTAGTCTTTAACGTGTTAATTACAGCACAGCTACTCTATGTACGTTATCGCCCAATAACATTACAGCTAATTTCTGTGCGTTATCGCCCAATATCATTAGAGCTAATTTCTGTGCGTTATCGCCCAATAACATTAGAGCTAATTTCTGTGCGTTATCGCCCAATAACATTAGCGCTAAATTCTGTGCGTTATCGCCCAATAACATTAGAGCTAATTTCTGTGGGTTATCGCCCAATATCATTAGAGCTAATTTCTGTGCGTTATCGCCCAATAACATTAGCGCTAATTTCTGTGGGTTATCGCCCAATAACATTAGAGCTAATTTTTGTGTGTTATCGCCCAATAAAATTTGAGCTAATTTCTGTGCGTTATCGCCCAATAACATTATAGCTAATTTCTGTGCGTTATCGCCCAATTCAGACTTCCCACGCCCTTTCAAAACACGTAAAGAGCGTAACCTGTCGTTTTGTGTGGGTGTGAAACTTGGTCTGTCACTGCGGGAAGAACACAGACGGAGGGTTCTGGGAGCGGAGGATTTTGAGTGGGATGAAATGCGTAACGAGAAGATTCATGGTTTGTACACTCTGTGTCAGATACTAGTGGGATAATTAGTTCAAGGCGGATGGGATGCTCGGGGCATGTGACACACGGTGGAGAAAAGAGAAATTCGTACATCGTTTTGGTGGGAAGATCTAATGGAACGAACCACTTGGAAGACCAAAGCATAGATGGAATCTTAACTAAACAGGATTGGAGGTTTTTAATGTAAAAATGTGGCGCAGGATCTGCATTATTTACAAATACTTGTGAACACAGTGATGTACTCTGTGTTCCATAAAATGTGGGGAATTTGTTGAACAGCTAAGAAACTATCAGGTTCTCTGGACGCTCCATGTGTGTCGACTTCAGCTACACGACCCACAGTACCGCAGGCAGTCATGCATCTAGTTGTTGTGCAGAGGACGGCCCTTGTGACGTCACTTGGTACTTGGAGGTCATCAGCTTAAGCCGAGGAACCGTAAAAGGTAAGCAGAAGCAGCTAGTAGTGACGTCATGAAGAATGCCGCTCAATGGAACCTAACCGTTAGCAGTCACTGTGCGGTATTCACGGCTGTCAGCTACGCACTGTCTTGTTTCTGTTACCTATTAACCCTCTAAAGCCCAGCGGTCACTTTACGTACCGCCAGGTGTAACATTCACAAATTCTACGTTCTGCCCACACAGTGTACTTATGTGTTTTGTATGGATCTCAGAACAAACAGCGATTATTTCCCTATACAGCATTAACTGGCTGGTTTTTAAAACCGAGACGGAGTGTTTACTGCGCGGTACGGACTGAGTCTTTATACATAATTCAGATCACTCTTAGTATTTAAAGAAACGGTGCCATGGCTTTAACAGGCGGTTAGTCGCCGGTCTCTCACCGCGGAAGCCCCGTGTTCGATGCCAGGTCAGTCCACGTGACATTTGTGGTGGATAAACTGCCACTGGGACAGGTTTTCCTCCGTGTACTTCGGGTTACCCCTGTCAGTATCATTCCACCATTACTCCATACTCATTCATTCATCTACCAACGACGCTGTATAATGTTTTTCTCCCACTACTTCAGTTTCCCCTGTCAGTATCATTCCACCATTGCTCCATACTCATTCATTCATCTACCACCGACGCTGTATAATGTTTTTCTCCCAGTACTTCAGTTTCCCCTGTCAGTACCATTCCACCAATGCTCCATACTCGTTCATTCATCTACCACCGACGCTGTATAAAGTTTTTCTCCCAGTACTTCAGTTTCCCCTGTCAGTACCATTCCACCATTGCTCCATACTCATTCATTCACCTACCAACGACGCTGTATAATGTTTTTCTCCCAGTACTTCAGTTTCCCCTGTCAGTACCATTCCACCATTCCTCCATACTCATTCATTCATCTACCAACGACGCTGTATAATGTCTTTCTCCCACTACTTCAGTTTCCCCTGTCAGTATCATTCCACCATTGCTCCATACTCATTCATTCATCTACCACCGACGCTGTATAATGTTTTTCTCCCAGTACTTCAGTTTCCCCTGTCAGTACCATTCCACCATTCCTCCATACTCATTCATTCATCTACCACCGAAGATGTATAATGTTTTTCTCCCAGTACTTCAGTTTCCCCTGTCAGTATCATTCCACCATTGCTCCATACTCATTCATTCATCTACCACCGACGCTGTATAATGTTTTTCTCCCAGTACTCCAGTTCCCCCTGTCAGTATCATTCCACCATTGCTCCATACTCATTCATTCATCTACCACCGACGCTGTATAATGTTTTTCTCCCAGTACTCCAGTTCCCCCCTGTCAGTATCATTCCACCATTGCTCCATACTCATTCATTCATCTACCACCGACGCTGTATAATGTTTTTCTCCCAGTACTCCAGTTCCCCCTGTCAGTATCATTCCACCATTGCTCCATACTCATTCATCTACCACCGACACTGTATAATGTTTTTCTCCCAGTACTCCAGTTCCCCCTGTCAGTATCATTCCACCATTGCTCCATACTCATTCATTCATCTACCAACGACGCTGTATAATGTTTTTATCCCAGTACTCCAGTTCCCCCTGTCAGTATCATTCCACCATTGCTCCGTACTCATTCATTCATCTACATATTGCTCTTACCAGAAGGACAAACGGGCGAAGTGTGCGAACCTTCCAAAAGCAATGCAATTTCAGAAATCGGGGAACATTGAACAGTTGACACTAACTTTACACACAACAGACCTGACCCAACAGCAGACAACCAGAGCGGTGTCTGAGACATTCAGATTCTCGCGGTGGTGCAACTGCAGGCTCGCCCTCTCCCACCCATCAGTACCTGATCGGGATACGAAACACAGTACTGACCGGGATACGAAACACAGTACCTGACCGGGATACGAAACACAGTACCTGACCGGGACACGAAACAGTACTGACCGGGATCAGAAACACAGTACCTGACCGGGATACGAAACACAGTACTGACCGGGATACGAAACATAGTACTGACCGGGATACGAAACACAGTATCTGACCGGGATACGAAACACAGTACTGACCGGGATACGAAACACAGTACCTGACCGGGAAACGAAACAGTACTGACCTGGATCAGAAACACAGTACCTGACCGGGATACGAAACACAGTACCTGACCGGGATACGAAACACAGTACCTGACCGGGATATGAAACAAAGTACCTGACCGGGATACGAAACACAGACGCGGCAGGGAAGAATACACTGAGTACTGGACTTAACGAAAGAACTGGGAGGCTTGGTTGAAAGCAGGAGTTTGGAAATTGAGAGGAATTAGATGAAGAATGAAGCAAGGGCATTGTTAGTTATGTTCGGACAGCGAAGATGTTAAAATGTACGGGGATGTAGCCTATGTTTTTTATGTTGTCCGTAACAAGAAAACGGAGACTGGAATTTGTGTGTAAACATGACTGCATGTGAATGGCGGATTAGCATGCAGAGTAATGGTAAATGGTATTGATGAAAAGCAAGTAGGAAATTTAGGCAGGTGTTTAGGCACAGTAAGGTGTAAACGTCAGAACAGTAAAAGAAACACAGTAAGGAGAGGCCTGTGCACTCTGACAGTCGAGTGTCAGGCTGTGAACAGTCACAGGATCAGAGCGTTAAGAACTGAAGTCAGTAGCAGCAGCAACAACAACGGGGACGCACCCAAGGGGGGCTACCGGGTTGCAGCCCCCCCCCAAACCCCCAAAACTGAAATTTAAAAAACATTTTGTAGATACTGTGATACCAAAAGTTTCACCTGATTTCCCCTTCAGCCGAAATCAGCCACTGAAATCGGCTGATTACCAGTACATTAGAATTTTAGAAAATAAATTAACAGAATTAAAAAAAAACAGAAGACAGGACACTGTGACTGAGTCACGGAACATGTAGTTATATTCGTGTGTGTATAAATGCAGTCGCAGTCAGCATTACGTTGCGCTTACAGCGTCATTTTTATAACATAATTTTTCAACAAAATTATACAATCAAGTGCAGTCACACACAACACCACTGTGCAGTATTCTGTATTAGCACATTACAGCACTACTGTGTACGTGCGTCAGTGCGTTACGCCATGTTTCGGTGCGACTGAACCATCAGCAGGCAATGTACAGGACAACAGAACACAGACCCTACATGTCCAATGTAAAAGACTTATTTAGTGAACTCTCACTGATGCGCTGTATAAAGCTATAAAACATCCAAAGGTAAAATATATGTTAAATTTAAACTTTTCACCTGATATGTTTCCCAGAGGATATTATTAAAACTTAAAACTTCACGGATTAACCTGAAGGGACTACAAAGTGGTTCAGCCTTGTTTTGCCGCGTTCTTCTGTTGTTGCCAGCTATAGCGGCTCGAAGGATAATGCTGAAGTCCAAACTGTGCGGATCAGAAGCGGGGATGGCAGAGCAACTCAGGTGTACGTTCCGCGACCTGTATCAGACGGTGCATGCTGCAGGGTTCTGTTAAGTTGCACAGCACGAGGATAGTACTGACACCGAACATATCGCTTATAAACGTCCTGTAGTATTTACTAAACACAGACCGTACGTTTCCCCACTGTCACGTGTCCACAGCGTTCCTAGTCGTGCATCGTGCGGCCTGGCAGACAACTAATAATTTTTAAAATCAAACATAGAGTATACATAGCCTCAGGGTCCGCCCCCCCCCCCCAATGAAAAATTCTGGCTGCGAACCTGAACAATAAAAACAAAAACAACGAAAAACAACAACAACAACAACAACAACCGTGTGTGCACAAATTTCCAAAAATTTAGGCGCCACCTCAAAATTCTAGGCTCCAGAAGGGTGACATGACTGAGGGCCCAAAAATATTAGGCGCTAACATAAAAAATGTATTAGCCACGGTGACATGATGCTCGCGATTTGTGCACCGCTGGTAATAATAATAATACCTTGTTTTATGATATCGTGCAGTTTGGTACAAAGACACCAAAGTTTTAGAAAAAATCTCCTGGCTCCATCTTCAGGGCGAACCTCCCCTCAAGTTAGATGCAAAATATTCTTCCAAAACGTCGACACTTCTCTCCCAGACTGTATGGTGTCACATCCCAGGACACAGCGACGTCAAGTGCCGGCTTTTCAAGGTCTCTGTGTATGAACGAGTACAAAATGGCAGTGGCTGCGTCACTAGATACGTGTTTCTCAGTAAACGCCGGTTTATTGCGCCGCTGCACCGCCGTTTGTCTGTTAAGTCAAGTACGTACTCATTTCTGGCACGACGTGAAAGGCGCAGTTACGAACCGCTAATTTGGACACGCAAATTCATCAATTCTTCGTCCCCTCTCCCCCGTATTGCACGGCTTGCCTCCTCAAAGCTCTTTCTTATACGATTCTTCGCGCCCTTAATGTCTCGTGGCAGCAGTGATAAAGCTTAAGGTTAAACCATGTGTCACGCTACTTCACTTCCCACCTGTAAGACACCTGTTAAGTGTAAAGGAACACGGGCCTTCCGTTTGGCCAGTAAAGCTTAAATACCAACAGAGGGTCCCAACAACGTAGACCCAGATCTTCTTCAAATGAAAAGACATTCCTGGTTTGTCTATTCAGAACTTGAACATGTGAACAAGTGGTGCAAAACGTACAGTCATAAGAACTTGGCTTTGAATTTCAGCCAGTAACTGTTGTAGGCCTTCGTTATAGCAGGAATAATTCCACAAACTCTCCAGCTTCAGGCGCAAGTAACTTTAGCAAGCCTAGGCTGATGTCAGAAGTCGGCAGAGTGCGCAAAGTCGTGTGCGCGTAGATCACTGTGTTTCTGCAGTCAGAGCGATGGAAGGGCCAGTATTGGTCTGCTTACGTAGCAGATGTAGTCACGTGACTGAGGCAAGGGGACCGTAAGGTTTGTGAGACTCGCACTGTAGGTTGCCATGCAAAACGACAGGGACTTTGTGGGTGTAATCCTGCTAAAATGAGAGGTCTGTCATGGGAAGTTTTGCTTTTTCAACATCGCCTTACCAGTGGCATGGATTATATTTTGTTAGACGGCAGGGACAATAGAAATGATAAAGTTTGGTGTACACTGGATTTAGATGGCTCAGGAAAGGGGCCAGTTGCGGGCTCCTGTAATAATCATAATAAACTTTCTGGTTCAATAAAAGGCGGGGAATTTTTTAAAACCTTAGCAACTATCAGTATCTCAAAAAGACTCTATTCCATCTAATGCCAAGGATACGACGGCTTAGGACTGCATCTCCACTCCCCTTGTAAGATTTTGTTGCGTGGTGTTTGGACACAGGGACACAAATATTCGTCCTTTAGCCCAGGGGTGTATCCAAAGGTGGGGAGAGGGAGATCTGCCCGACTGCAACCCCAAATCAAAATTGAAAAGAAAAACAGATTTTGTAGACACGATATCAAAAGTTTTACCTGATTTACGCTTCAGCCGAAATCAGCCATTGAAATAGGCTGCTGACCAGTACATTAGAATTTTGAAAAGTAAATTAATGAAATTAAAAAACAAGAAGACAGGACACTGTGACAGTCACGGAACATGCAGTTATATTCGTATGTATATAAATGCAGTTGCAGGCAGCGGTATGTTGTGCTTACAGCATGGTTTTTGTAACATGATTTTTAAAATAAAATTTAAACTATACATAGCTTCAGGATCAGCTGCTTTAGACTCAAAATCTCTCTTTCATAACTGAGTTGTGTCGGAAGATACTTCTCGTAGTGTCCACAACACTCTACGCTACGTTTGTATCCGCAAACATCTTTTCTAGACTAAGTCGTGGGATGGTAAACAACGATGCGCCAACTGTGAACTTAACAGCAACCCAGGTTTTACGCTGAAACTTCAGCTGAAGGTAACTGATCCTAAAACTTAGCCCCACTGAAGTAAAGCATGATTAATGTCGGTCAACTCCGGATTCGTTCCCTCTAAATTACAACCCGCTCTTATCTGGCTTCATTCACAGAAAGTCACAGCCCGGCTTTCCTTGCTCTTCCTTTGTCAGGGCCAGTGAGAGTGGAATCTCTTCTTATGCACGTGCATCTTGAGACCAGGTTTTAGTCGGTCAAAATTAAGCACCCCCCCCCCCCCCCCCCCCCCCCCGGCTCATTACCCCCAAATCCTCTGTCATCAACTGCAAGCCATCAGCTAGTTCAACTGTTGGCCTATAAACCTTCCAAGCAGAACCAAAATTCTTAGACAAGAGAGTAAAGCACATACAGGATGTTCCTTTTACCGGACAGCTTTACTACGTTTTCGCTTTATGGAATGAGACTCCCGTCCAATCACTTAATGTATTTTATGCTTCCGTAAAGCCTTTGTATTTTATTAAAATAAACTTTCATGATTTTCATTCTTCTGGGGGGCTATTTTGTAATATTGTTACTGGCATTTCATAACTGCTTGCAACCAAAATATATTCCGATGTTCTTGACGAATTTATCCTTCCCAATTAATCGCGACCTTCAGACCTTAATTTTGAGAACACCCTGTATACTCCTGAGTGCTTTTATGTTTAAAAACTCTGTACACTCGCCTAACTGTCTTGCAAACGTAATGAAAGTGAGAGGAAGAGGAAGCAGTTTGCTAACGCAAAGCTTCCTGAACAGCGTCACTGTGAACAAAAATACAGAAGAAAGTCGGTTGTACTTCGTTGGCCAAACAGTGCTGCTGGGAAGGTCAGACTCCCAGACGTTAATTTTGTCACAAACTCTGCGGGACTGTGAGGGAATATCCGTCACGGTACAACTCTTACGGAACCCCCGCATAAAACTCAAGCTGTCTCTGTATATGCCATGAGGGCATATAGGGTCGTGGAGGTACAGATCCACTGAATTTTAACCTCGGAACTAGATTGAAAAATGGTCAGCCTCAGTCTCCGGCCGGTATACCCTAGAGGAAAAAGCCCCCCGTACCCACTGAAGAGGGGGCTGTGTGGGCCCCCAGAGCTAGTGTGGATGTTTTGGAGAAGAGTCTCTTGGCACTTCCGGGAACTGAACCCCGGAATGCCCAGCCTGTATCTTAGCCAGTGCACCGACTGGGCTACGGTGGCTCCAAAAGTAAAGTGGAACTTGAAAAACATTCGGTATCTGTGTACACACCTGTTCTGTTTTGAAATGTACGCTGCGAACCCACTGGCATGCCTGCCCATAAACAGAATGTTGACACTGAGGACGGTCTGTCTTGTTTTGATGCTAGCTTTGACCACTTGGCCTGGCGTCTGACCTGTCTCTCACAGCAACCTGATCTCAGCAGCTTCACAGAGCGCATTAGCTACACTGCAACCGCTATTCTCTGCACGTAAGCCTATGTAATATACAGTCCAACTCGGTTTATTCGACATCTCGCCTATACAGTCAACATTCAACATATAACCACAACATTATACTCCTCGGTTATAACAACACTCGTTTATAACGACACAAAATATTAACTCCCTTTCATGACGTTATAACCGACTTCGACTGTACTTCTGTGAGTGACTGAGTCACACGCCGGTTGCTGTGTTCACGATAGAGGTTCAGACAGATTGTGTTCCCTGTGGGGTACGCGTTGGGTCGAAGAAACAATTTTTATAATTGAAACAGAGTTTGTTCTCTGTGAGGTAAGACTGATGCTGTACAGACAATAACGCATTAAACACAAAACGGCAGAAGCAGATGGCAGCACTGTAGCAGTTTATATGTAATTAGATCTACGACTGTCAGCTCGTATCCCCCCACATCTGCCAGATCTGACCATCTCAGGCATGCATGTTTTAACACAACACAGCTCTTATACGTGACGACCAGCTGTCGCCCCAAGCCTTCATCTTTATATCTGTGTTACATATATTGCAAAGTTTTTGTGCCTGCAGTTTTTATGTCCGGCATTACGAGTACTTTGTAACCGGATTAGGGTCTCAACTTTAAGTGACTATTAATCACAGTCGTGAAGTTTTACCTTCTATTTTCTTACACACGGCCTGATTATGACTCACTGAAAGCCGAAACGTGGCGCACATAGCTGGGTTTTATACACCTAAAATACAACGTGCGTGTCCGCGGACACAGTACGTGCGTTTATTAACTTTGTGAAGATAGAATCAAGCGGCGGGCTCTTTTGGCAATGACGTTTCAGTTTCCATAAGAAGCGGATGATCTATGATCAGCTACGCAACTACAAGCTTCTCTGTCACATCGATACTTGTATGTCGTGCTACGTGCCTCGATAACGATTTCACAAAAGTTTCTCATTAAAGTAAGCTATCAAATGAATAAAGATAAATGCATCCGAGGTTTTGTTGGGGAAACCACAAGGAAAGAGACAACTGCGAAGACCTAGGTATAGATCAGAGGCTGAGGAAATTGACAAGTGGCAGGTTCTTACGAAAGCACGATTGAAGTTTCGCGTTTCATAAAACGGGTGGGGGTGGGGTGATCCTGAGGCTATATATAATTTATGTATGATTTTAAAAATTACGTCATACAAATCATGTCGCAAGCACAACATAACGCTGCCTGCAGCTGCATTTATATACATACGGAAATAACTGCATGTTCCGTGACTCAGTCACAGTGTCCTGTCTTCTTGTTTTTTAATTTTATTAATTTATTTTTCAAAATTCTAATGTACTGGTCATCAGCCGATTTCAGTGGCTGATTTCGGCTGAAGGGAAAATCACGTAAAACTTTTTATATCATAACATCTACAAAATCTGTGTTTTTCAAATTTCGGTTTTGGGGGATTTGGGGCGCTGCAGCTCGGCAGCCCCCCTCGGGTGCGCCCCTGGGGGGGATATTTCTTGACTAGCTACGGAACTGTTGGGTTTTCAAGAAGGGCTCTGCCTTATGCAGTTACTTATTTAGTTAGTCATGAAAGTGCCTAAACCTGGTCTCAGCCTGCAGGCTGTGCCACAGTGTATATTGTCTATGTTGTGTAGCAAAGTAAAATATTTGAGCTATTCTGCATTCGAGGTACTGACAGAAGTGTTGAGCCTTCATTTGTGCCGTGTGTGTATACACTGCTGGTACAAAAACCTGTACGCATTTACACTACGTACTGACATCTGGGTGTGGCCTGACCCGCTGGCGCTGTGACTTGTAAAGTCTACACTGCGCCATGAGATTAACACAGAAAACGTGTGTGACTGAGTAAAAAATCAGGTTTGCACTGGGTTTTCTACTTAACCGTTTCATGATTGTCTTTCTTTCTACATCTCTCTGCGTTACACAGATATATCGGAGGAAATACCTCGGAAGGACTCCGTTTTCACACCCTGTACTATTTCGTGTGACTGACAAGAACAGCTGTGACCTTGACAACGGGAATATGGTAGTTTAAGGGCTAACCTTGCACAGAAAACGTATATATCTAGTCAAAAAGTTTCTGTTACCGCATCTATCGCTTTCCACTGGTCGCCATTTGTCAGTTGTTCAGTATACAATAAGCCCAAAATAAAACTTAAGCAAACAACACAACACAGAATAATACTATTAACCCGCATGCACAAGACACAACTAAACTACAGACAAAATATATTTTTAATTGGAATATCGTTTGCTGATCATAAATATTTGCCTGACCCCATCCCTGCGCTATCACTGGCAAGGTCAAAACTGTACTCGCTAGTGGACAACAGTATCGCAGCGCACTTACTTCGATTGCAGTTTTCCTTGCATGTCTGTGTTACAGTTGGCCAGTAACTGTCAACGACACTGAAGGCTGTTCCCACTCTCGATATTACTGAATGTATTGTGACGTCAAATTTGTTGTTTCTCTTTTCAAATTTCAACAGATAAAAATTGGCTGTAACCTCCTTCAAGATGATACAGTCACATCGTAAGTCTTGAGAAATGGCCGAAAGATGACTTAATTCCGTGAAGATTACACATGCTGAAGGACTGAATTTTGTGAAGAGTTTTTTTCTAATTTCGAACTGAATACAAATTTGAATTAAAGACGGTTCCTGTCAACCGGAATGTGACTGAGCTAAGTGCTGGACGACCAACGAATGGGGGGTCGATTCCAGGCAGTGGCAGGGACACAGAGTCTAGCCGGAGTAGTTAAGGAGGCGCATTCTCCGGATCAAAATGGTCAGTCACTTACACCCAATACCGAAGTTAAGAATGCGTGGAGTTATACCTCCCACCCTCCACTGTTGTGTACGTCATGTTTGCTTAGGAATGAATTACAAAACGATCGCGAAGAGCCACACTTGCACACCGCCACTCCTGTCTATGTGCTCTCTGCATAGGAGCTAATTGAAATAAGATTGGGAGGAGCTCTAACTCCACTCCTTCATAGAGGCTGAAGGCGTGGTGCTTAACTGAACATAGGAATAACTATAGTGTAACCTTCTATGTGCGTCATTCATCTCTCTATAGCGTAACCTTCTATGTGCGTCATTCATCTCTCTATAGCGTAACCTTCTATGTGCGTCAGGCATCTCTCCCCCTCTGTGATCGGTACAGCAAAACATTTCAGTGTTCCGACAGCCGACATGCACAAACCAATCTGACGCCAGTAACCACAGCACAAGAACTCACAAATAGCATTTATCGCTTTGAAGCTGTTTTCGAAAGAAGGAATTCCCACCAGAAGGCAATAACTGTGGGTGTCTGCATGTCACTGCAGCACGTCTTGTCTGATGTTGGCCACATTTGGACAGATCACGGAATGAGAAATAGAAATTCGTGATTTATTTTTGCTACACAAGGCGTGGTGTTGCTTGTTTCTTTCACGTTTAAAGTCAGGCACTATGACCCTGAAAATTAAGGCTGCACGATCTTCCGAAACGTCGAGAACTATTCGCCCAGAGCCGAAACGTCATATCAGAGAAGACCTGACTCTTCGGACAATCGCCCTGATCATGAGCTGACCTGCGCACTGCAGTTGATGACGACGTGCCAACTGCTACAGCCATTTACGTCTACAAACACCGGGCTGCAAGTTGCTACTGTGCGCCGATAGTATTGAGTTCATGTAGCACGATTGGCTAATCTTGCCAGTGACGTCATATGTTGTTTGATCAGGCACTTGATTTATGGGCAGAATTCAGTTCAGCCTAACAAGCAGGAGGCTGTGGTAGCGAAAACAGCGGGAAATCTCTGTCACGAACACAGTACAAAATGCGTCACATTGTGAAAGCTGTTTTCTTCGCCGGGAACTACACCTGATGCTAGCAGACGTCAGGGAGCGAACGTGTCTGGTGGTGGCAACATCAGCAGGATTGGAACCACGAACACTGCCTGTCCTGTTGACCCTCAGAGCGAACCACAAGTCAGTTTCATCTGACTGGCGCCATGTTGTTGTGCCATTCGATTCGCAACTGTTTATTTAGCCTCAGGCCGTACCTCACAGAGAACACAGTCCGGCCGCCATAGCATCCACGCGCTACTCCACTGAGACACTGTAAACGTCTACGGTAATCGATATCTATCCACTACTATCGATTATTGTCGATGACAACACAGAAGCATTTACAATTTGAAATATATTTATTTGAATCACCTTAAAAATGTTGAAGTCACTGGAAGAAGTTGGATAAGCATTGAGTTCAAATTTATCATTACCAAGATGTCGCCAGCAATCAGAATGCCACTGTGCAAACAGTGTCGTAAGACAGACTATGGAATGAATCAACGAATAGATGAATGCATGAATGAATGAATGAATGAATGAATGAATGAATGAATAAATAAATAAATTTATTTATTTATTTATTTATTTATCTATTAACTGTACCTCTATCACTTAGTAACAAACTCATGTAGCAGGCTACATGACTAACAAACAATTGATAATGGACTGCTGCTTCATAAAAATACATCTAATTGCGGCACTTGACAATATTGCGTAAAGCTGCGTTACCGTGCACAATATCTAGCGGTCAGAAGGCGCCCCGAGTGTCGGTAATACTGTGGGTTAACTGCTGCTGTTGGCACTGACATTGGGCGTGACACATCACACGCCAGTGTCACATGTAGGCCTGGTGTCGTTAAACAAACACTGCTACATGCAAAGCAGTCAGTCTGCGACGGCACTATGCATTAAGCCTCTACAACCCAGTGCTTACTGTAGGTACCGCCAGGTTTAACATTCACAAATTCTACGTTCTGCCCACACAGTGTATTTATGTGTTTTGTGTGGATCTCAGAACAAACAGCGACTATTTCCCTATACAGCGTTAACTGACTGGTTTTTATAACCGAGACGGAGTGTTTACTGCGCGGTACGGACTGGATCTTTAAATATAATTCTACGTTCTGCCCACACAGTGTATTTATGTGTTTTGTGTGGATCTCAGAACAAACAGCGATTATTTCCCTATACAGCATTAACTGACTGGTTTTTATAACCGAGACAGAGTGTTTACTGCGCGGTACGGACTGAATATTTAACTATAATGCAGGTTAATGCTACTAGAAAGGACCTGCTTCAGCGGTACATATACTAAAAGCTGGAACGATGGAGGGAAGGTTGACATTGCCCCAGAGCGAGGACGACAAGCAAAATCGTGAAGAATTCCACATTGTTTTCACCTCAACACACGTTGTCTTGGTTTTTCCTCTGGCTTCAAGCAATGGTGAGCTGGTTCGCAAGATGCCAAGTTGCTACTGTATGCTTCTCATGCAGCCCTACCACTTTGAAATTTATCAGAATTAATGCCCTTGCTTTAGAGCGAAAGATACTTAAATTTTCAAATTATGTGTCTTAGCATTAATGAGAAACTAAAATTTTGTGGCCCTTATTTCAAGCTCCTACTGCCACCATTCTAACGTTATTTCCTTACTACTCCTACCAGAAGGACGAGCGGGAAAGCCTGGAAACATTCTAAAAAAGTGACACTCTCCCCCCCCC
>BLKM01000158.1:180664-191723 GCA_013340265.1 Coptotermes formosanus | reverse complement strand
GCTGTATAGGGAAATAATCGCTGTTTGTTCTGAGATCCACACAAAACACATAAACACACTGTGTGGGCAGAACGTAGAATTTGTGGATGTTAAACCTGGCGGTACGTACAGTAACCACTGGGCTTTAGGTGTGGACATATAGACCCAGTCCGTACCACGCAGTAAACACACTCCGTCTCGGTTATAAAAACCAGTCAGTTAACGCTGTATAGGGAAATAATCGCTGTTTGTTCTGAGATCCACACAAAACACATAAATACACTGTGTGGGCAGAACGTAGCATTATATATAAAGATCCACTCCGTACCGCGCAGTAAACACACTCCGTCTCAGTTATAAAAACCAGTCAGTTAATGCTGTATAGGGAAATAATCGCTGTTTGTTCTGAGATCCACACAAAACACATAAATACACTGACTGTGTGGGCAGAACGTGGAATTTGTGAATGTTAAACCTGGCGGTACGTACAGTAACCACTGGGCTTTAGGTGTGTACATGTAGATTCAGTCCGTACCGCGCAGTAAACACACTCCGTCTCGGTTATAAAACCAGCCAGTTAATGCTGTATAGGGAAATAATCGCTGTTTGTTCTGAGATCCACACAAAACACATAAACACACTGTGTGGGCAGAACGTAGAATTTGTGAATGTTAAACCTGGCGGTACGTACAGTAACCACTGGGCTTTAGAGGGTTAATTTCATTGACGTGTGATGTGATCACCGTATCCACCCCTGAATGCAGACGTTTTAATAAAGTGGCTAAGGGCGGAGTTCCATCAGGATGTAGCCAATCACAGACAGGACAATTTCGCACACGAGGGTTATCGATCCAAATAAGTCTGTGCAGCATCCCCCATCAGCTCCTGGACCAACTGCGCGCCACAGCAACCACCCCGGAATGCTGCTGCAGTCACAAAATGGCATCTCCGTAACCACGGGCGCAGCTGAAGATAAGCTACGGACCGCATTCCTTCCACATAATTCCACTGAACATTCGACGGATATGGTCTAACTTACAACAGATTAATTAATTAAATAAATAGATAGGTAAATAAGTAAAATACGTAAATAAATAAGTAAAGAAAATGTGTAAATAAATAGATAAATAAATAAGTAAATAAATAAATAGGACTACATTTCGGAATTAATACATCAACCAAAATACGCACTTGGTAAAATACAATTCGTGACATATTAAATTCCTGCATGCCCCAGTTCCCTCCTCAGGAAATTTTTTTAGAACAAGGGAATTCAAGCCCAGTATGCTAATCTGGGTACTGTATTGCCCTTATTGGAATGATTTAAAATTTTACAATTCTAAAATACACAAAGCTGACAAGCACACAAAATTACAGTGTTGTGATATTGCGTCACTCACCTATAATGTCAAGACACTGTAATTTTATGGTTATCAGCTTTGCGTATTTTAATATGTGAATCACTCCAGTCAGCGCAACACAATACCTAGACTATCGTGTTGGGTTCGCATTCCTTTGTTCTGTATAACTCCTTGATGATGGCACACCAGTGCCGAAACATGTAGCAATTAAATATATCATGAATTGTATTTTATCAAGTGGTATGTTGGTTGGTGTACGAACTGTAACAACGCACCACGGTGTGACTAACATAAAATTTACATTTCCGAATATTCAAAATTTCTCGGTAAATAGTTCGCGATGTTTCGATGAATCCTAATACCTTCATTTGTACTGTCAAGAAGTTCAAGACTACCCTGAAGATGGAGACACTACGTTCCTCCGGAACATCGATAACCCAACGTCACAGCGCCGCATCAAAGAAGACCTGCATCTTCAGCGACACTGCTGTGATAGTCTCTAACCTCCCACCTCCCAAAGGCCGCAACTCCTGAAACGTCGGCGTTAAACAATCAATCAATCCTCCAAAGCCAGATAAAAACCCAAACTGCTGCTTGCCCATGTTAACACGCGTAATAACACAGGGGTGCACAAATCCCGGCCGCCAGGTCGACCCGGGGACTAAATTTTGTTCGGAGGCGCCTAATATTTGTCGGTCCTTGGCATGGAACTTGCTTCGTGCCACCAAGATGGCGCCTAGAATTTTGAGGTGGCTCCTAGATCTATAGAAATTTGGTGCACCCTTGTAATAAACTCGTGTTGATTTCAGTCTCCTGAAATCGCAACAAGATTCACGATGCTCGCCGTGTCCACTCGCGTCTCTTCCTCGCACCATGTTCCACATAACACCAAACCTTTCGCATCTGACACAACCCACGTCAAACAAAGAACACGGGACATTAACGCAGGTGGCACTTCGGCATTCGGCCAATTAACGCTGGACGGAACTGCTATATATCACATACGTCTTAAATCTAGTAGAAGGGTTCGGAATTAAACGCCCTCCATTTCTAGAACGATGAGAAATTAACTGTTCAAACAAAAGCAAAATTCTTGCCTTAGACGCTTCCATTTGAACGAGGGATAAAACACAGTCGACATGGAACATACTGGCGGGGAGGCAGTTACTTTCAAGTCCAGTTGACATAGCAGAACACCAGAAAATTCCAGGCTATAAATAGCAGAAATGAGAACACCATGCACCAATGCTCGTGACAAGCGATAGCCTAAGCTAACCTACATGACTTTTGGTCAGGTCTCTTTGGGTGACAGCTGCTCTCCTTAGACCTTCATCTCGCAGCCAGCCATGAAAGACCGCTTTTAAGCTTCAGATAAACAGCGATATATGTCCAGTCTCACTCCAAATGAGAAGAATGAGATGGGCGGGGCATGAAGCACGTATGGGGGAAAAGAAAGGTGCGTACAGGATTTTGGTGGGGAGACCTGAGGGAAGGCGACCACTTGGGAGACCCAGGCAAAGATGTGAGGATAAGATTAAAATTGATCTTGAAGAAGTGGGATGGGGGCATGGACTGGATTGAGCTGGCTGAGGATAGGGACAGGTGGCCGGCTGTTGTGAATGCGGTAATGAACCTCCGGGTTCCATAAAATGCGGGGAATTTCTTGACTAGCTGATAAACTGTTAGCTTCTGAAGAAGGCCTCTGCTCCATGTAGTTAGTTAGTTAGTTAGTTAGTTAGTTAGTTAGTTAGTTAGCTAGTTAGTTGGTTAGTTATACGTCCAGTGTCTTTAAAAGTAAATTTTGGCTTCAGATATACAGGACGTATCTTTTATCGTGTCTCCGAAAACGGCAGCTTTAACCCAAATAAAGCTTCTATCCGCCGGGACTTCCAGTGACAGGGCCATGCTGGGGAACACAATAAAAGAAACGTCCTGTACTTCTGATCGTATTTGTACAGCATACGGTTTGCAGGTCATTAGAGACTCTTATCAGCAATGAAGACGGAGCCGTCTGTGTGGTTAAATTAAGCACCATGTGGTGGCCATGAAGACACTGAGATTAGACGTGGGTCTTTAGCTCCACACATTCTTAACCTTGACACTATATGGAGTCAAGGGGTCAGCTAAAAGCTACGGCAGCTTAACTTCTCGAAGAATGTCCTCTTACAAATTGGAAAGTGTTGGGTGGGGCCCCGGAGCTGGTCTGGACGCTAGGGAGAGAAAATATTTCCATATGCTGGGAACGGAACAACGACCCCTCTGTCGAATATCCTGTAGCCTAGTCACTATACTGACTGAGCTATCGCGACTGCGCCGTTTGGTAATTAAGCGTAATTATTCCTCTCATAAGCTCATTTATTTTGTTTCAAGTACGACACATTTTATTAGGGTGATAAAATAAAGGAAAATGAAGGAGGTGTCAATGAGAGAGATGAGTATGGAGCATTGGTGGAATGATAATGGCACGAGAAAACCGAGATAACCGGAGAAAAACCTGTCCCAGCGACACTTTGTGCACAACAAATCTCATATAGACTGGCCTGGGATTGAAAACGGGCCTCCGCAGTGACATGCCGGCGACTAACCGCCTCAGCCATGACAAGGCCTTTAAAGACTCAGATTAATCTGAATCATATTTAAAGATCCAGTCCGTACCGCGCAGTAAACACACTCCGTCTCGGTTATAAAAACCAGCCAGTTAATGCTGTATAGGGAAATAATCGCTGTTTGTTCCGAGACCCACACAAAACACATAAATACACTGTGTGGGCAGAACGTAGGATTTGTGGATGTTAAACCGGGTGGTACGTAAAGTAACCAGTGGGCTATAAAGGGTTACTGATTATACAAATAAAAATATGGCTTTCTTTAACCTTTTAAAGCCTAGCGGTAACTTTACGTACTGCCAGGTTTAACATTAAAAATTCTACATGGTGCCCACATTGCGTTTATGTGTTTTGTACAGATCTCAGAACAAACAGCAACTTTTGCCTTATAAAACATTAAGAGACTGGTTTTTATAACCGAAGTGGAGAGTGTTTACAGCGCGGTACGCACTGAGTCCTTATATAAAAGAGATACGCTTCGTCTTTAAAGGATTAATAAAAAGAGCTACGTTTTTGAAACGGCGTGACTAACTTTATGTAACAAAATGGCCGTTGGGTCCCAAGGTGCAAAATTTGATATTTATTGACTTATGGGTAGACGTGAAGATAATAATAAAATGAACCACAAATTTTGTGTGATTGTATGAACTGGATTCATTTGGCTCAAAACAGGGTCCAGCGGTAGGTTCTTGTGAATGCCGCAATTAACATCACGGGTCCAAACCATGGAGCGAACTTCTTGGTCAGATGAGCGACTGTCAGCTTCAAGGAAGCATTCTGAGCCAATGACTTAGTTACTAACTTACATTCTAAAGTACAGTCCGGTTAGTCAAATCTACGACCAGTCATTTTATGTGTTTCCTCCATGTCATCTTTGTATAAAAAACTACAGTGATAACACCTGTTTCACGTGATTTACAAAGAGGAAGTTCCGTCAGTTAACCTGTAAGACGCATGTCAATATGTCGAAGTTCACGAGACAAATATACTGCTGAAATAAAGTCTCATTCACAGAATTACAAATTTGCTAGATACTTTCAGAAATTTTAAAATATAACAGAGCAATGCCACTTGAAAATCATTTCCTCTCGGCAAGCCGCTTCCAGCGACAAGTCTATCTGACAAACATCTGTCACTTGTGGACACTTGCCACGTCGTCAGAACAGTGCACTTGTACAAACATCGGCCATTTGTCCGTTTCATACAGGCTGTCCGTAAATGTGACAAAAGACAATGTAATCACCGGTCTTTCTTTGCTTACGAAGTCGAGGCTTGTTGTTGCGTTCCCACGACTCGTTATACTTGACAAGTCGACAAGTGACTTGTGTGCAGACATTACTTTAAAAGGCTAGATATCTCGTGCTTAGAATGAGTGTGTCACAGTTATTCAATTGGCTACTTAAACAATGCGCAATCACTGGCGTATTTGTCAAAAAGACCGCGGCTTCAGAGAGAACACCCCCGTGAAGAACGAACCCGTTTTACTCAGACTGACAACTGTAGAATCTACTCACGAGCCCCAAAAAGGGCCCGAGACCGAAACAGACCATTAGTTTCAAATTTACTTGTACTTTAGGCCTCAAGTGGTGAACAGAAAGACCGACAGGCTGGACGCAACACCTGCTGGAAATGATGGCAAGGGCGTTTACTTCGCGGTACGAACTGGATCTATACACACAAGATGAACTGACTCTGTCCTTGAAACAGTTAAGATAAAATGTATCCAGACAAATACTAAATCGAATATTTGTATTTATATACAACTATAAAAGCTTGCAGGCATGACCACAGAATCACCTCCAAAACTGCTACCTTCACTGCCAAATTTCATGAAGATCAGTCAGTTGACTGTGAATGTTACTGGGCACACGCACGCGCAGCAAAGCAGTGGCCTCCTTCGCCGGACAAAACAAGCAGAGCCTAACATGAGCTTTGTGTCATTCATACGGAATTCAGACTGGTACAGTCAGACGTCACGATAAGGGCGGGCTGCAGCACACAAAGGAATTATGGTGCAGAGAAAAATATGTGTCTGGCCGAGACTTCTGTGATGAAGTATGGAGCTGAAATGCCTACCTCCCCTGCCTCCACGGCGGTGACACCCATCCCCATGATCTGGGCAATATAACAAGCCGCCATCCCCACAGGTCCGTTTCAAATCATTCTTGACAAGTTAAAGTTACAGTTCCAACTCCGATAAAAGTTAATGAATTGCGTCTTAAGAAATTAACATACCCTTTGTACAGGGTGTCTAGATTAATGTGGAACCCTCATACGGAATTTACAAAGCCGCTGATAGACTGTTGATTAATAATCTGTATTATACAGGACGTTTATTTTATCGTGGGACTGAGGGGCATCTTTGCCGCATAACAACCGATGACGCCACGTCTTCTTCAATGCTCAGTCCCGCATCAAAAAAGGCTCTGTATGTTAGCATTTAAACATTATTTACTCACCTACATAAAACATTTAAGTGCCATATATACGTCCAACAAAACAAACAGTACGTATGTTACAAACGGCAGTTGACTAATGTAGTTTTGGAAAATAATTCATCTTTGTTCTGAGAACTTAAAAACTGTTATTAACACTACCTCGACACAATGACACGTTAGCTAATGTTAAAGACGTCATGTGAGTGCAGAGGACGTACAGACTGCATGGGTCACGCGGCGGACAGCATATTGCTTAACCCTCTAAAGCCTAGCGGTAACTTGACGTACCGCCAGGTTTAACATTCACAAATTCTACGTTCTGCCCACACAGTGTGTTTATGTGTTTTGTGTGGATCTCAGAACAAACAGCGATTATTTCCCCATACAGCATTAACTGGCTGGTTTTTATAACCGAGACGGAGTGTTTACTGCGCGGTACGGACTGGGTCTTTATGTATAATTCTACGTTCTGCCCACACAGTGTATTTATGTGTTTTGTGTGGATCTCAGAACAAAGAGCGATTATTTCCCTATACAGCATTAACTGACTGGTTTTTATAACCGAGACGGAGTGTGTTTACTGCGCGGGACGGACTGGGTCTTTATATATAATTCTACGTTCTGCCCACACAGTGTATTTATGTGTTTTGTGTGGATGTCAGAACAAACAGCGATTATTTCCCTATATAACATTAACTGGCTGGTTTTTATAACCGAGACGCAGTGTGTTTACTGCGCGGTACGAACTGGGTCTTTATATATAATTCAGGCTAATCTCAGTATTTAAATTCTGTGCGGTACCTCCACAGCCCAATGGAACAACTCGGTTCTGCTCCGGCGGAAGAATACCATACACATCTTTCTTTGTTGATCGAGATTTGTGCAAATTCTTTGTTAGCATCGCTTACAGTGAAATAAAGGCAACTGCTCGGTACGATGTCTAAAAATAAAGTGCCTCGGATATCCTTACTGGTAACAGCTGACGTCCTGCAGAGTTCTCGCAGGTAGAAAGAAGACTAAGGCCTGAATCTGCAGCAACATTTCTACGAGAACTTCGAGTGTGCATTCCTCTTAGTTGAGGCAGAAGCCTTCAAAACAAGTAAAAGATTAACTAACTAACTAACTAACTCCACGGAGCAGAGGCCTTCTTCAGAAGCTAACAGTTTCTCAGCTAGTCAAGAAATTCTCCGCATTTTATGGAATCCGGAGGTTCATCACCGCATTCACAACAGCCCGCCACCTGCCCCTATCCTGAGCCAGCTCAATCCAGTCCATGCCCCCATCCCACGTCTTGAAGATCCATTTTAATATTATCCTCCTACCTACGCCTGGGTCTCCCAAGTGGTCGCCTTCCTTCAGGTCTCCCCACCAAAATCCTGTATGCACCTCTCTTTTCCCCCATACGTGCTACATGCCCCGCCCAATAAAAACTGACAAGTATTTGATAAATGAATGTGCCTTCTGATCACTTACTTTGACAGAACACCACAAATGACACACGCGCACGCATCCCAATAAAAGAACCTGTCCCAAATGCGGACGGACAGACAAGACAAGACCGCCATACTATGCGTTCATTTTATGGACTTCAGAAAAATCACACACAAAAGCCCCCCCCCCCCCGTGCTTTATGTTTTTAAATTCTGCTCATGCCACTTATTTAGTGGGTGCTGGGGGGGGGGTAAAGCGACGGGGGTGTGCAGTTTACCACTCACCCTCATCTAGTGTCAAGGTTGAGACTGAGTGGAGCTATACCTGTACTCCCCCTACACGCCTGCATGACATGAATAGAGACAACACTCCACTGTTTCTACAGGGCCGGCGAGCTATGGCGGTGCAGGCACCGTCACTTCTTCAAGTGGAAATTCATTCCCAGCATTCAACCTTGTAAAGCCTAGCGGTAACTTTACGTACCGCCAGGTTTAACATTAACAAATCCTACGTTCTGCCCACACAGTGTGTTTATGTGTTTTGTGTGGATCTCAGAACAAACAGCGATTATTTCCCTATACAGCATTAACTGGCTGGTTTTTATAACCGAGACGGAGTGTGTTTACTGCGCGGTACGAACTAGCTACTTATATATAAAACAGATATGCTTCGTCTTTAAAGGGTTAAATAAGATTTGTTAACAGGACTGCACAACTTCCTGTCGCCAGGACTTCGTGGCGACTAAATTGTTGTACAGTGACGCCTAATATTTGTGGGCCCTCAGTATGGAGGTTGCGTCAGGCCACTGATCATGCGCCTGGAATTTTGAGGTGGCTCCTAGATTTTTGGAAAATTTATTAAATCCTCCCATTAGTAACGCAACACGCTATATGCCAATGTGATATATTACGTACGTTATATTCACGTAAGGTTTATATATTAGGCTGTACATAGCACGATTGAAGATAAGCCTTAAACAGCCAAAATCAAATAACAGGATCGTATTCACTGATGACATTACCCAACTGCAGACAAATATTACAGCCGAACTCGGTTATAACGTCATAATTTGTGTCGCTATAAACGAGTGTTATTATAACCGAGGGTTGTAATGTTATGGTTAACTGTGAGGAATTAATTGGTGCCACAGAATGCCTAACTCTATAAGCGAGATATCGTATAAACCGATGTCGTTATAACCGGGTTCTACTGTATATATGCGACTCATTTAGCAGCATTATTTTATCCAACCACTATCGTTTGCCACTTCTTGTCGGATCGTTTGTCCTGTTAACTTTGTCTACACAACCGACCGCCCAGACGCGCGGTGAAGTCACTGCAGGAAGTTACGGAAGACAGTCATCACATAAAATAAGGACCCTGTAGCAGTGAGGTTACACACATGCTTATGAAGAAGGAAATGACACCAGTCATCCTAATATAAATGTGCCTCAGCAATAAATACGTACAAGACCAATGCCGCAGAAAATTGCAATGAAAGGGGATACGAAACGGCGACCGCTTGAATGCACAGCCGCATGCTGTGAACTTGAAGAACGGTGTGCTGGGACGAGCACTGAAATTACTTTGCGCCGGGCTGGCAACATCACAAGTTCCGTAGTGCTGTGGCTACCACCAGAGCAGGTAGACCAAAATTAAGGTGGCTGGACTGCACTGAGAATGATCTGAGGTCGACGGCTGTCAAGAGATGGAGGAAGAAAGCAGAAGACAGGTGCGTATGGGCTGTCGTTCTGAAGGAGGCACTGGTTAAACTGTAAGGGCCGTGTGCCGAAGAAGAAGAAGAAGAAGAAGAAGAAGAAGAAGAAGAAGAAGAAGAAGAAGAAGAAGAAGAAGAAGAAGAGGAAGAAGACGAAGAAGAATAAGACGAAGAAGAAGACGAAGAAGACAAAGAAGAATAAGAAGACGAAGAAGAAGACGAAGAAGATGACAAAGAAGAAGAAGACGAAGAAGAATAAGAAGACGAAGAAGAAGAAGAAGATGAACACGAAGAAGAAGACGACGAAGAAGACTAAGACGAAGAAGAAGACGAAGAAGAAGAATAAGAAGACGAAGAAGACGAAGAAGAATATTTTTGCAGTCGTGGATAACTTCTGCCTGTTGGGCACTTGCAGATTTTATATTCTGCGTGCCGTGCCAACTGTCAAATGTTCAAATTAAACCGACAAACGCACAAAAAAATTTTGTGCATTTGTTGGTTTAATTTGAACAAAGGAGAAGAATATGGATACCACAATTCAGCACGGCTTGATTTAAAATTTACAATATTCAGGGCACCTTCATGCACACAGACCAAATTCCAAATTTCACAATAATTCTGGTGCTTGATCTGATTTTAAGTTTCATAAATTTGCAGTGGGTGCCGGGTTAGTTCAGTCGAAATAGTGGCTGAGCTACGGGACGAACGTCCCAGAAATCACGGCTTGATTCCAGGGAGGGACAAGAGGTCTGTACCCTCTCCGAAAACATCCAGACGGCTCTGGGCCCACACAGCCCCCCCTCCAGTGCCTACCGGACGATCTTTCCCACGCGTAAAGCTGCCGAACCGTGAAGCTGGCCACCTTTCACACGTACCTTGATGGCATGCACATAGATTTTGCGTTATAAACGTTGAGTGTGATGTCCGAAAGCTATTTTTGGCTGCTCGTACCATGTGCATAACTGTACACGTGCTACAGACACACAGACAGACAGACAGACAGAGGTGTAGCAGTAGAAAATAACCCGGGATTATTCCAAACAACGCGTGTTGGAAGAAGCTAAATTCTGAAGACTCGCTTCGCAAGATGGCAGCAAAAAATGTATCAGTCCAAAATAAATCAGGCGACAATTTGGACTACACCCAAATGACTCTTTCTAACTCCTTTTATTTTATTTAAACTCGTACCACAAAGTCACGTGACGCATTTCACACATTGTCGGTGCATGAGTGTGACGTTTATTCAAGACGTCATCAACTGTCGAGCACACTAAAACTGGGACATTTTAAGAAGCAAACGGCAGACAAGACGGTTAATTGGCACTAGTGAAACTGTATCAGCCTTCTGCAAAATTACCGTCAAAACCATTATATAATTTAAATATAATGCCTCTGTCAATATATCAACATAGTTAGCCCAGTAAAGCCCAGTGGTTACTATATGTACCGCCCGGTTTAACATTCACAAATTCTACGTTCTGCCCACACAGTGTATTTATGTGTTTTGTGTGGATCTCAGAACAAACA